>JAENHJ010000139.1:600000-1082553 GCA_025330945.1 Mucuna pruriens
CAGCTGCTGCACATTAGAACATCTACACCATGGTTTGCTGACATCTGCAATTATGTGGCAGCATCTCAGTTTCCACTAGAGGCATAACATCTATACAAGGAAAAACTCCAGAGCGATGCCAAATACTACATATGGGATGATCCCTACCTTTGGAGACTCTACAGTGATAGTCATTCGCAGGTGCATTCTTGAAATCGAGATCAATTCAGTCCTCCAGTTCTGCCACTCAGCACCTGGAGGCGGCCACCATGGATCAACTCAGACTGCTAGGAAAGTGCTTGATTGCGGGCTCTATTGGCCCACTATTTTTAGAGACGCTTATTAGTTCGTCTCCACCTGCGGCAAATGCTAGAAAGCCGGAATGGTCATAAACAGAAGGCATGAAATGCCCCAACAACCCATCTTGTTTGGTGAAGTTTTTGATGTTTGGGATATTGATTTCATGGGACCATTCTCAATCTCAAATGGTTATTCATACATATTGCTGGCCATTGATTATGTTTCAAGATGGGTAGAAGCCATTGCCACCAAGACCAATGACGCCAAGGTAGTAGTGGACTTTCTTAAGTCCAATATTTTCTATAGGTTTGGTGTTCCAAAGGCACTCATAAGTGACAAAGGTAGTCATTTCTGCAACAGAGCCATGGCTTCCCTTCTTCAAAAGTATGGGGTGACGCACATAATTGCCACAACCTACCACCCCTAGACAAATGGCCAAGCTGAAGTTTTCAATAGGGAAATTAAGAAAACGCTGCAAAAGATGACCAACCCAAGCAGGAAAGACTGGAGCCGACTCCTTGAGGACGCTCTTTGGAAACATAGAACTGCATACCGAACACCGTTAGGGATGTCTCCCTATCGGATTGTCTTCGGTAAAACCCGCCACCTTCTTGTGGAACTAGAGCACAAAGCCTATTAGGCTGTCAAACAGTGCAATCTGGCCTATGATCAAGCTGGAGAGTAGAGAAAATTCTAGCTACAAGAGTTAGACGAACTTTGCTTGGAAGTATATGAGAATTCCAGGATCTATAAGTAGAAAGTCAAGAAATTCCATGACCAACAGATCCTAAGGAAAGACCTCCAAGTCGGCCAGAAAGTGCTGCTATTCAATTCACGACTAAAGCTCATAGCAGGTAAGCTTCATTCTAGATGGGATAGACCTTTTGTTATCACTAGCATATTTCCCTATGGTGTAGTGCAACTAAAAGACGAACAAAGCAACAACACCTTCCAGGTCAATGGGCACCAAATCAAGCCATTCTATGAAGGTCCAGCACCAATTGTAGGTGACATGGAAATCATCTCAATGATGGAACCAGCTCTACCAAATAGCACAACCTAGGCCTACTCTGCGCCCCTCTCAATCATATCAGGCATTGAGGATAATGCAGAATTCAAGTGTGGGGGAGGGGGCTGATAAGTCAAAAATCATACATTAAACATGGACCTAAGAGTGGTGCCAGTAGGCAACGCATGTACCTAAAAGATGATTGTTAGCCAAGATCTAGATTAAGAGACTAAAACCAGAGAAAAACACAAATCTGTGCTAAAACAAGGTATAAGCTAACAAATCCTTCATTGCAGGTCCAGACGAACTCTCAGCCTATCCAAACGAGGCCCAGCCAGAAATACCTCTGACTTGGCCGACTCCATCTCGGCCCAATGAAGAGCGAAGCCCAGTGGCACCCCACGCCAGCAAACCATTACGAAGCTACCCTGGCTCCACCTTAGCAGCCACGTCACCTCCTGGAGTAACTTGCAATGCAAGTAATAGCAAGGGTAGAACAACGATTTCAAATGTAATTCTGTTAATATAGTTAGGGAATTTAGCTGTCACGTCCTGTATATATAGGTGCATCTATGAATAAATCAGGGTCTTTGGCTTTATAATTGTGCTTACGCTCCTATCTACATTTCTCTCAATTCCATCTTCTCCCTCTTACGGTGGTTTACGGTGTTGTAGTGGCGTTCTCTCGATCGAAGAATGCAAGCTAGAAACCGAGAAGTCGAAGGTTGCTAGAGGTGACCGATTGGAACACCAACACACTCTAGAGAATCTGATCCTCTGCATTCTAGCTACTCGAGGTGAACTATTGCCGTCGGCCATGGCGATTGCCGTGGATGATGGAGCCACCGAAGCCAAATCCCTATGTTTGTATTTCATTTCCATTAACGTGAAGTGATTTCTGATTTTGAATTCTGTTGCATTCCTAGACGTTAATTCCTTATCTGCATTGCAATTGCACAAAGTGAAGGAACCATGATTGAACTAAGCCGATTGGAACTGGTTTGATTAGAAACAGTAGGTAACCAACTAGATCACCTAATTGAGAACCTAAAATCAGCTTGAATTTAATCCCTGCCAACTGACGAGGTAGCGATTGCGTAATTCCTCAGTATGGCAACGAACGAATGTTTGATGATCGTCATAAGAATATCGAAGGCTGATACGAATTGTTAACCGAACGAATGAACGAGGAAGGACTCGATTGTTGGACTGAAACATGAACACAGTCATAGCAGTAGCAGTAGTATAGTTAGTGGCTGCATTTCACTTTACATTTTACTGTATTCTACCTTCCTCGCATTTCAATCCCCCGTTTATTGTTGTCCTAGTCAGATATAGAGTTAGTCCGACTCTGTAGCGTCTGTTTGCACTTAGATTCTGCCTTGTTTACTCCACATTAAAACACGCTTCGAACACACTGTGTCCTTGAGAAGAATGACCTAGGGTTGACTATGCTATAGTTATCTTTAGTTATTTGATACCCATAAGACGACTAAAAACGTGTCTTATCAAATTGGCGCCGTTTCCGGGGACACAAGTTCCTTTGTGTTTTCGTGTGCCAAGTAAATTGAGCCGAATCCGAGTCTGTGGAGTTTGTTTTGGAGTCTATTGAGTCTTATCAAATTGAGTCTGTCGAGTTTTAAATTGAGCCTGTATTTGTTAAATAAACCTTTACATGAACTCACTGTTGAAAAAAATTATATATAGAGAAATTCTAACTTTGCATTGCATTTAATTATGCATTACATGTTGGTTGCATTCATTTCTTCACCTGCATCATTCTATTTTCAGTAGCATTAATTGTCACCTTAGTCGCTATTAGAACCATTAACCAACCACTTTAATTTTGCATGATACATGACTAGGAGTAGCACTGACACCTTGCATGCGCTTGACCCAGAAATAGAACTGACCCTACGAAGAATAAGGAAAAACAAAAAAGCTAAAATAAATAGTGGTAGTGCCGGCTCTGTCCTTGACTCTAATCTACTTCATACTGACATACTTGTTTCAAGTTCTAATACTTTTACAGAGCTAGGACAGATGGTAAATCATGATAGGACACTGAAGGAGCTAGCCACTCCAGATGTCGTGTACCAGCCTTGGTGTATCCAATATCCACAACTAGAGTCGGCTCAGACATATGAGTTGAAGTCTAGTTTAATACATTTGCTGCCTAAATTTCATGGTCTTGCAGGAGAAGACCCCCACAAGCATCTCAAAGAATTTCACGTGGTTTGTTCCACGATGAGGCCGTAGGGAATCCTAGAAGACTACATCAAAATGAAGGCATTCCCATTCTCCCTGGATGGAGCCGCAAAGGATTGGCTATATCTGCAGCCAGCACTCTTCAACACCTGGGGAGATATGAAACAGACCTTTCTAGAGAAATTCTTCCCAGCTTCCAGGATTGCGACCATTAGAAAAGAAATATATGGGATAAGGAAACATACTGGAGAAACTCTGCATGAGTATTGGGAGCGTTTCAACAAGCTCTGTACCACCTGTCACCACCATCAGATTAGCGAACAATTGCTGATCCAATACTTTTACGAAGGACTGTCAATGATGGACATGAGTATGATTGATGCCGCCAGTGGAGGAGCATTAATGGACAAAACACTAGCAGCAGCAAGGCATCTGATCTCGAACATGACGAGTAATACTCAACAATTTGGGATCAGAGGGCCGAATCCGTCTCGGCCAGTGAATGAAATCGGCGTAGCCTCCAACCAAAGGTTGGAGAACCAGCTAACCGAATTGACATCTTTGGTGAGACAACTGGCTGTTAGTCAACATCATCCAGCCATGGCAGCAAAGGTCTGTGGCATATGTACTTCAGTGGAGCATCCCACCGATTCGTGCCCCACCTTACAAGAAACCGAGTTGGGCTAGACAGAAAGTGTTGGAGTCGTAGGAGGATTCCAGTACGGGAAGCAACCGTGTCAAACTCGGCAATTTGACAACCAGCCATATGGAAGACAGTTATTTCGGCCAGGTCCACAACAAGGACCATATGCAGCTCAGAGAGCCAGATCCGTGCCGAATATGCCCTATGGAGTAGGGGGCTACCCACAGCCCAGTTTATAGTACACAGCATCATCCTTCCTACCGCAGCAACAAAGAACTCCTACTCAAGGCAACTCACCATCACTAGAAGATTTAATGAAGTAGCTGGCGACAAGTAATCTGGAATTTCAACAATCAGTAAGCTCTAGCAATATGCAATTCCAACAAAACATGACCGCCACCATCCAGGACCTCAAGATGCAAATAGGACACATGACCGCCACCATCCAGGAACTCAAGATGCAAATAGGACAGCTAGCAAATACTGTGAGCGAATTACAGTCGGCCGACACAAGCAACCTTCCCTCTCAAACCATTCCAAATCCGAGAGGGAATGCTAGTGCAGTAACACTTAGAAGCGGCAAGGAATTAACTCAACCTGCACAGCATCGGATGCCGAAGTTAGTTGAAGCCGACTCTGAAGTAATTGCCGACTCGCAGTTACATCCAGAGACAATTGTCCCATTGTCGTTCCCATCTTGGATCAACTCGGCAAGCAAACCAGAGTCGGATGAAGAACTGCTGAAGATGTTTCGAAAGGTGGAAATCAATATTCCACTCCTCAATGCGATTAAACAAATTCCTAAGTATGCAAAATTCCTCAAAGAATTATGCGTACACAAAAGAAGAAAGATGAAGGGGAGTAAGGAATTCGGAGGCATGGTGTCGGCCTTGACAAAGAGTGAGGAATCCACTGCAGGGAATTCACAGGTACTATTGAAGAAGTACCGAGACCCTGGAATCTTCTCAGTCCCATGCACGATCGGCGAATGCACATTTGCTGATGCCATGCTAGACTTGGGAGCATCAATCAATGTTATGCCTACGTCAATTTATAGGTCCCTCAATTTTGGTGATCTGGAGCCTACAGGGATGACCATACAACTTGCCAATAGAAGCAATTTGCAACCCTTGGGAGTTCTCGAAGATGTCCTAGTCCAAGTAAACAAATTAATATTTCCAGCTGATTTCTATGTGCTTGATATGGAGGATGAAACATCAGGGAAGGAATCAACCTTGATTTTGGGGAGACCCTTTCTAATGACAGCAAGGACGAAGATTGATGTACATGCAAGAACACTCTCGATGGAATTCAGTGACACCCTGGTGCAATTCAACATATTCGAAGCCATGAAGCACCCCACTGAAGACCATTCTCTCTTTGGCATATATATGATAGAAGAGCTAGTGGAGGAATACTTCCAGCTAGATAGCTGTAGAGAAGAAGTGGAAGATTTTGCTGGAATCGCCAAATCAAGTAACTGCTCAAAGGCCGACTACGATGAAGTACAAGAGTTCCTAGACTATGAGGGTGATTATGGCGACGTTGCCGACTTAGCATTTGAAACAGAATTAACAGAGTTATTAAATCAAGTCTACAACCCGAAGAGCTCAGAGCGCACAATTAATGTAGAGCTGGCAACCATATTCACGGCTGAAACAAGACCGGTTCATAGAGGCCGAGTCAATGCTAAAACAAAAATCAACTCGGCCCAGCATGCCAAAAGCATGGCCAACAGCGAAACCGAGTCGGCCAACGAAGGCCAAGTCAACACAAAGATATGAGTCAACCCGGCCGAAAAGCCAAACAGCAAGGCTGACACGCTCACCGAGATCATCTCGGCCAGTGAAAACCAGACTCAAACTGAAGTAAAGCTCGACGTTCCACCCGGATCCGACTCCAAAGCAACACAAGAAGCCAATGCTGACTCCGTTCCAACAAGAACTGAAGCTACTAAGTCGAGCCAGCTGAAGCAGCTAAAGGCCGAAATCATGTCGGCACACTTGGTACCGAGTCGAGAACAAGTCGGCCAGATGGATCCGAGCCTAGTAACTGAGAAATCTCCATCCCTACCACCCATGGAGCTGAAACCATTGCCAAGTCACCTAAAATATGCCTACTTGGACAGTGAACAGCAGCTTCCAGTTATTATTGCCAACAACCTCCTCTAGGAGCAAGAAGATAAGCTGCTGAAAGTCCTAAGGCAACACAAAAAGGCAATCGGGTGGAAACTTTTTGACCATCCAAGCATAAACCCCTCCATTTGCATGCATAGAATATTAATGGAGGAGGACATCAACCCCATAAGGCAATAGCAACAAAGGCTGAATCCTACCACCCTAGATGTGGTCAAGAAGGAAGTCACAAAACTCCTCGCCGTAGGCATTATCTACCCAATCTCAGATAGCCAATGGGTGAGTCCTATACAGGTAGTTCTGAAGAAGTCTGGGATGACGGTCATGAAGAATCAACAGAATGAGCTGGTACCTACAAGGATTCAGAATAGCTGGCGAGTCTGCATCGACTATAGAAGACTGAATCAAGCGACCCGCAAAGACCATTTTCCATTGCCTTTTATTGATCAAGTCCTGGAAAAGCTATATGGGAAATCCCACTACTGTTTTTTGGATGGATTCTCAAGATATATGCAAATACACATCGCACCTGAAGATCAGCATAAGACCACTTTTACATGCCCATTTGGCACATTTGCGTACACCCGCATGCCATTCGGCCTATGCAATGCTCCAAGCACATTCTAACGTTGCATGACAAGCATTTTCTCGGGCTTGCTACAGGATTGCATGGAAGTGTTTATGGATGACTTCACGGTGTATGCTGATTCCTTTGAAGCATGCCTGAGCAACCTATCTAGGGTGCCAAAGAGATGTATTGATACAAACCTAGTGTTGAATTTCGAAAAATGTCATTTCATGGTGACCGAGGGAATAGTGTTGGGACATCTAGTCTCCAACAGAGGCATTGAGGTGGACAAAGCAAAGATAGACATCATCACCTCTCTTCCTAACCCCACTTCTGTGCAGGAAGTCCGCTCCTTTCTTGGACATGCAGGTTTCTACAGAAGGTTCATCAAGAACTTTAGCAAACTTGCCCTGCCACTATCCAGACTGCTACAGAAGGATGTGAACTTCAACTTCGATCGGCCCTGTATCGAAGCATTTTAGGAGCTGAAGGACAGACTCACATCCGCCTCCATCTTACAAGCACCAAATTGGGACCTGCCATTCGAATTGATGTGTGATGCATCCAACTCGGCATTAGGAGCTGTTCTCGGCCAGAGAGCCAGAGTCGGCCAACCAACGCACATAATTGCTTATGCATCAAGAACTATGGACCCGGTTGAGCAAAACTACACAACAATTGAGAAGGAACTTTTGGCAATTGTGTTTGCCTTAGACAAATTTCGCTCTTACCTTCTCGGTTCCAAAATAATTGTGTTCTTTGACCATGCTGCCTTAAGATACTTGCTAAAGAAGCCTAACGCTAAGTCGAGACTCATCAGGTGGATGCTTCTTCTCCAAGAATTCGACGTAGAGATCAGAGATAAGAAGGGTGCTGAGAACTCTATAGCAGATCATCTAAGTAGAATTGAAAAAGAAAGCGAACCGATGCCTATCCGAGATGAATTCCCTAATGAGCAACTCTTGCACATCAAGACGGCCGCACCATGGTTTGCCGACATCTGCAACTACGTGGCAACATCTCATTTTCCACCAGAGGTATCTCGAGCTTATAAGGATAAAATCCGAAGCGATGCCAAGTACTACATTTGGGATGATCCCTACCTTTGGAGGCTATGCAGTGACAAGGTTATCCGCAGGTGCATTCCTGACGCCAAGATCAGTTCGGTCCTCCAGTTCTGCCATTCAGCACCTAGAGGCAGCCACTATGGGTCAACTCGGACTACCAGGAAAGTGCTAGACTGTGGCCTTTATTGGCCCACTATCTTTAGAGATGCCCACCAATTCGTCTCTACTTGTGAAAGATGCCAAAAAGCAGGGATGGCCATGAATCGAAGGCATGAATTGCCCCAACAACCTATTATGTTTTGTGAAGTCTTTGACGTCTGGGGTATAGACTTTATGGGACCATTCCCAGTCTCTAATGGGTATTCATACATTTTACTGGTCGTTGATTATGTATCAAGATGGGTAGAAGCCATTGCCACCAGAACCAATGATGCCAAGGTAGTAGTGGACTTTCTTAAGTCCAATATTTCCTACAGGTTTGGTGTGCCGAAAGCGCTCATTAGTGACCAAGGGAGTCATTTCTGCAATAGAGCCATGGCCTCCCTTCTTCAAAAATATGGGGTGGCACATCGGATTGCTACAGCATATCACCCCCAAACAAATGGCCAAGCTAAGGTGTTTAACAGGGAAATTAAGCAAACACTACAAAAGATGACAAATCCGAGCAGGAAGGACTGGAGCCGACTCCTCGAGGACGCTCTATGGGCACATAGAACTGCATACCGAACACCCCAAGGGATGTCTCCCTATCGGGTTGTTTTCGGTAAAGCCTGCCACCTCCTTATTGAGCTCGAACACAAAGCTTACTGAATAATCAAGCAATGCAACATGGCCTATGACCAAGCGGGAGAACAGAGAAAATTCCAACTCCAAGAGCTGGCTGAACTTCGTTTGGAAGCCTATGAAAATGCCAGGATCTATAAACAAAAAGTCAAGAGATTCGATGACCAAAAGATCTTGAGGAAAGACTTCCACATCGGCCAGAAAGTGTTGCTATTCAACTCAAGATTGAAGCTCATAGTAGGTAAGCTTCGCTCTAAGTGGGATGGACCCTTTGTCGTCACTAACATATTTCCCCATGGTGCAATACAGCTTAAAAATGAGCATACCAACAGTACATTCCAGGTCAATGGGCATCAAGTTAAGCCATTCCATGAAGGTCTAGCGACAGCCATAGATGACATGGAGTTCATTTCATTGGTGGAACCAGCTCCACCAGATGGCACGGCATAAGCCGACTCGGTCAAACCCCTCTTAATCTGCACCACGCATTGAGGACAATGCCGGATTCAAGTGTGTGTGTGTGGGGGGGGGTCGACCACCTGATGAGTCACAAATTATACATCTTTTAAACATCTAAGAAGGGTGTTTGCAAGGCTGTTCTGTGCTTAAGAATAGATTGTTAGCTACGATTCATTTTGTGGGCTTAAATATAGAGAAAGTACAAATCTGTGGCAATACAGAAGTCTTAGCTAATAAAAAGTATCACTCTTTCTTCTGCAGGGAAAGCCGAGTTGACCAGGGTCAACGGAAGAGTCTCAGCCGAGATGAAGTCGTCTTGGCTAGACCGACTCCATCTCGGCCAAGCCAGAGTCGTCTCAGCAGTTCATGCCTTGCAGCCCAGCAGCCCATTAAAAGAGCGGCCCAATTGCGTCCACATCAACTATCCACCTCTGCACCAGCTCAGCTGCCATGTCACTCTTGGAGAATCTGCCACGTCACGTTGGAAGATCTTCGCAGGGGTAGAATAGGAAATTCACATTGTAATTCTGTTAGGATACTTTGTCAGTGTCATCTAGCCGCTCAGCTCGTGTATATATAGGAGGAGTTGTGCACGTTTCATGCGTCTTTTGAATTCATTCTGATTCCACACTCATTATATCCATTTTCTTGCACTCATTCTCTCCATTTTTCACGGTGGTGCACGGTGCTCACCGGGCGTTTTCTCGATCGAGGAAGTGTAGGTTGAGATTGGGAAGCTGAAGTCTGTCGAGGGAGATTAACTGACGCACTCTGGTGGAGCTGATCCTCAGCGCTCAAGCTATCGGAGGTGAACCACCACCATCAACCATGGCGATCGTCGTGGAGGATGGGTCCACCTGAATTCAGAACCACTGTATTTGTATTCTGTTTCTATTAATCAATTTCATTCTGTGTTTCTTATCTCCATTCTCTTCGTCCCCTTTAATTCATGATTTAATCCGCGATTGCAATTAAATTGTGAACAATGTTAAGCTAAGCCGATTGGAACTGGTTTAACTAATTCAGTAGGTAATCATTTAACGATTGTTAATCGAGAACCTAAAATCAGCTTTGAACTTAATCCCTGCCAATTGATGAGGTAGCGATTGCATAAATCCTCGGTATGGCAATGGACGAACCTTTGGCGATTGCCATAAGACTTCCCAAGGTTGATATGGACTGAGAACTGAAGTGTGGAACCTGGACTGAACTTGGATTAATGGGACAGAGCATGAACACAGTTAAATAGTAATAATAGTAGATAACTAGTAGTAGTAGTATATGTTACTGCATTCATAGTCTTAGTTTACTTTCTGCTTTGCTTACATTCAAAACCCCCTGCTTACTGTTTTCTAGTCTGAAACAGAGATAGTCCATCTCTGTAGCGTCTGTCTACACTCAGCTGAGACCAAGCCGAATTGTCTCTGCCAAGATCATCTCGGCTCTGTCTCTGTCAAGAGAAACTCGGCCAGTGCCGAGGAAAGTCAAAACTTTGCATCTTAGATTCGATAACATTTTACTTCACACTGAATCACAACTGAGCACACTGTGTCCTTGAGAAGAATGACCTAAGGTTGACTATGCTATAGTTAGCTTTAGTTATTTGATAAGAGTTCAAAACGACTGAAAAAGAACACATCATCACACCTGAGACCGACAAGACAAGCTGTCATTTCTGTTTGATCCTAACTCTCTTCTTACTCACTTTCCTTCACCCTTTCTTTTACCTGCTTTTCTCTAAATTCTTTTTTTTTGCTTACTTTTCCTTCATTATCTGAATTTGCTATTTTGAATTTTTTGTTTATAAGTCTTTTCTTTCAATAAGAATAAAAAGCTCCCCTAGAAGAGTCACAAAGCCGAAATGAAAAGATAAAAGAACTTCTAGTTGAATTCGGAAGTTTGATGGAATAGCAGGACAGTTCCTCCAGTCTTGGGAAGAGATGACTTATGCCTAAAGGGAACCAAACCTCCGTGTCCTAAGTGAGAAATGACTAAAAATTGGGAAAAGAAAACCTCCAGAGTGAAGGAGCAAAAATGCCCCTTGTGAGAAATTGAGCCTTGCAACAACGATGGCCTACACTCTTGCCATCTCTCTTGCCCTTGAGTGATTTTACATGCATGTTAATTGTGTATTCTGCATTTTGCCTTAACTCTCTGATACAACTGCTTTCACATACACGAATGACATGATCTAGGCCATATTTCTTTTGAACCCCGGACCAAGCAAGCCTACCTAAAAAAAAAAAAAAATTCTATCCCTAGTTCACCCCCTTGGGCCTAATTTAACTCATCCTTTCTTGTAGCTCATTACAAGCCGAGGCCAGAAAAAACCAAAATTTCACCTCACCCCTGGGAAGCCAAGGAGCCTTGGAATTATCTTGGGAGTGAGTTAGAATCAAGTGCAGGGGAAGCCTGGGAAGTAAAATCTGGTCAGAAATATCTGAAAGTTCAGAAGAAAAGAAAAGGAAAAGAATCGAATGAAAGGAAGAAAGAGCAGCTAAAATAAATAAGTTGAATCAAACAAAAACAGCAAGTTGCATGAATACAAGAAAGAAAAAGAAAAGAAATGTAAAGGAAAGGTGAGTAAGTAAAGATGGAAGGAGACCACGAGCAACCGGGACTATCCTCATGCTGATAAGACTCACTCCCTATTGCTCCTTGATAAGCGGGTTTTTTAGTCGTTTTACACGCCTCAAATAATTACTAAAGCTAACTATAGTATAGCTAACCTAGGTCGATTCTCTCAAGGACACAGTGTGTTCAAATTGTGCTAAGTGTAAAAATAAGAGTGTTGCTGAAACGCTAAGTGTTGTGGAATGCCGACTTGACTTCGGCTGGGAAAATGCCGACTTGGCCTCGACAACGCTAAGGTCGACTCACTCTCGGCAATCCGGTCTCGGCTAACAGGGAACCGGTATGGTTTTAGCCAAAAGTGATTTAGACACGACGGAGTCGGACTAACTCGGTCTCGGACTCTGGAAAGCAGTAAATAAGGGGGGTTTCGTGTTTAAGTGCAGGAAATAAACTAAGTGCTAAAAGTAAACTAAACTATCCTAAACTACTCTATACTAACTACTGTATCAATTTGGGACTCAAAACACGACAATTTGCTATTCTTACTTAGAATTGTATTTCGAATCAACCTTACATTCTTACGACGACCACCGAACGTTTGTCCGTTGCCATACCGAGGATTTACACAACCGCTACCTCATCAGTTGGCAGGGAGTATGTACTTGGTTGAGTTTAGGTTCTCTACCTAATCAGATTATTACACTAGTTCTGACCGGCCCTAGTCTAACGTGGTCTACCCCTAACAATGTGTCACGACAAAGTTAAAAGCAGATTTAAAGCATAGGAATTATAATCAAGAGATAGAATCGCAAACCAGTTATGTATTGAAAACCAAATCGAATACAAAGGTGAGAATTTAGAGTTTCTAGAGAATCCGTCCTCCACGATGACTGTCAACGGAAGGACGGCAATGATGCACTAATGGTGGCCAGACGTTGAGGTTTCCGTCCAACAGAGTGCGTCGGCTATACCGAGTGATCACCTCTGAAAGCTTCCAGCATCCCAAATCCTAGTCCTGTACCTGCTCGACCGAGAGAGACACTGTAGTGAAGCTCTATGTACCACTATACTAGCTTGGAGTGTCTGCAGTTGTTGACGGCGCTAGCTCTAGATTCTGCAGAAAAGTCCACACTTGAAGACATGGCCTAGTGTGCTTATTTATACACAAGCTGGATAAATCTAAATCTAATCCTAATAACAGAAATTCAAATCCTAAAGATTCCAATTCGAATTACAGATTACAATCTCCTCAATCTTAGGAGTTTCCCAATTTCCTAATTTCTAGCTGAATCATATCTGCATTCCCAGTTACCCGAATTACAAATTCCTTGATCTTAGCAAATCATATCTTAACAAATCATATTTGCATCTTAACAAATCATATTTGCATCTTAACAAATCATATATGCATTTACAGATTCCTTGATCTTGGCAAATCATATATGCATCTTATCAAACCATATCTGCATCTTAACAAATCATATTTGCATCTTAACAAATCATATCTGCATTACAGATTCCTTGATCTTTAGCAAATCATATCTGCATCTTCCTGGGGTGATTTTAGGCAAGATTTTTGTCACTGATGTTGGTTTGACCAAAAGCACTGGACTGGCCAGGATGTTCTCGGCTTGGGCCAAGATAACTTGGGCCGAGATGACTTGGGCCGAGATGGCTTGGGCCGAGATGACTTGGGCCGCGATGACTTGGGCCGAGATGACTTGGGCCTGCAAAATAAGTCTTAATCTTTTTGTTAGTTAAAAATCTTATTTTAGTACGTACTTGTATTTCTCGTATTTTCAGACCCATAATTCAAATCTCGGTTAACACAAGACTCTTAATCATTAAATATTCTTAACAATACCCATCTTAAGCCTACATAAAGTGTATAAAATATGACTCATCAGACCCCCACACTTACACTTTTGCACTCCTGGGAAAAATCAGATTCAAGCATTTAAGGAAATGGAAAGAGGAAATATGTTTTTCAAATAAACTCCTCAAGTTTAACAAAACAGCTTAAGCATGCATTCATCCTAGAATCCAAGCATTCAAACGATCTATGAAAGTTACTTTCTCCACATCCAAAAACAAATAAGCAACCTGCAAGCATTTAGGAGTAACCGAGAAGTGACTAAGCTCTCTCAAGACATATTCTCTCAATCTCTCAAGTGTTTAGGTTTGTACATACACTCAAACATCCTATGTCAACTAGCACTACCAAGCTTTGACTATCCTCTCCTTTCACACCTTCAAACACACATGCATAATGATCAATAGGACTTTTCGGGCTTGTAACGTGGCCAGGGTAAGGTAGGATTACAGAATGATTAAGTGAGCTTTAATAGCCAGAGGGACAAGAGGAGCAGTGGGGAATGAATCTGTAAGCATAGAGATTATCTCCTTCGGACATTACTAGTTTCTTGAAAGCATCTTTGTTCACTGTCCTACTTTTCCCTTTGTATTTTTCTCTTTCTCTTTCTCACTTTTCCTGTCTTGCAGCTTTTGTGTTGCAATCTCACTTGTAATCTTTTCTTTTTGATTCCACTACTTTTCTTTCTTTTTGTATCCTTTTTCTTTTCTTTTCATCAACCCTTTTTTGGACACATTTACTTTTTTTTTCAAATATACCACTCTCGTAATGCCTCTAGGTGTCACCCCCACACTTATTCAAGATCTATTCCCAAAACAATTCCAAAGCTCCTCTATTCCCTAAGGTTTGGGTTGATCATGATTTTTCCGGCTTTAGGCTTGTAATAAGCTGTCATATCAAGAAACAGTTATAGGCTCAAAGGGGTAACCAAAGGAATTATTCACAAGGTAGGCTTTATTTGGCTAAGTAGCTGTAAAGAAAGATGGCCTAAATCATATCATTCCTGCATGTGAAATGAGTTATATCCAGAGAATCAAGGAAAAACCTAGAGTAACCAGCAACATGGATGCAATAATCACACAAGAAATGAAAGAATGGCGAGATACAAAGCCATTCATGCAAGGCTCAAAAGTTCTCACACGGTTAATTGCTTTGCCACTAATGGTCCACCTTTTCAGTTTTTTACTTACTCACTGCCTAAGGATGCAAAAATTTCACTCCCTGTCAAGTTTAAAAATCTCTTATCCAGGGTTATGCATTGCTTCATACTGTTTCATTCAACATAAAGAAGTCCATTCAAATAGTTTTCTCAGTAATTGGTAATTTGAAATGAGAAATCAGCTAGGAAAACAAAAATGCAAACTAAAATTTGAACAAAAATAGCAGAATCAGAATAAAAAGAAAAGGAACAAGATAGATCAGAATAAAAAGAAAAGGAACAAAATAGAACAGGAACGAAATAACAAAACAAAACCAAACAAACCATCACCCTCCTACGGAACACTCCCCCACACTTGAATGATGTATTGTCCTCAATGCATAACAGGACTATGGAGGAGGTTTTTATGGTTGTGTTGCTCAGGTCATGACGGCCACCATGGCCGGTTCTGCTAGGTAGATGCTTTCCACTTTGCTGACTGTTGCTGTGGGGCTTTCATGGAAGATTTTGAGCTGCTGCCCGTTGACTTGGAAGGTGTTTCCTGTGAGTTCGTCTTGTAGTTCTACTACACCATAGGGAAAAATTTTAGTGATAATGAATGGACCATCCCACTTGGAATGGAGGTTACCGGCGATGAGCCTTAATCGTGATTTGAACAGGAGCACTTTCTGGCCGACGTGAAACTCCTTTCTTAAAATTTGGCGGTCATGGAATTGTTTGACTCGTTGCTTGTAAATGCGGGAGTTCTCGTAGGCTTCCAGGCGAAGTTCCTCCAATTCTTGTAATTGGAGTTTCCTCTTCCCAGCTTGGTCAGAGGCCATGTTGCACTTCTTGACTGCCCAAGAAGCTCGATGTTCTAGTTCAACAGGTAGGTGGCAAGCTTTGCCGAAAACAATCCGGTAGGGGACATTCCCAACGGAGTTCGGTATCTTGTCCGATGTGCCCAAAGTGCATCCTCAAGGTGGCGGCTCAATCCTTCCGGTTCGGGTTGGTCGCTTCGCAAAATCTTCTTGATTTCTCTGTTGAATACTTCGGCTTGGCCGTTTGTTTGGGGTGGTATGTCTTTGTGGCAATCCGATGCGCCACCCCATACTTTTCTAATAGGGAAGACATGGCTCGGTTACAGAAGTGACTTCCTTGGTCACTGATTAGAGCTTTTGGCACACCAAACCTACAGAAAATGTTAGACTTAAGAAAATTCACAACTACCTTAGCATCGTTGGTCTTGGTGGCCACTGCTTCCACCCATCTTGACATATAGTCCACGGCCAACAAAATGTATGAGTATCCATTGGAGACGGGGAACGGTCCCATGAAGTCAATTCCCCAAACATCGAAAACTTCACAAAATAGGATTGGTTGTTGGGGCATCTCATGCCGACGACTCATGGTCGTTCCTGCTCATTGGCATTGTTCACAGGTCGATACGAAGTAGTGGGCGTCTCGGAAAATGGTGGGCCAGTAAAACCCACAATCTAGTACCTTTCGGGCTATCCGAGTTGATCCATGATGGCCGCCTCCAGCTGCTGCATGACAAAAGTGGAGGACTGAGCTGATCTCGGAGTCTGGGATGCACCTGCGAATGACTTGGTCACTACCGCGCTTCCAAAGATACGGGTCATCCCATATATAATACTTTGCATCACTTTTAATTTTCTCTTTATACAATCGGGATGCCTCTGGTGGAAACTGGGATGCAACGATAAAATTGCATATGTCGGCGAACCATGGCGTAGATGTGTCCATGCGCAGCAGTTGTTCATCCGAAAAGTCGTCTCGGATTGGCATTGGGTCAGGTTCACGTTCAATCAGACTCAAGTGGTCGGCTACTGCATTGTCGGCACCCTTCTTGTCTCTGATTTCTAGGTCAAATTCCTGCAAGAGAAGCATCCATCGAATGAGTCGTGGCTTGGCGTCTGGCTTCTTCAGTAGGTATTTCAAGGCTGCATGACGAGAGAATACGATGACTCTAGAGCCAAGCAGATATGAGCGAAATTTGTCCAAGGCGAATACTATTGCCAGTAGCTCTTTCTCTGTGGTCGTATAGTTTATTTGGGCTTGGTCCATGGTTCGAGATGCATAGGCGATTACATGTGCTGGCCCGCTGACTCTGTCTCGTTGGCCGAGAACAACTCCAAGGGCCGAGTTGGATGCATCGCACATAAGCTCGAACGGGAGCTCCCAATCAGGTGCTTGGAGGATTGGTGTGGATGTCAATCTGGTTTTCAACTCCTCAAAGGCTTGTATGCATTCTTTGTTGAAGACAAACTCCACATCTTTTTGCAGTAGTTTGGACAGTGGTAAGGCAGTCTTGCTGAAGTTCTTGATGAAACGCCTATAAAATCCTGCATGTCCTAAAAATGAACGAACCTCCTGCACAGAAGCGTGGTTAGGGAGAGATGTAATGATGTCGATCTTAGCTTTGTCAACCTCGATCCCTCGACTTGATACTAGGTGGCCGAGCACAATCCCCTCTGCTACCATGAAGTGGCATTTTTCAAAGTTCAATACCAGATCGGTTTCTATGCATCGCTTCAGCACTCGGGCCAGATTTTCCAAACATGCATCGAAAGTGTCTGCGTACACCGTGAAATCGTCCATGAACACCTCCATGCAATCCTCTAGTAAATCTGAGAAGATGCTCAACATGCATCTCTGGAACGTGCTTGGGGCATTGCATAGTCCAAACGGCATCCTAGTGTAAGCAAACGTGCCGAAAGGACATGTGAAGGTTGTCTTGTGTTGATCTTCAGGTGCGATGTGTATCTGCATGTATCCAGAATATCCGTCTAGAAAGCAGTAATGGGACTTTCCGGCCAGCTTCTCCAAGACTTGGTCTAAGAATGGCAGAGGGAAATGGTCTTTGCGGGTTGCTTGATTCAGCTTCCCGTAGTCAATGCACACTCGCCAACTGTTCTGAACCCGTGTTGGTACTAGTTCATCATTCTGGTTCTTCATCACGGTCATCCCAGATTTCTTGGGTACCACCTGCACTGGACTGACCCAGCTGCTATCTGAAATTGGATAAATGATTCCAGCAGCAAGTAGCTTAGTCACTTCTTTCTTTACCACATCGAGGATTGTTGGGTTCAGTCTCCTTTGTTGTTGCCTCACGGGGCGTGCTTCTTCCTCCATCAAGATTCTGTGCATGCAGATTAAGGGATTTATTCCTGGGAGGTCAGATAATTTCCACCCTATGGCCTTCTTGTATTGCTTGAGGACTTGTAACAATTTCTCCTCCTGTTCCTGGTGAAGGTTGCTGGCAATTATGACTGGGAATTGTTGTTCATCACCTAGGTAGGCATACTTTAGATGGTTCGGCAATGGCTTCAACTCAGTGGGTGGTTCTGGTGGCGAGGCCTCTCCTATTGGTTTGGAAACTGTTTGGCCGACTTGGTTGGAGTCTGGTAGCTGGGTTGCCGACATGATTCCGGCCTTTGATTGCTCCATATGCTAATTGGCCGACTCGGTTTCGGCTTTGATTTTGGCTTGCTTCCCGTCCTCTTTGGCCACCTTGGTGTCGGCTTCCGTGATCGACGTGCTTTCGGTCTTTGTCCAATCTCGGCTTATGTTGGCCGACTCGATCTCAACAAAAGTGTCCACTTGCATGTATTCCTTGACGAGTTCGTCGATCAAGTCAATGCCAAAGAGTGAGGTGTCCTCCACAGGGTGCTTCATGGCTTCGAAAATGTTGAACTGCACCAGAGTGTCACCAAACTCCATTGAGAGTGTCCCGGCATGCACATCAATCTTGGTCTTGGCGGTCATTAGGAATGGTCGTCCTAGGATCAAGGTAGACCCCTTCCCTGGTGTCTCGTCCTCCATATCCAACACGTAGAAGTCGGCTGGGAAAATTAATTCATCAACTTGGACCAAGACATCTTCAAGAACACCTAAGGGCTAGATGACGCTTCTATTTGCCAACTGTATGGTCATCCCGGTGGGTTCCAGATCTCCACAATTCAAGGATTTGTAAATTGACGTCGGCATGACGTTTATTGAAGCTCCTAAGTCCAGCATGGCATCTGCAAAGGTACAGTCGCCAATGGTGCATGGGACCGAGAAGATTCCGGGGTCTCGGCATTTCTTTGGCAAGGCCTGTCTCGTGCCGGCAGTGAGGTCGTCATTTCTAGTTAGTGCCGACATTATTCCTCCTAGTTCTACTCCTCCTTTCATCTTCTTCCTCTTGTGCACACACAACTCCTTAAGGAATTTTGCGTACTTGGGTATTTGCTTTATGGCATCTAGGAGAGGAATATTGATCTCCACCTTCCGGAACATCTTCAATAGCTCTTCGTCAGATTCAGGCTTCCTTGTTGAGAGTGTCCTACTTGGAAAAGGAACTCAGACGGGACTAGCCTGCCGTGATGGTTGTAGGTTGGCACCCGAATTTGACTCGGTGCTGGCGGATCTCGATTTCTGCTGCGATGCTGCTTGTAATTCCTTACCACTTCTCAATGATACTACGCTTGCATTCCCTCTCAGATTTGGAATTGTTTGTGAGGGGAGATTCCCGGATCCGGTCGCTTGTAACTGACTTACCGAGTTGGCTAGTTGGCCCACTTGCATCTTGTGATCTTGGATAGTGGCGTTCATATTTTGCTAGAATTGTAAGTTACTAGAGCTCATGGTCTGTTGGAACTCCTGGTTGCTTGCTGCTATCTGCTTCACCAAATCCTCCAAGGAAGATGAATTACTTGGTGGTGGTGTCTTTTGCTGTTGCTGTTGGAACGAGGGCATCTGGTGTCTCGGATTCGACTGTTAATAGTTGCCTTGACTCTGTGGCATGCTCTAACTTGAACTGAATCCTTGAGCTGCATACGGTCCTTGGTATGGCGGTCGTCCGTATTGTTGGCCTTCAAACAGCCGGTTTGCATACGATTGCTTCCCGTACTGGTAACCACCTATTGCTCCAACACTTTCGGGATGGTCCGGCTCGGTTTCTTGCAATGTGGGGCACATGTCAGTAGGGTGCTCCACTAAAGTACATATACCACATGCTTTCACTGCTGCGATGGGTTGGTGTTGGCCGATGGCAAGTTGTCTCACCAGTGATGTCAGCTCGGTCAACTGATTTTCCAATCTCGGATTATCCATCATACTGATTTCATTCACCATTCTGGGTGTTGTGGTTCCTCTAGTCCCGAACTGTTACGTGTTGCTGGCCATGTTCGAGATTAGATGTCGTGCTGCTGCCGGCGTCTTATCCATCAATGCTCCTCCACTTGCAGCGTCAATCATACTTCGGTCCATCATCATCAAACCTTCATAGAAATATTGAATCAGTAACTGCTCACTGATCTGGTGATGTGGACATGTGGCACAAAGCTTGTTGAACCTCTCCAGTATTCATGCAACGTCTCGCCTGAGTGTTGCCTGATCCCACAAATCTCCTTCCTTATGGTTGCTGTTCGGGATGCTGGGAAGAATTTCTCCAGGAACATGCGCTTCATGTCCCCCCAAGTATTGAAGAGAACCGGCTGTAGATATAGCCAATCTTTTGCAGCTCCATCCAGGGAGAATGGGAATGCTTTCATTTTAACGTGGTTTTCCGGTATCCCCCGCGGCCTCATCGTGGAACAAACCACGTGGAATTCCTTTAAGTGCTTGTGCGGATCTTCACCTGCAAGACCATGAAATTTAGGTAACAGATGAATCAGACTGGACTTTAATTCGTAACTTTGAGCTGGCTCTAGTGGTGGGCATTGAATGCACCATGGTTGATACACGACATCTGGTGTGGCCAACTCCTTCAAAGTTCTGTCATTATTCTCCATTGTTCCTGCCTCTTGGTGCTCAAGGGAAATAGATTCGTCAGTAGTAAAATTACTATTCTCAGAATTCCAAATAGAATTAGAACTACTGCTGTCAAGTGTTATAGTATGCCTAGCTTTCCTTAAACGATGCAAAGTTCTTTCTATCTCAGGATAAAAAGCATGCAATGGTTCAGAACTACTTCTAGTCATACATCATTAGTTTATGCAAGAAAAATAAGGTGCAAAACAAAATGCAGAAAAAATAAAGTGTGGCAAAGATAAAGTGTAGTAAAAGAACAGACTCGGTATACCAAGACGACTTAGACAAAAGATAGACTTTATGAAACAACGCAGCATTCCATAGACTCGGGATTCGACTTAGTCTCAATTTTGGCACACAAAGACACAAAAGAACTTGTGTCCCCGGCAACGGCGCAATTTGATAAGCGGGTTTTTTAGTCGTTTTACACGCCTCAAATAATTACTAAAGCTAACTATAGTATAGCTAACCTAGGTCGATTCTCTCAAGGACATAGTGTGTTCAAATTGTGCTAAGTGTAAAAATAAGAGTGTTGCAGAAACGCTAAGTGTTGTGGAATGCCGACTTGACTTCGGCTGGGAAAATGCCGACTTGACTTCGGCTGGGAAAATGCCGACTTGGCCTCGACAACGCTATGGTCGACTCGCTCTCGGCAATCCGGTCTCGGCTAACAGGGAACCGGTATAGTTTTAGCCAAAAGTGATTTAGACGCGACGGAGTCGGACTAACTCGGTCTCGGACTCTGGAAAGCAGTAAATAAGGGGGGTTTCGTGTTTAAGTGCAGGAAATAAACTAAGTGCTAAAAGTAAACTAAACTATCCGAAACTACTCTATACTAACTTTTGTATCAATTTGGGATTCAAAACACGACAATTTGCTATTCTTACTTAGAATTGTATTCCAAATCAACCTTAGATTCTTACGACGACCGTCGAACGTTTGTCCGTTGCCATACCGAGGATTTACACAACCGCTACCTCATCAGTTGGTAGGGAGTATGTACTTGGTTGAGTTTAGGTTCTCTACCTAATCAGATTATTACACTAGTTCCGACCGGCCCTAGTCTAACGTGGTCTACCCCTAACAATGTGTCATGGTACAGTTAAAAGCAGATTTAAAGCATAGGAATTATAATCAAGAGATAGAATCGCAAACCAGTTATGTATTGAAAACCAAATCGAATACAAAGGTGACAATTTAGAGTTTCTAGAGAATCCGTCTTCCACGATGACCGCCAATGGAAGGACGACAGTGATGCACTAATGGTGGCCAGACGTTGAGGTTTCCGTCCAACAGAGTGCGTCGGCTATACCGAGCGATCACCTCTGAAGGCTTCCAGCTTCCCAAATCCTGGTCCTGTACCTCCTCAACCGAGAGAGACACCGTAGTGAAGCTCTGTGTACCACTATACTAGCTTGGAGTGTCTGTAGTTGTTGACGGCGCTAGCTCTAGATTCTGCAGAAAAGTCCACACTTGAGGACATGGCCTAGTGTGCTTATTTATACACAAGCTGGATAAATCTAAATCTAATCCTAATAACAGAAATTCAAATCCTAAAGATTCCAATTCGAATTACAGATTACAATCTCCTCAATCTTAGGAGTTTCCCAATTTCCTAATTTCTAGCAGAATCATATCTGTATTCCTAGTTATCCGAATTACAAATTCCTTGATCTTAGCAAATCATATCTTAACAAATCATATCTGCATCTTAACAAATCATATTTGCATCTTAACAAATCATATCTGCATTTACAGATTCCTTGATCTTGGCAAATCATATCTGCATCTTATCAAACCATATCTGCATCTTAACAAATCATATTTGCATCTTAACAAATCATATCTGCATTACAGATTCCTTGATCTTTAGCAAATCATATCTGCATCTTCCTGTGGTGATTTTAGGCAAGATTTTTGTCACTGATGTTGGTTTGACCAAAAGCGCTGGACTGGCCGGGATGTTCTCGGCTTGGGCCGAGATGACTTGGGCCGAGATGGCTTGGGCCGAGATGACTTGGGCCGAGATGACTTGGGCCGAGATGACTTGGGCCTGCAAAATAAGTCTTAATCTTTTTGTTAGTTAAAAATCTTATTTTAGTACGTACTTGTATTTCTCCTATTTTCAGACCCATAATTCAAATCTCGGTTAACACAAGACTCTTAATCATTAAATATTCTTAACAACACCCATCTTAAGCCTACATAAAGTGTATAAAATATGACTCATCAGTCCTCCCCTCCCCACGGGTCCTGAAGCCAGTTTTCCTGTACTCTATCCTACCCGCGACCCTAGCCTCGCTACAAGCCAAAAAGTCCTAGTGATCATGATTGTTTATGTCTTTGTAGATGTAAGAGGAGAGCTTTGACAAAATATGGAAATACCAATTCCATGCAATGCCGAGTGTAAACACAAACTAAACACTTGAGAGAAGTGAGAGAGTTGACTGCCCCATTGAGAGATCTATCAATCGAGGCTACTCTCCCCAATTGTAGGTCATGAAGGCATCTTAGGCCTAGGAGGAGCAGTTCCCCAACTGCATGAAACCATCTTGAACCAGGATGAAGAGAAGCTGACTCCGTCCATTCAAATTGAAGAAGCCAACGAAAGGATTTCCCTCTATCAACTAAAAACCTCCCTTGTATAACACATTTTATTTTGCCCAGGAGTGTAAAAGGCTAAGTGTGGGGGTTTGATGAGTTAAAAATCATACATTAAACATGGACCTAAGAGTGGTGCCAGTAGGAAACGCTTGTACCTAAAAGATGATTGTTAGCCAAGATCTAGATTAAGAGACTAAAACCAGAGAAAAATGCAAATTTGTGCTAAAACAAGGTATAAGCTAACAAATCCTTCATTGCAGGTCCAGACGAACTCTCATCCCATCCAAAGGAGGCCAGGTCGGAAATAGCTCTGACTTGGCCGACTCCATCTCGGCCCAATGAAGAGCGAAGCCCAGTGGCACCCCACGCAACAAACAATTACGAAGCTACCTTGGCTCCAGCTCAATAGCCACGTCACCTCCTAGAGTAACTTGCAAGGCAAGTAATAGCAAGGGTAGAATAGGGATTTCAAATGTAATTCTGTTAATATAGTTAGGGAAGTTAGCTGTCACATCTTGTATATATAGGTGCAGCTACGAACAAATCGGGGTTTTTGGCTTCATAATTGCGCTCACGCTCCTATCTACATTTCTCTCAATTCCATCTTCTCCCTCTTATGGTGGTTTACGGTGTTGTAGTGGCGTTCTCTCGATCGAAGAACGCAGGCTAGAAACCGAGAAGCCGAAGGTTGCTGGAGGTGACCGATTGGAACACCAACGCACTCTAGAGAATCTGATCCTCTACATTCTAGCTACTTGAGGTGAACCATCGCCGTCGGCCATGGCGATTGTCGTGGATGGTGGAGCCACCAAAGCCAAATCCCTGTGTTTGTATTTCGTTTCCATTAACGTGAAGTGATTTTTGATTCTGAATTTTGTTGCATTCCTAGACGTTAATTCCTTATCTGCGTTGCGATTGCACAAAGTGAAGGAACCATGATTGAACTAAGCCGATTGAAACTGGTTTGGTTAGAAACAGTAGGTAACCAACTAGATCACCTAATTGAGAACCTAAAATCAGCTTGAATTTAATCCCTGCAAACTAACGAGGTAGCGATTGCGTAATTCCTCGGTATGGCAACAGACGAATGTTTGACGATCGTCATAAGAATATCGAAGGCTGATACAGATTGTTAACCGAACGAATGAACCAAGAAGGACTCGATTGTTGGACCGAAACATGAACACAGTCATAGCAATAGCAGTAGTATAGTTAGTGGCTGCATTTACACTTTACATTTTACTGTATTCTACCTTCATCGCATTTCAATCCCCCGTTTATTGTTGTCTTAGTCAGATACAGAGTTAGTCCGACTCTGTAGCGTCTGTCTGCACTTAGATTCTGCCTTGTTTACTCCACATTAAAACACACTTCGAACACACTGTGTCCTTGAGAAGAATGACCTAGGGTTGACTATGCTATAGTTAGCTTTAGTTATTTGATACCCGTAAGATGACTAAAAATGAGACTTATCAGGGGGGCATGGTTGTGGCCATCTATGGCTATAGAATCTTATCCCCAAATGCTCAATTTTTGTTCTGATGTTGTTCAATTATTCTGGCTAAATTTTTGTTTAAATTTTTGTTTTTGTTTTCAATTTTCAATCTCTATTTTCTTTGTTTCTGTCTTTGTTTTAGTTATCCTATGAGTTATTTTCCCTGCTTTCCCTGTTTTCAATAAAAGTTGTCCAAACCGAGTTCTTTTCGACTCTGGTGCCATCTCGGCCAGATTTAGAGTGACTTCGGCCAAATAGGGTTTTAATTGTCTTTTCTTCTCTGTCTTGTTTCCTCCTAGCAGAATTCCAGAATTGGATTATCGGAAAAAAAATGTGTTGGAAAAGAATTTTAAATTGACTTTTGGAAGTTTGATGAGCTAGTAGGAAGTCATTCTACCACTCTGAAAAGAGATGGCTCTTGCTTGAAAGGAACGAAATTTTTGTGTTTCTAGGCAGTGATTGACTGAAAACTGAAAACGAAAACCTCCTACGATAGAGCAAAATAAAACCGTGTGAGAATTTGAGCCTTTGTACATATTGATGGCTTGCATCTTGCCATTCTCTCTTTTCTTGTGTGATTTTTGCATTCATGATTAACTGTGTATTCTGCATCTTGCCTTGACTCTCTGGATACAACTGTTTTCACATGCAGGAATTACATGATCTAGGCCATGTTTCTTATGAGCCCTGAGCCAAAGAAAGCCTACTTGGAAAATAAAATTTTATCCCTTGTTCACCCCCTTGAGCCTGATCAACCATTCTTCCTGACAACTCATTACAAGCCAAGGCTAGAAAAACCATGATTTAACCTCACCCATAGTGTGGGGGAAGTTTCGGGAAGGAGAACCAGTTCAGCATCTTCTAAAGGCTTGAAAAAGAAAAGAAAAGAAGTAAGTGAATGAAATATAAGAGAAAAGCAGAGAAGCAACTAAGAATTCAAGGCTGAAAATAAAGAATTACAGCAAAGCTGCATGAATACCAAAAAAAGAAGAAAAAGGGAAAGAAGTAAGCAGATAAGAGCGGAATAAAGGAAGGAACAACATCCTGGGCTGCCCCTCATGCTGATGAAGCTTACTCCCCATTGCTCCTCTCTTCCCGACGGGTTCTGTAACCACTTTCCATATTTTATCCTACCCGTGTCCGTAGCCTTGCTACAAGCCGAAAAGAAGCCCTAGTGTTCATGACTGCTTGTGTTTTTGAAGGTGTAGGAGGAGAGCCTTGTCAAAGTAAAAGAATGCTAGTTTCATGCAATGTTGAGTGTAAATACAAACCCAACCACTTGAGAGATTGAGACAATACGCACCTAAGTGAGAGCTCTATCACTCTAGGCTACCTTTTGCTGTTTGCAGGTCATGAATCCACTTGGAGCACAGAAGAAGTAGTTTTCATATTGTTTGAGTATCTTAAATTTAGGGTGAAGGAGTCCTGACTCTGTCTCGGTTGAACTTAAGGAAGCCAAATTGAAAAGTTCTTTCCTATCTTTAAAAATCTCCCCTGTTGATTCTCATTTGATTTTGCCCATGAATGCAAAAGGTTAAGTGTGGCGTTTGATGAGTCATAAATTATACATCTTTTATGGACCTAAGAAGAGTGTTGCAAGGTTATTTTGTGCTTAAGGATTAATTGTTAGCTAAGATTCACATTAAGGACCTAAAAATAGAGAAAAGACAAATTTGTGTTAAATTGAAAGTCTTAGCTAATAAAAAGCTCTCTTCTCCTCTTCTACAAGACTGAGCCGAGTCTATCTCGGCCAAGACCGACTCTATCTTGGCCAGGCCAGGCCAGGCCTCACGACCCAGTAGCCCAAGTACGTGCAGCCCAATAAGGAATGGCCCAAGGGAGCTATCCACATTAGCTATCCAGCTCAAGGGCCACCTCAACTCTAGTTGAGCTGCCACGTCACCCTGGAGAAAATTGTAGCGCAAGTCACGCAAGGGTAGAATAGGAAATCCACTTTTGTAATTCCGTTAGGGCTCGTAATTCGCGCGCTTTAGCTCTAGTATATATTGAAGTAGCTGCGTACAAGTTAAGGGTCTTTGAATTCACACTCTACGCATATCCATTGTATTCCATTTTCACGCTCTCGTTTTCTCCATCTGTGGTGGTCCACGGTGCTGCATTGGTGTCTCTCTCGATCGAGGAGGTACAGGTCTGTCTGAGGGGGACCGATTGGGATTTCAATGCACTCTGGTGGATCTGATCCTCAGCGCTCAGGCTAGCGACGATGAACCACCACCATCAACCATGGCGATTGTCATGGAAGATGGATCCATCTGAATTCGGACCACTACGTTTGTATTCTGTCTGTCTTAATCAATTTCATTCTACATTTCCAATCTCTGTTCCTTTCCTCTTCTTTAATTTATGGGTTAAATCGCGAGTGCATTTAAAAAGTGAACAATGTTAAGCGAAGCCAATTGGAACTGGTTTAACTAATTCAGTAGGAAATCAACTAATGAATGTTAATTGTGAACCTAAAATCAACTCTGAACTTAATCCCTACCAACTGGTGAGGTAGCAATTACGTAATTCCTTGGTATGTGATGATGGGCGTTTTTACAGTCGTTTTACGCGCTTATCAAATAACTAAAGCTAACTATAGTATAGCTAACCCTAGGTCATTCTTCTCAAGGACACAATGCGCTCAGTTGTGGCTTAGTGTGGAGTAAAATGATGTAGAATCTGAGAGGTGGAGTGTTGACTCTTCTCAGCAGAGACTAAGCCGAGATGATCTCGGTAGAGACGATCCGGCTAGGTCTCAGCTGAGTGCAGACAGACGCTACAGAGGTGGACTACCTCTGCCTCAGACTTAAAGGCAGTAAACAAGGGGGGTTGGAATGTAATTGTGATCAAACAAAGATTAACTATAATCAAATGCAATTACGCTACTCCTAATGCTATTGCTATTACTGCGTTCATGTTTAATTCCAATAGTCAAGCTCTTTCTGATTCAATCACTCCAATTACAAGTCCTCATCAGCCTGTAGTGTTCTTATGGCAATCGCCAAAGATCCGTCCCTTACCATATCGAGGATTTACACAATCGCTACCTCATCAGTTGGCAGAGATTAAGTTCAAGCTGATTTTAGATTCGCAATTAACAATCGTTAAGTGATTACCTACTGAATTAGCTAAACCAGTTCCAATCGGCTTAGTTTAACATTGTTCCGTTACCATGTGCAATCGCAACGCAGTAATCGGATTAAGAGTTCAGGAATGCAATTGAAATTCAGAATGCAGAAATACTCATAATATTGGAAATGAAACACAAACACAGGGCCTGGATTCGATGACTCCGCATTCCACGACAATCGCCATGGATGACGGCGATGATTCACCTCCTCTAACTACGACGCTGAGGTTCAGGTCCTCCGGAGTACGTTAGTGCTCCAATCGGTTCCCTCCAGTAACCTTCAGCTGCTCAGTTCCTAGCCTGCATCTCCTCAATCGAGAGAGACGCCATTAACAGCACCGTGCACCACCGTGAGTGGAAGCAAGGATAAGCGGGAACAATTGGAAATGAATGGGCGCAAAAACGTTTGAATGCCAAAAGCCCATATTCGTTCAGAGTTCTATCTATTTATACAAGAGTGGACACAGCTAACGATGCTAACAGAATTACATGTACAATTCCTATTCTGCCCTTGCTGTGACTTGCGTTGCAAGCTACTCCAGGTAGTGACGTGGAGCTGAGCTGGACCCAAGGTGGCTCTGATTGCTGACGAGGCGTTCCCCCTGGATCTACCTGATTGGGCTCCCTGCATGGGTCGAGTCTCGGCCTGGCCGAGAGGCTCTCGGCCTGGGCTTCTGATGGCGGGCTGAGCTTGGCTGAATCTGCAATGAAAAGATAGTTAGCTAAAAACCTTGATTACGCACAGGTTGTGTTTTACTCAAGTTTAGGCCATTAATCTGGATCTTAGCTAACAGTCATCTTTTAAGCATCTGGGCTCGATGGCGCCCTTCTTAGATCCACTTAAGATGTACATTTTATGACTCATCAAACCCCCACACTTAGCCTTTTGCACTCCTGGGCAAAACATATGACTTAATTAAGGGTGACTTTAGTGAGAGATTCTTCTGTTTGATTTCCTTAAGCTGACTCTATAGAGTCGGCCTCTCTTCATCCCGGTTCAAGGCGCTCATGCAATCAGGGAGCTACTTCCTTTGGTTCTCAGGGGCCTTCATGGTTTCCAATTGGGAAGGGGTACCCCCAGAGTGATAGAACTTTTACTCATGTGCTCAATTTTCTCGCTTCTCTCAAGTGTCTGGGCTGTGTTTACGCTCAACATCGCATGGGATTGGTGTTACCATATCTTGACAGAACTCTCCTCTTACACCTGCAAAACACAATAGTTATGATCACTAGGACTTTTCTGGTTTGAAGCGAGGTTGAGGTTATGAGTCGAATAGATGTAAGAAAACTAGCTTCAGGACCCACGGGGAGGAGAGGAGCAATGGGGAGTGAGTGTAAACAGTATGAGGGCAGTCCCGGTTGCTGTGGTCTCCCTTGATATTTATTTACTCGCCGTTTTACATTCTTTCTTTCTTCTACTCATGCAGCTTGCTGGATTTGTTTATTTCAGCTCATTTATTTCAGCTGCATGTTTTCTATTTTTATGTACTTTCTTTTCTTTTCTTTCATTCCATTTTCTCTTTTTTTCTTCTTCTTCTGAACCTTCAGCTGCTTTTTGACCGAATTCTGCTCCCTAGACTTCCCCCACACTTGATTCTAACTCACTCCCAAGACGATTCCACGGCTCCTCGGCTCCTCGGCTTCTCGAGGGTGAGGTAAGAATGGTTTTTCTGGCTTCGGCTTGTAGTGAGCTGCAAGAAAAAGTGGTCAATTTAGGCTCAAAAGGGGTGACAAAGGTCAACTTGTTTTTGGACAGCTTATTTGGCTCTGGGCTCATAAGAAATATGGCCTAGATCATTTCATTCCTGCATGTGTAAAACAGTTGTATCCAGAGTGTTGAGGCACGTTTCAGCACACATAATTAACATGCTTGCAAAAATCACTCAGAAAGAAGGGAGATGGCAAAGTGTAAGCCATCTCTGTTGAAAGGCTCAAATTCTCACACTGGCTGATTCTATTTCTTCACTCTGAAGGTTCCCTCTTCCCATTTTCGCCACTTACCGCTTAGGACCCAGAGGTTTGGTTCCCTTCAGGCAGAGGCAGCTTCTGCTCGGGAGTGAAGAGATTCCTTCTGCTGGCTCGTCAGACTCTCGGATTCAACAAGGAATTTTCTCTCTTCTTTTGGACACGTAATTCTGCTAGGATGAGGCCATTCCGGCTGTGGCAGACTCGGCAGTGGAGACTCTTTTATTAAACACAAACTTAAGCAGCAAAAATACTAATGAGACTTAAAATAGTATATCAGATATGTAAGAAACGAAATGAAAAAGTTAGAGGGAATGAAAAAATTAGAGAAGAGAAGGGCAGATATGACGTGAATGATCAGTCCCAGATGGACAGAACCCCCCCCCCACACACACTTAGGTTTGGCATTGTCCTCAATGTGAAGAGGTTGGTTGAGTTGGCTTGGGCTGTTCCATCTAGTGAAGTCGGTTCCGCCAAGGAGATGCTCTCCGTATTTTCTCCCGTTGGTGCTGGACCTTCGAGGAAAGGTTTGACTTGGTGCCCATTGACCTGAAAGGTGTGGTTGGTATGTTCTTCTCTTAGTTGCACTGCACCATGGGGAAATATGTCATTAATAACAAAAGGTCCATCCCATCTGGAACGAAGCTTACCTGCTATGAGCTTTAATCTGGAATTGAATAGCAACACTTTTTGGCCAATATGGAGATCTTTCCTCAGGATATTTTGGTCGTGAAACTTTTTTACTTTCTGCTTGTAGATCCTAGCGTTTTCATAGGCTTCCATGCGAAGTTCATCTAATTCTTGAAGTTGGAACTTCCTATGCTCTCCTGCTTGGTCATAAGCCATGTTGCATTGCTTAACTGCCCAATAAGCCTTGTGCTCGAGCTCCACAGGGAGGTGACAGGCTTTCCCGAAAACAACCCGGTAGGGAGACATCCCTAGAGGTGTTCGGTATGCGGTCCTATGTGCCCATAGAGCATCCTCAAGGAGTCTGCTCCAGTCCTTCCTGTTGGGATTTGTCATCTTTTGCAGTGTATGCTTGATTTCCCTATTAAATACTTCAACTTGCCCATTTGTCTGGGGGTGGTATGCTGTGGCTATCCTGTGTGCCACCCCATATTTCTGAAGAAGGGAGGCCATGGCTCTATTGCAGAAGTGACTTCCCTGGTCACTAATGAGCACCTTGGGGACACCAAACCTGCAGAAAATATTGGACTTAAGAAAGTCCACTACAACCTTGGCATCGTTGGTTCTGGTGGGAATGGCTTCTACCCATCTCGATACGTAGTCAACGGCAAGCAAGATGTATGAATAGCCATTGGAGATTGGGAATGGCCCCATAAAATCTATACCTCAGACGTCAAAGACTTCGCAGAACAAAATGGGTTGTTGGGGCATTTCATGTCTCTGGTTCAAGGCCATCCCTGCCTTCTGGCATCTATCGCAGGTGGAGACGAATTGATGGGCGTCTCTGAAAATAGAAGGCCAATAAAGGCCACAATCAAGCACTTTCCTGGCAGTCTGAGATGAGCTGTAGTGGCCCCCTCCAGTGGCCGAATGGCAGAAGTGGAGGACCGACTTGATCTCGGTATCAGGAATGCACCTGCGGATGATCTTATCATTGCATAATCTCCATAGATAGGGGTCATCCCATACGCAGTACTTACCATCACTTTTGATCTTCTCTTTGTAAGTTCGAGATGCCTCAGGTGGAAATTGAGATGTTGCCACGAAATTACAAATATCTGCAAACCATGGTGTGGCCGTCTTGAGGTGCAGGAGTTGCTCGTCAGGGAACTCGTCTCGGATAGGCAATTGTTCGCTTTCTCTTTCAATCCTGCTGAGGTGGTCCGCTACAGAATTCTCAGCACCGTTCTTATCTCTGATTTCTAAGTCGAATTCTTGGAGAAGAAGCATCCACCGGATCAGTTTCGGCTTGGCATCCGGCTTCTTCAGCAAGTATTTTAGAGCCGCGTGATCGGAGAACACGACTATCTTAGAGCCGAGAAGGTAGGAACGAAACTTATCCAAGGCAAACACAATTGCCAGGAGTTCCTTCTCAGTCGTCGTGTAATTGTGCTGGGCCGAGTCCATGGTTCTGGACGCATACGCAATAACATGGATTGGTTGGCTGACTCCCGCTCTCTGGCCGAGAACGGCTCCTAGTGCCGAATTGGATGCGTCGCACATGAGCTCAAATGGTAGGTCCCAGTCTGGTGCTTGCAGGATAGGTGCAGATGTGAGTTTGTTCTTCAGCTCTTGAAATGCCTCAATGCAGGGCTGGTCAAATTTGAAATCCACATCCTTCTGTAGAAGTTGGGACAGAGACAGAGCTATTTTGCTGAAGTCCTTGATGAACCTTCTATAAAAACCTGCATGTCCCAAGAATGAGCGAACTTCCCGCACAAAAGCGGGGTTTGGAAGGGAAGTGATTATGTCTATTTTCGCCTTGTCCACTTCGATGCCTCTATCGGAGACCAGGTGTCCCAATACTATTCCCTCGGTCACCATGAAATGGCATTTTTCGAAGTTGAGAACCAAGTTCGTGTCCATGCACCTCTTTAACACCTTGGACAGGTTGTTCAGGCATGCGTCAAATGATTCTGCATACACCGTGAAGTCATCCATAAACACCTCCATGCAATCCTGTAGCAAATCCGAGAAGATGCTCATCATGCAACGTTGAAATGTGCTCGGAGCATTGCACAGGCCGAATGGCATGCGGGTGTATGCAAAAGTACCAAATGGGCATGTGAAAGTGGTCTTATGTTGATCCTCCGGTGCTATGTGTATTTGCATGTATCCTGAGAATCCATCCAGAAAACAGTAATGGGATTTCCCTGCTATCTTTTCCAGCATCTGGTCAATAAAAGGCAAAGGAAAGTGATCCTTGCGGGTTGCCTGATTTAATTTTCTGTAATCTATACACACCCGCCAGCTGTTCTGAATCCTTGTAGGTACCAACTCATCTCGTTGTTTTTTCATGACGGTCATTCTAGATTTCTTTGGTACTACTTGCACAGGGCTCACCCATTGGCTGTCTGAGATAGGGTAGATGATGCCTGCAGCAAGTAGCTTCATGACTTCTTTCTTGACTACATCTAGAATGGTAGGATTCAGCCTTCGTTGCTATTGCCTTATGGGCTTAATGTCCTCTTCCATTAGTATTATGTGCATGCATATGGAGGGGTTAATACCTGGAAGGTCAGAAAGTTTCCATCCAATTGCCTGTTTGTGTTGCCTAAGGACTTCTAACAGCTTATCTTCTTGCTCTGGGAGGAGGTTGCTTGCAATAATGACCAGAAGCTGCTGTTCACGATCTAGAAAGGCATATTTTAAGTGGCTAGGCAATGGTTTCAGCTCCATGGGTGGTAGAGATGGATATTCCTGAGTCATAGCTTTTGGATCCATTTGGCCGACTTGTTCTTGACTCGGTGTTAGGATTGCCGACACGTTCTCGGCCTTGTGCTGCGTCGACCGACGCGGAAGGATGGTTTCGGTTCTTGGCGGATTGAGGTCGGCTCTGACTGCTTGTGCAGTTTCGGTCTCGGATCCGGGCAGAACGGTGAGCTTCTTGGGTTGAGTCTGGTCTTTACTGGCCGAAATGGATTCGGCTAGTGTGTCGGCATGTGAGTTTGACTCGTCGGCCGAGTTGACTTTTGACCTTGCATTGACTCGGCCTTCTTTGGCCGACTTCACTTCGGCCGTGAATATGGTTGCCAGCTGTGCAGGTATAAGCTTTTTAGTCTCGGCAACTTTTACCTCTACACTATTCTCACTCTCCGAGGGCTCGGGTAGCAAACTTGGTTTATTAACTCGATTAATTCTTTTTCAAACGCCAAGTTGCTGATGTCACTATGATCATCCTCAAAGTTTGGGGTCTCCAGTGCTTTCGTGTGGTCAGCCTTTGAGCAACTACTCACTTCAGCAGTTTCAGCAAGGTCTTCCATTCCCTCAATGCAACTGTCTAGTTGGAAGTATTCCTCCACTAGCTCTTCCATTATGTCTATACCAAAGAGGGAGTGGTCTTCGATGGGGTGCTTCATGGCTTCGAAAATATTCAACTACACCAATGTGTCACCGAATTCCATTGAGAGCGTTCCAGCATGTACGTCAATCTTTGTCCTTGCTGTCATTAAAAATGACCTTCCCAGTATTAAGGTTGATCCTTTCCCTGATGTCTCGTCCTCCATGTCAAGCACATAGAAATCGACTGGAAATATTAATTCGTTCACTTGGACTAGGACATCTTCGAGAACTCCCAAGGGTTGCACGATGCTTCTATTAGCAAGCTGAATAGTCATCGCTGTGGGTTCCAGATCTCCGAAATTGAGGGACCTATAAGTTGATGCAGGCATGACGTTGATTGATGCTCCCAGGTCCAACATAGCATCAGCAAATGTGCAATCACCTATAGTGCATGGGACCGAGAAGATACCGAGGTCTCGACACTTCTTTGGTAAGACTTGTGAAATTCCTGCAGTGGGATTATGCCTTGTTAAGCTTGAGACCACACCTCCAAGTTCTTGATTCCTCTTCATCTTTCTTCTTTTGTGTACGCATAATTCCTTGAGGAATTTTGCGTACTTCGGGATTTGCTTGATCGCGTCGAGAAGTGGAATGTTGATTTCCACTTTCCGGAACATCTTCAGCAGCTCGTCATCAGAATCTAGTTTCTTTGCCGAGACAATCCGGGATGGAAACGGTAACGGGACAGCTGTCTCTGGACGAGACTGTGAGTTGGCTGATGCTCCAAAGTTGGCTTCAGTTGGTTGCGGCTCCTGATGCTGTTCAGGCTGGGGTAATTCCTTACCGCTTCTCAGTGTCACTGCATGAGCATTCCCTCTCGGATTCGGAATGGGTTGAGAGGGGAGGCTGCTTGAGCCGGTTGATTGTAGTTCACTCACAGTATTTGCTAGTTGTCCTATTTGCATCTTGAGATCCTGGATGGTGGCGGTCATATTGTGTTGGAATTGTAAGTTGTTGGAACTTATTGATTGTTGAAATTCTAGGTTGCTTGTTGCCAGCTGCTTCATTAAATCTTCTAGTGATGGAGAATTGCCTTGAATAGGAGTTCTCTGCTGCTGTGGCGGGAAGGATGGTGCTGGGTATTGCGGACTCGGTTGCTGGTAACCAGATACTCCATAGGGTGCATTCGGCATGGATCCGGCTCTTTGAGCTGCATATGGACCTTGTTATGGGCTTGGCCGAAACGGTTGTTTCCCATATGGTTGATTATCAAACTGCCGGTTCTGATAAGGTTGCTTCCCATACTGGAATCCTCCTACGGCTCCAACACTTTCGGTTTGGCTAGACTCGGTCTCTTGGAGAGTGGGGCACAGATCAGTTGGATGCTCCACTGATGTACATATGCCACAGACCTTTGCTGCCATGGCTGAATGATGTTGACTAACAGCCAGTTGTCTCACCAAGGAAGTCAACTCGGTTAACTGGTTCTCCAGCCTTTGATTTCCGGCTGCACCGATTTCGTTCACTGGCCAAGACTGATTCGGCCCTCTGATCCCGAATTGTTGAGTGTTGCTTGCCATATTCGAGATCAGATGCCTTGCTGCTACTGGTGTTTTGTCCATTAACGCTCCTCCACTAGCTGCATCGATCATACTCCTGTCCATTATTGACAGTCCTTCGTAGAAGTATTGGATCAGCAGCTGTTCGCTGATCTGATGGTGGGGACAGGTGGCACATAGCTTATTGAAGCGCTCCCAATATTCGTGCAGAGTCTCTCCTGTATGCTGCCTGATCCCACAGATTTCCTTCCTGATGGTCGCAGTCCTAGAAGCTGGGAAGAATTTTTCTAGGAAGGTCCGTTTCATGTCTCCCCAGGTGTTGAAGAGTGCTGGCTGCAGATATAGCCAGTCCTTTGCAGCTCCGTCCAGAGAGAATGGAAATGCCTTCATCTTGATGTAATCTTCTGGGATTCCCTGCGGCCTCATCGTGGAACAAACCACGTGGAATTCTTTGAGATGCTTGTGGGGGTCTTCTCCTGCAAGACCATGAAATTTAGGCAGCAAATGTATCAAACCAGACTTCAATTCATATGTCTGAGCCGGCTCCAGTTGTGGATACTGGATACACCATGGTTGGTACAACACATCTGGAGTGGCTAGCTCTTTCAATGTCCTATCGTGGTTTTCCATCTACCCTGGCTTTGTGAAATTGTTAGCACTAGTAATAAAATGGTCAGTACAAAATTGGTCAAAGTTAGTGGCAGAATTTATACTACTTCCACTATTTATTGTGGTATTTCTAATTTCTCGCAATCTACGTAAAGTTAGTTCTATTTCTGGATCAAAAATATACAATGGGTCAGTGCTACTTCTAGTCATGCATCATGCAGAATTTAAAGTACTAAGCAACAATTAATTCTACTGAAAACAGAATGTGGTCAATATGTATTGCAAAATTAAATGCAATGCAGATTTAGGAATTCTACTATACTTATATGTATATATTTGTTTTTGTTTAACAGTGAATCCACGTAGAGATTTATTGACAAATTCAGACTCAACAACTCTAAACAAAACTTCTTACAGCTCGGATTCGACTCGGTTTACTTGGCACACTGAAACACAAAAGAACTTGTACCCCCGGCAACGGCGCCAATTTGATGATGGGCGTTTTTACAGTCGTTTTACGCGCTTATCAAATAACTAAAGCTAACTATAGTATAGCTAACCCTAGGTCATTCTTCTCAAGGACACAGTGCGCTGAGTTGTGGCTTTGTGCGGAGTAAAATGATGTAGAATCTGAGAGGTGGAGTGTTGACTCTTCTCGGCAGAGACTGAGCCGAGATGATCTCGGCAGAAACGATCCGGCTAGGTCTCAGCTGAGTGCAGACAGACGCTACAGAGGTGGACTACCTCTGCCTCAAACTTAAAGGCAGTAAACAAGGGGGGTTGGAATGTAATTGTGATCAAACATAGATTAACTATAATCAAATGCAATTACGCTACTCCTAATGCTATTGCTATTACTGCGTTCATGTTTAATTCCAATAGTCAAGCTCTTTCTGATTCAATCACTCCAATTACAAGTCCTTATCAGCCTCCAGTGTTCTTATGGAAATCGCCAAAGATCCGTCCCTTACCATATCGAGGATTTACACAATCGCTACCTCATCAGTTGGCAGAGATTAAGTTCAAGCTGATTTTAGATTCGCAATTAACAATCGTTAAGTGATTACCTACTGAATTAGCTAAACCAGTTCCAATCGGCTTAGTTTAACATTGTTCCGTTACCATGTGCAATCGCAACGCAGTAATCGGATTAAGAGTTCAGGAATGCAATTGAAATTCAGAATGCAGAAATACTCATAATATTGGAAATGAAACACAAACACAGGGCCTGGATTCGATGACTCCGCATTCCACGACAATCGCCATGGATGACGGTGATGATTCACCTCCTCTAACTACGACGCTGAGGTTTAGGTCCTCCAGAGTATGTTGGTGCTCCAATCGGTTCCCTCCAGTAACCTTCAGCTGCTCAGTTCCTAGCCTGCATCTCCTCAATCGAGAGAGACGCCATTAACAGCATCGTGCACCACTGATAAGCGGGTTTTTTGTCGTCTTACACGCCTCAAATAAAATACTAAAGCTAACTATAGTATAGCTAACCTAGGTCGATTCTCTCAAGGACACAGTGTGTTCAGATTGTGCTAAGTGTGAAATTAGAGTGTTGCAGAATGCTGAGTGTTGTGGAATGCCGACTTGGCCTCGGCAACGCTAAGGCCGACTTACTCCCTAACAAGGGGGAACCGATATGGTCTCGGCGACGGAGTCGGACTGACTCAGTCTCGGACTGTGAAAGCAGATAAATAAGGGGGTTTGTGTTTAAGAGCAGAAAATAAACCAAGTGCTGAAAATAAACTAAATTATGCTAGACTACTCTATACTAGCTATTGTATCAATTCGGGACTCAAAATGCAACAGTTTGTTATTCTTACTTAGGATTGTATTCGAATCAACCTTAGGTTCTTACGACGACCGTAAGCGTTTGTCCACTGCCATACCGAGGATTTACACGACCGCTACCTCATCAGTTGGCGGGGAGTATGTACTTAGTTGATTTTAGGTTCTCTACCTAACCAGATTATTATACTAGCTCCGACCGGCTCTAGTCTAATGTGATCTACCCCTAACAATGTGTCACGCAAAGCTAAGAGCAGATTAAAGTGCAGGAATTATAATCAGAGATAGAATTGCAAACCAATTGTGTTTATTGAATAACCAAACCGAATACAAGGGTGAGAATTTAGAGTTTCTAGAGAATCCGCCTTCCACGACGACCGCCAATGGAAGAACGGCAGTGATGCACCAATGGTGGCCAGACGTTGAGGTTTCCGTCCAACAGAGTGCGTCGGCTATACCGAGCGATCACCTCTGAAGGCTTCCAGCTTCCCAACTCCTGATCCTGTACCTCCTCGACCGAGAGAGACACTGTATTGAAGCCGTGTACCACTGTACTAGCGTGGAATGTCTGCGGTTGCTGACGGCGCTAGCTCTGGATTCTGCTAAAAATTCCACACCTAATCATGTGGCCTGGTGTGCCTATTTATACACAAGCTGAATAAATCTAAATCTAATCCTAATAACAGAAATTCAAATCCTACAGATCCCAATTCGAATTACAGATTACAATCTTAGCAAATCATATCTCAATCTTATCATATCTGCATCTTATCATATCTGTATCTTATCAAATCATATCTGCATATTTCCAAATCTGATCTTATCATATCTGCATCTTATCAAATCATATCTGTATATTGCCGGAGTGATTTTAGGCAAGATTTTCGTCACTGATGTTGGTTTGGCCGAGATGATTTGGCCGGGATGACTTCGGCCAGGATGACTTGGACCTGCAAAATAAGTCTTAATCTTTTTGTTAGTTAAAAATCTTATTTTAGCACGTACTTGTATTTCTTCTATTTTTAGGCCCATAATTCAAATCTCGGTTAACACAAGACTCTTAATCATTAAATATTCTTACCAACACCCATCTTAAGCCTACATAAAGTGTATAAAATATGACTCATCAACCACCGTGAGTGGAAGCGAGGATAAGCGGGAACAATTGGAAATGAATGGGCGCGAAAACGTTTGAATGCCAAAAGCCCATATTCGTTCAGAGTTCTATCTATTTATACAAGAGTGGACACAACTAATGATGCTAACAGAATTACATGTACAATTCCTATTCTGCCCTTGCTGTGACTTGCGTTGCAAGCTACTCCAAGTAGTGACGTGGAGCTGAGCTGGACCCAAGGTGGCTCTGATTGCTGACGAGGCGTTCCCCCTGGATCTACCTGACTGGGCTCCCTGCATGGGTCGAGTCTCGGCCTGGCCGAGAGGCTCTCGGTCTGGGCTTCTGATGGCGGGCTGAGCTTGGCTGAACCTGCAATGAAAAGATAGTTAGCTAAAAACCTTGATTAAGCACAGGTTGTGTTTTACTCAAGTTTAGGCCATTAATCTGGATCTTAGCTAACAGTCATCTTTTAAGCATCTGGGCTCGATGACGCCCTTCTTAGACCCACTTAAGATGTACATTTTATGACTCATCAGTATGGCAATGGACGAACCTTTAGCGAATGTCATACGAATTCCCAAGGATGATATGGGCTGAGAACTAGAGTGAAGAAATTGGACTAGACTCTGACTAATGAGACTGAACATGAACACAATAATATAAGAATAATAATAATAGTAATATTCATAGTAGTAGCATATTTCCTCTGATTCATAACTTTACTTTATTTCCTGTCGTTATTGCATTCCAACCCCCCTATTTACTGCTTTTTAGGTCTGAAACAGAGTTAGTCCAACTTTGTTACGTCAGTCCGCATTCAGCCAAGCCAAGTCGAGAAGTCTGTATGGAAATCATCTCGTCTCAATCTCTACCAAAGGCATCTCAGCCAATGCCAAGACAAGTCAACACTCTACACTTAGATTTTGCATTACTTCAGTTTGTACATGAACCCACAATTGAGCACACTGTGTCCTTGAGAAAATTTGACCTAGGGTTGACTATACTATAGTTAGCTTTAGTTTATTTGATAAATGGAATACGACTAAAAATGCTCTTATCAATGGTTCACCTCTGCTAGCCAAGTCATTGAGGATTAGGTCCAATAGAGTGTGATAGGGAGCCAAGCGGTCCCCTTTGCCAACCTTTGGTCTCTCAGTCCTTGTCCTGCACTTCCTCAATCGAGAGAAACACCAATACGAGCACCGTGCACCACCATAAATGTGAAAACGAGAGAGATAGGATGGATACCAATGAAGATGGACTTTGCATATGAATTCAACAACAACTAAACGTGCCTAGCTCCTCCTATATATACACGAGCTGGACCTTGCTAAATGCGCTAGCTAACGAACCCAACAGAATTAAAAACTGAATTCCCTAGTCTACCCTTGTGTAACTTGTGCTGCAAGCTTCTCCATGAGTGACGTGGCAATTGAGCTAGATTGCCAATGTGGACAGTGCAATTGGGCCGTTTCAGGTTGGGCTACTGGGCTGTAAGGCTGGCCTGCCCTAGGGCGAATTGGTCTAGCCGAGATGACTCTCCTGGGCTGAGACTAACTTGGTAGGCCGAGATTAGCCAGGTTCATCCTGCAAAAAGAAGAATGAGTCTTTCATTAGTTAAGATTCTCAAATTAGCACAGTTTTATGATTTCTCCATTTCTTGGTCTATAATATGAATCTTAGCTAAGACTCAATCCTTAGACACCAATTGATCTTAAAAGCACCAATCTTAGGTCCTTATAAGGTGTATAAAATATGACTCATCACCGGCTCTCCTTGGGGGCAACTTAACCAGTACCGACTCATCACGTTGGGTCCTTGTGGATTATCACAGATGGCACCCATTTCGACCCCCACGTCATCATTTTCTAAATCTGCTCGTTGGCACAATTTAGGTCGTGTCAGATGGCGAGTTTACTGGGGAAGAAACACGTAAGTGTGAGTCAAGCCCTGGCCAAATGAATAGTATGTTGTGTAACCTCTACTTTAATTTAGCTTTCTTTAATTTATTGAGTTATTATACGCACCTGCCCTGGGGTGGGTGCTTCTTATGTTCTGTACTGTTTTTGACCACTTGGGGAAAAAGGGATGGGGAATAAAAGTTAATTGGGACTTGCCATTAAGCCAAACTTTGAGGGGGTCCTATTCCTGGGCCTATGTGATAGGAAGAGCGATGGACTTGTAGTGACTTCCCCCTTGGAGTTTATCTTTAGACGAGCGGTTACGATGGCCTAGCCAGAGCGTGATCTTTTAGGGGACATCCATACTTTGGGATTCATTCTCATCTGTGGAAGGTGCCCGCAAAAGGTCTAGAGGTATGATTAAAACCAAAGGCGAGGTATGATTAAAACCACGAATGATTAAAACCACGAATGAATCCCGTAATTGCCCTAGAACCCTTAGGAATGGCCACAACCGCCTTAGGAGGACAAGGACCCCTTCATATCAGGACAGCTAACTCACCAGCCTCAATCACTCTAGAGCCGAGTCTTCCCGTCTAATTGCCTTTAAGGAGTCAAAAGTATGGTGCATACATTAGTACATAACATAACATAAAAGGGAGAGTGTCTGCATGACTCGCCTTGTACAACACAACATGCATGGCCCTCGTTTTCTGTTTTCCTGCATACACGGCATAACATTAGCATATAACATATATTACATGATTGTGTCTCATCAACAAGTGCTAAGATTGAAGCACTCCAAATCTAAGGCTATGGAAAGTAGGATTGAAGCACTCAAATTGCTAAATCAGGATCTCAAAGGAAAGGTGTGCCAACTGAAAGAACAAATGGCTTAGATGTGTCAGATCCTTTCCCAAACCAATGCTGCCATCACAGCCATGGCTAATCATGACGCAGTTGGGCACGCCCAAGCCGGCAACACAGTTGGCCCTCCGCCCCACACGATAAGAGGCCTACCATATGGAATGCCATACGATTGGAACACTAAAAATACCACTGACAAGGAATAGGAACAATCGAAGGTCGAGGCCTAGTGTCAGGCCTCACAAACTACTCAACCCCTCATGGATCACAAACAAACACCTCTGACCGAGGACAAGTGTTAATCCCTAGAAGAACGACTCTGTGTTGTGGAAGGAGGGAACCAGTTCGGGCTAGAGGCCGTGGACCTATGCCTGGTTCCAGATGTGGATCTTCTGGCCAACTTTAAGACCCTAAAATTTGACAAATATAGAGGGAATTTCTACCCTAGGGTTCACCTGGCTATGTACTGCAGAAAGATGGCAGCCTACATACACGATGACAAGATCCTCGTTGACACGACCGAAATCACGCCAGGGGCAGACTTAGCAACTGGTTGCGTGGGTCAAACGGATTGACAGTTGAACCGTGCTGGGTGTTTGTAGGTTCCCGTCATGCAAGGTCGACACCAGCTACGCCAATCTGGGGATGGTTGACTCGGAAACGATCAGCTTAGGCCGATGCAACCAGGGAAGGAGTCGCCACCAGTGTTTAAGGGTACATTGGAAACTGGGATAAGGCATGGTCTCGGGACAGAGAAGCTGGGTAAGGAGCCGGTTACGCATGAGAGTGACGTGTCACCCCATTCGCCTACCCGCTGAATGGCATACTGCATAACCTTTATTGTCTTGGCAGGCGGTGCGGGGAGACATGCCTAGGAGATGGCGTGAGATACTTAGTTAAGGGGGTGGATTAACTTGACAAGAGTGTGCCTCTTGCTCCTACATATCTCCCGTCCAGGAGAAATCAAAGTTGACGTAGTTCTTGATAATCAAGATAGAGATGGACTTTCCATTGGGCATCCTTCCGTGGGGATGGGGTTAGTGACAAAGCATGGGTTTCAAGATGGTTGGACTTTTCCTCGGGGCGTTCGCTGAGGTCGGGGTCGTGGGAGTTGATCTTTTCGATTGGTGTTCAACTGCCGTGATTCGAAGTCGAAATCAGGACTATCCAATAGGCATCCTGATTCGGGGTCAGGTGAGGCACAGTAGATATGAAGCTGGGGAGGTTGACTCACTTGGCTCTCAAATGGAGGCTTATTACAAATCCGCCACCTGGTGTATTCTTACTCGTTTTGACACGAGGTTGACTAGGCGGAGATGGTCTAGGGTGTGGAGTCGGGTCAATTAGAGAGTGTGAGATTTAGACAAGGGCGACTCGATTTTTGTCAGTGGCGAACTGTATGTCTGCCATTTGAAGCATGCAGACAGGTCATGGGTGTTTGAGGTAGAGTTAATTTGGAGAGGGCCAGATGGTTTGACAGGGACAGACTCAGGTTTCGTTAGTGGCAAACTATATGTTCGCCATCTGGAGTGTATCGACTCGGCTTGACACGGGGTGTGCTATGTGACGGTAATCTAGGGCATGGGGATCGGGAAAACCCAGGAGTGTTGTGAGTGGAAAGATTACTTATAGCCGGAGTGAAGTTTGGCCAAGAGCATAAGTTTACCTGGTATCCAGAGAGCTGATCGGGACGTATGTTGGTGATAGGTTCCTTCAAGGTTTCGAGTCGTGGCTCGCACAGCAATTCCCCCAAGGATCGCCCTCTTCCTCCTATTTTATCTTCAATTCTTGGCCCCGAGCTATTCGCATGTAGGCCTTTTATAGCCTTTAGGGAGAGTACTAAGTGGGCGTATCATGTTTCCATGTGGAAGCATCCTTGCCTCCTGATCCAGTTTGTTAGCATTGGCGATTCGCATGCTGATGCTCGTTAGACATTGCGCTTGATCGTAGTACGTTCTCCTGAATTCGCGGTGTGCTTTACGGGTAGTGGCTGACATGGCTCTTTCCCTTGCTGCGATTGGCGAGGATCTTCTTTCGTCAATGGTGGTGGGGCCTCTGGTTTACTAGCGTGGCTTTATTGATAGCCCCTCTTTTCCTTTTAGAGGATCATGCGGCTCAGATTGTTCTAATTTTGGTGAGGTTGTTACCTTTGTGTTGAGGTGGCAGATTCTTTTTGATTCTGCTGTGCTAGGCACTCTTGTCATTATTGAGGTGGGGCCTCGCGTGCTTCACGTGGTCTCATCAAAGGCTTCGCCCTCTTGGAAAATCTCACGGTTCAGGATCTTTGGAGCATGACGTCATGGCGTCTTTTCCTGCTTGAAATGGCAAATTCCTTGATGCCGTTCAGGTGGGGTCTCGCGTGACCACTTCTGACCATTCGGACTCCTTCTCTGTTTGTCTTGCGGGGGAATGTGGGCACCTGCCCCTTTGGGCTTCGTCCGAGTCGTTGGCCAGGTCGGGTATGTCTTTGCCGGTTCTGCTCTACTATCAAGTGTGCATTGTTCTTCTCCTCGAATGGGGTCGTATGGTTGACTTCCCTAACGGATTCCCTTTGGACGTGAGTCTTCCTTGGGCTTCGGTACCTTGCTTGCTGGGTCAGACAGATTTGGGGTCCTATAGTTGCCCCCTCTTTATTTGTGATCACCTAAGGGAGTCAAAGGTCTTCCGAGGTGATCAGAAATGTAGACTGCTTCTTTTTGGCCTTGGTCTACATGCCAGGTTGATTGGTGATCGTGCCATCGAGGCACTCGCTGGTGCCAACTTGTTGGTGATAAGACTGGATGGTTGTAGTCCATTGAGGAGTGGAGTCGACTTCTTGGAGGGTCGAACCGGTTCGATGTATGGTTAGTTTGGGGGCATGGCGTGGTTGTCGGGAGGTAGGAGGTTGCATGTGGGAGTGACGAACCCATGCATCAAATGACGTGATCATTGGGGAGTCGTGCATGGAGGCGACACGCCTTCTTATCAACTAGCGTGGCCACTGAAGGGTTAGGAGTTGCGCTTGAAACGTTACTCTTTTAAAAGTTATAACTGCTGAAGAGCCAAAAGGTTGCACATTTTGGAGTTGGAATAGCAAGGTTCGAGTCGTTTCGTTGTTTCTCCTTTAATACGCTCTTTGGTTTCAACAGTATGAATTCAATACTCCTTCTTTTTTGTGCCCACATTTAATTCCTTGGCTTCTTGGACACACCTCTTTTTGGCTATAAATAGGCAAGCCTTATGCTGGTGTTCCTCCCCTTTTTCCTTTTGCCACTTTTCCTTTCTACGATAGTGTCTCCCTTCTTAGCCTTCTTATGCCTTTGGGCATGCCCCTTCTTCTTATCCTCTAATTTTAAGAGTATGTACCTTAGATCGCAGTGACCATTTCCTTGGAGAGGCCTTATTCTTGGATCTATGTGATAAGTGAGTGATGTGTGTGTAGTGGTGAATGGGCAGCCTTCTCTTCGAGGCTTTCCCCGCTTCAGCATCCGAGATGGTTGCACAGAGGACCTTACCAGGTTTTGGCATCATCATTCCTACAACCAATGACGTCCATAACATATGGCCTCTTTAAATACAATTGCTCCTGTGCAATAGGAGTCCTCCTTGTGACCATGATAGGCATCCTCTCAATGATGATCTTCCTGTCATCTTCCTTCAAAAGCTCACTCTTAATGAGCTCTTCTTTCCCTGTCTTGAATTTATCGCGTCGAACCTTCTTGGGAGGATGCACTTGGATCCCGACTTCAGTTTCAGGGTCGATTGTGGTTGGGGAGTACCTCACTGAGCTTCCCCCAGTAGTGTTCATTGTCACCCTTCTTGGGTGGTCAAGACCTGGTGCTTTACCATCGCGGGCTGTGAACGTTCGCTGAAAGGTAGAGTGGACGAAGTAGTTGTAGGAGTTGGTCGGGCCCCCCTAAGGTTTGCAAAGGCTTCAGGGGATAGCGGCTCCCAAAATCGGCTTCAGCAACTAAGACGTGGTGGATGGGAAATGCTTTTGTTGTCGTTTTCTATTTTAGTTTTCTTTTTTTCTTTTTTTTTTTTGCTGTTTGTGATGTAAAGGCCCTCTTGATGTAATTTCTATTGTATTCAATAAACGAATCGTGTTTGCTTATCTGTTGTGTTTTTGACTCTTGCACACTTGTTTTATTTCTTATGGCTATAGAGCAACTAAAATCCACTATTACAAAGGCAGACTAAACATATAACTTGGAACCAGGGAACTCTAAGGTGGTGGACTTGACCTTGGCTGATCTAAAGTTGACACACTCGGACTTCTAAATTAATGAACTTATATAATTTGGGATCCTATGCTAACAAACTTATAATCTTACACTAAGGCAACTTTGGAATGACTTGGCATTTTATTAACATACTTAGGACCCTAAGTTTGATAGACTTTATGTTTTAGGAATCCTGAACTTATTTGTTCTGTTAATTTGAGAATTCTGACAACTGACAACTTTGTGTGATCCAGGGCCCTACTCAAGAAATAAGGTGCAGAAATGGGGGTATCAAAAGTGGAAATAAATTGAACATAACTGGTTTGAACTTTTATTTCTCTTGTTACTTTGACGAATTGCTTGACACAGAAACGATTATCTTAGGTTTACGACAAAGAAGTCGTCCTTGATTCAAAGTTAGCTTGAATTCACTACCCCGAGGTAGGATTTCACATGGAGTTGGCAAGGGAGTTCGCTACGCTTAGGTAGGCTTCGACACGGGGTCAGATTAGAAGTTTACTACACAAAAGGTAGGCTTCAACACAAAGTCAGAAAAGGTGATTCTTACAACATTGGGTTGGCTTCGACACGGAGTCGGGTAGATAATTTTCACAACACTGGGTTGGCTTTGACACAGAGTTAGGTTAAAGGTTCACTACACTAGGGTAGGCTTCGACACGAAGTCAAAAATATGATTCTCACAACACTGGGTTGGCTTCGACACGGAGTCAAATTTGGTGATTTTCACAATACTGGGTTGACTTCGACACGGAATCAGGAAAGGTGATTTTCACAATTGCCTTTTTGTGCTGCCTTAGGAGTTGCAGCAGCTGCTTTTCTTGCTCCGGGAGGAGGTTGTTGGCAATAATGACTGGGAGCTGTTGTTCACTGTCCAAGTAGGCATATTTTAAGTGGCTAGGCAATGGTTTCAGCTCCATGGGTGGTGGAGATGGAGATTCCTGAGTTACAGCTTTTGGATCCATCTGGCGGGCTTGTTCTTGACTCGGCATTAGGATTGCCGACACGATCTTGGCCTTGTCTTGCTTCGGTCGACTCGGAAGGATGGTTTCGACTCTTGTCGGATTGAGGTCGGCTTCGGCTTCCTTTGCAACTTCGGTCTCAGATCCGGGTGGAGCAATGAGCTTCTTGGCTCGAGTCTGGTCCTTACTAGCCGAGATGGTTTCAGCAAGTGTGTCGGCTCGTGTGTTTGACTCTTCGGCCGAGTTGACTTTTGACCTTGCGTTGACTCTGCCTTCTTTAGCCGACTTGGTTAATTAACTTGGTTAATTCTTTTTCAAATGCCAAGTCGCTGACGTCACTATGATCATCCTCTGAGTCTGGGGACTCCAGTACTTCATCATGGTCGACCTTTGAGCAGCCACTAGCTTTAGCAGTTCCAACAAGATCTTCCATTCCTTCACTGCAGATGTCTAGTTGGAAGTATTCCTCTACTAGCTCTTCCATTATGTCTATACCCAAGAGGGAGTGGTCTTCGGTGGGGTGCTTCATGGCTTCAAAAATGTTGAACTGCACCAATGTGTCATTGAGTTCCATGGAGAGTGTTCCGGCATGCACGTCAATCTTCGTCCTTGCTGTCATTAAAAATGGCCTCCCCAGTATTAAGGTTGATCCTTTTCCTGATGTCTCGTCCTCCATGTCAAGCACATAAAAATCAGCTGGAAATATTAGTTCGTTCACTTGAACAAGAACATCTTCGAGAACTCCCAGGGGTTGCACGATGCTTCTATTAGCAAGCTGAATGGTCATCCCTGTGGGTTCCAGATCTCCAAAATTGAGGGACCTGTAAGTTAATGTAGGCATGACGTTGATTGACGCTCCCAAGTCCAACATAGCATTAGCAAATGTGCAATTGCCAATAATGCATGGGACCGAGAAGATACCGGGGTCTCGACACTTATTTGGCAAGACCTGTGAAATATCTGCAGTGGGATTATTCCTGGTTAAGCTTGAGACCACACCTCCAAGTTCCCGACTCCCCTTCATCTTTCTTCTTTTGTGTACGCATAATTCCTTGAGGAATTTTGCGTACTTCGGAATTTGCTTGATCACATCGAGAAGTGGAATGTTGATTTCCACCTTCCGTAAAATCTTCAGCAGCTCGTCATCAGAATCTGGTTTCTTTGCTGAGATGGTCCGGGATGGAAACGGTAACGGGACAGCTGTCTCTGGATGCGACTGTGAGTCGGCTGATGCTTCAGAATTGGCTTCGGCTGGTTGCTGCTTGATAAGCGGTTTTTTGTCGTCTTACACGCCTCAAATAAAATACTAAAGCTAACTATAGTATAGCTAACCTAGGTCGATTCTCTCAAGGACACAGTGTGTTCAGATTGTGCTAAGTGTGAAATTAGAGTGTTGCAGAGTGCTGAGTGTTGTGGAATGCCGACTTGGCCTCGGCAACGCTAAGGCCGACTTACTCTCGGCTAATGAGGAACCGATATGGTCTCGACATGACGGAGTCGGACCGACTCAGTCTCGGACTGTGAAAGCAGTAAATACGGGGGTTTGTGTTTAAGAGCAGAAAATAAACCAAGTGCTGAAAATAAACTAAATTATGCTAGACTACTCTATACTAGCTATTGTATCAATTCGGGACTCAAATGCAACAGTTGTTATTCTTACTTAGGATTGTATTCGAATCAACCTTAGGTTCTTCTGACGACCGCCCGAACGTTTGTCCACCGCCATACCGAGGATTTACACGACCGCTACCTCATCGGTTGGCGGGGAGTATGTACTTGGTTGAGTTTAGGTTCTCTACCTAATCGGGGTTATTATACTAGTTCCGATCGGCCCTAGTCTAACGTGGTCTACTCTTAGCAATGTGTCACGGAAAGATAAAAGCAGATTAAAGCACAGGAATTGTAATCAAGAGACAGAATTGCAAACCAGTTGTGTTATTGAAAACCAAATTGAATACAAAGGTGAGAATTCAGAGTTTCTAGAGAATCCGTCTTCCACGACGACCGCCAATGGAAGAACGGGAGTGATGCACCAATGGTGGCCAGACGTTGAGGTTTCCGTCCAACAGAGTGCGTCGGCTATACCGAGCGATCACCTCTGAAGGCTTCCAACTTCCCAAATCCTGGTCCTGTACCTCCTCGACCGAGAGAGACACCGTATTGAAGCTTCGTGTACCACTGTACTAGTTTGGAGTGTCTGCGATTGCTGACGGCGCTAGCTCTAGATTCTGCTGAAAATTCCACACCAATCATGTGGCCTGGTGTGCTTATTTATACAAGCTGAATAAATCTAAATCTAATCCTAATAACAGAAATTCAAATCCTACAGATTCCAATTCGAATTACAGATTACAATCTTAGCAAATCATATCTCAATCTTATCATATCTGCATCTTATGAAATCATATCTGCATATTTCCAAATCTGATCTTATCATATCTGCATCTTATCAAATCATATCTGAATATTTGCCGGAGTGATTTTAGGCAAGATTTTCGTCACTGATGTTGGTTTGGCCGAGATGATTTGGCCGGAATGACTTCAGCCGAGATGACTTGGCCGAGATGACTTCGGCCGAGATGACTTGGCCGAGATGACTTCGGACCTGCAAAATAAGTCTTAATCTTTTTGTTAGTTAAAAATCTTATTTTAGCACGTACTTGTATTTCTCCTATTTTTAGGTCCATAATTCAAATCTCGGTTAACACAAGACTCTTAATCATTAAATATTCTTATCAACACCCATCTTAAGTCTACATAAAGTATATAAAATATGACTCATCAGACCCCCACACTTACACTTTTGCACTCTTGGGCAAAATCAGATTCGAGAATTTAAGGAAATTGAAAGAGGCAATATGTTTTTCAAATGAACTCCTCAAACAGAACAGCTTAAGCATGCATTAATCCTAGAATTCAGGCATTCAAACGATCTATGAAAGTTACTTTCTCCATATCCGAAAGCAAATAAGCAACCTGCAAACATTTAAGAGTAACCGAGAAGTGACTAAGCTCTCTCAAGACATATTCTCTCAGTTTCTCAAGTGTTTAGGTTTGTATATACACTCAAACATCCTATGTCAACTAGCACTACCAAGCTTTGACTATCTTCTCCCTCCACACCTTCAAACACACATGCATAATGATCAATAGGACTTTTTTGGGCTTTTAACGTGGCCAGGGTAAGGTAGGATTACAGAATGATTAAGTGAGCTTTAATAACCAGAGGGACAAGAGGAGCAGTGGGGAATGAATCTGTAAGCACAGAGATTATCTCTTTCGGGCATTACCAGTTTCTTGGAAGCATCTTTGTTCACTGTCCTTCTTTTCTATTTATATTTTTCTTTCTCACTTTTCCGGTCTTGCAGCTTTTGTTGTTGCAATCTTACTTGCACTCTTTTCTTTTTGTTTCTACTACTTATTCTTCTTTTGTATCCTTTTTCTTTTCTTTTCCTTAACTCTTTCCTATTCTTCCAGCTATACCGCTCTCGCAATGCCTCTAGGTGTCACCCCCACACTTATTCAAGATCTATTCCCAAAACAATTCCAAAGCTCCTTCGTTCCCTAAGGTTCGGGTTGATTATGGTTTTTCTGGCTTTAGGCTTGTAGTGAGCTGTTATATCAAGAAACGAGTATAGGCTCAAAGGGGTAACCAAAGGAATTATTGACAAGGTAGGCTTTATTTGGCTAAGTAGCTGTAAAGAAAGATGGCCTAGATCATATCATTCCTGCATATGAGATGAGTTATATCCAGAGAATCAAGGCAAAACCTAAAGTAACCAGCAACATGGATGCAATAATCACACAAGAAATGAAAGAATGACGAGATATAAAGCCATTCATGCAAGGCTCAAAAGTTCTCACACGGTTAATTGCTTTGCCACTAATGGTTCACCTTTTCAGTTTTTCACTTACTCACTACCTAAGGATGCAAAAATTTCACTCCCTGTCAGGTTTAAAAACCTCTCATCCAAGGTTATGCTGTTTCATCTTACTCAAAGAAATCCATTCAAAATTTTTCAAAATAGTTTTCTCAGTAATTGGCAATTCGAAATAAGAAGTCAACTAGTAAAATCAAAATAAAAACTAAAATTGAACAAAAAATAGCAGAATCAGAATAAAAAGAAAAGAAACAAATTGAAATAGAACAGTAACGAAATAAAAACGAAATAACAAAACTAAAAACAAAACAAAACCAAACAAACCGTCACCCTCCTAAGGAACACCCCCCCACACTTAAATGATGCATTGTCCTCAATGCAAAGCATATGTGCGCAAGGGAAGGGGTGAAATAGAAAGACTTATTTTTTTTCAGGGTGGAAAGAATGTGCAAAATCTGATATCCAGTATTTTTGCTCCGCTCCTGTTGTCTACAGCTTGGGGGAGTTTTCTCCTCATCCATTTTGATAGTTTCAACATGATATCCTCCAGTAGCTTCTTTGCACTTTTGGCTGTAACTCCTGCACTGGGATTAGTGTCATTGCTGCTTTTCAGACATAAAGAAGATTTAGTTAATCCAGTATAGGTACACTCATAATTAATAGAATTTTTAAAATCCATATTTCCAAAAAAATCAGAGTGTTTAGTCAATTCAAAATGCAAATTTACTAAGGCATGGAATGGTTGCACTATGGATGACACTGGTATTGATCCTACTGCTAGTGAATGAAGTAAAGAAGGTTCATTCGTGGATTCCTGACATGGCTGCCGGGAGTGGATTCGGCTTTTCGAATCTAGAGTCGGATGGTCGTGTGTCATCTCAGTTATCCACATGTAGATGCAGTTACCGGATATAGTCTCGGCATCCTTCAAGTTCCAGCATCGGCTACTAAGGACACATTCAGACTTTTCTTGATACCGGTTTCGACCTTGATTACCGAGAATGGACTCGGCTTCCATGTTTGGGCCAGACACAGATGGTACTTGCTTATGGATTCTATTGTCTGAGATGGAGTCGGACGTGGCATGTGTCTCTTCACACGAGTTGGTTTCATCTCGTCTCGGCTTCAGTTGGCCAACTCGGTCAAGATTCGGCACTTGGGTTGCTAATTCGATCTTGGCCTTTAGTTGCTTTTGACTATGTTTGTCTGAATCAAACTCGATATCTGTCTTATTGCTCAAGTCACTCTCAGCTCTTGTCGGGTCTCGGCAATTGGGAACCGGCTCATTCTCGGCCTGTTTACGGTTGGGGCTCCCGAATATGGGCTTAGTGGCCTCTTGATTGTTCGACTCAGAATCAGCTCCTTCTGAGTTGTTGGACTCGGCTATGGCTTCCTCTTGGATGTTAGAGTTGATCATCACTTCGTCCCGTTTTCTAGAGTCAGCAAGATCCGAAATGGAGTCAGCACTTTCAATCATATTAACTATGTTTGACTCATCAACCATAGAATTAGCATCCTCGATCCCATCAGCAAAATCAGTGTCAGCATATCTGGGATTAGCAATCTTGGCATCAACACACATGGGATTAGTAATGTCAACATCAGCACATGCGAGATCAGTTATCTCGAACTTAGTAACTTGGTCTGAAATCTCATCCAATATCATATTAGTAAGATCAGTCTTAGAATTTGCAATCTTAACCATATTAGCTGGATCAGAAACGGTTGGCACATAGTCGTCAATCTCAGCCGTCTTAGTAGAGTCAGCAGCAGCAAGCATAGAGTGGGGAACAATATTGAGTCGGCAAAGCCAAAGCCACAATGGTTGAATTCTCTGAATCGGATTTCCAGAAAATCCATATTGCACTTCTAGTGATTGTTGTTGTTGCAGTAGCTCCATGTCACTCCTCATGGTTATGTCACTTATATTCTCTTGTGGGCTGAGAATGGCTTGGGAAGGAACTTGTCCAAAATCTTCGAACTGCAGCTGATTTATTGTGGTGGCTAGTTGACCAATCTGTGTTGTCAACTCTTGCACCATGGCAATTATATTTTGTTGAAACTGCATGTTGTTTTGCTGAATCTGCATGGTATTTTGTTGAAAATGTTGTACCAAATCTTGAAAGAAGGTGGATTGTTAGGCTGCGACACTGGTTGTAGTGTAGCAGACGCATTCTTTGGAGTTGAATGTTATTCATGGCCAATTGTTTCACTAAATCCTCTAAGGAACTTTCTTGTACCGGTTGTGGTCTGAATGGAGGTGGTGGTTCTTGCAAAATGGGACAATTATTGAATGAATGTCCTGAACCACACATGCCACATCTATCTATGTATCCTTCAAATCTCTGATTGTCAGCAGCAGCAATCTCATTCCTTCTTCTGGATGCCGTGGATCCCCTATTGTCAAAATAATGATCATTACCTGCAAAATCATACAACTCGGGCAACACAGATGTTAGCTTAGATGGATAATTCTCGTATGACCAGGCTTCATCCCATTCGGGATATTGAGGACACCATGTTTGATACATCATGGCATCAATGTGCAACTAAGTCCTTTCTTCACTGTAGCTTCTAAAGGATGGCTAGTCCAAGATGCTTTGAGCAAAGTTTGATTTTGGAAAAACATCATCATTATGGGAATGTACATGCAATAGAAAAATTATGCCAATCCATTGAGATATGGTATGCTACAAGTGAATATTTATGACAAGAAATGAATCCTAATTTTAGGATGACCGACTCCTTTAATCCAGTCCATATAATGTCTTTTTCGGGAGATAGAGGAAATGTATCTCAAGTACACCAATTAGTAGGTATGAGAGGATTAATGTCAGATCCACAAGAACAAATGATTGATTTACCTATTCAAAGCAATTTACGTGAAGGACTATCTTTAACAGAATATATAATTTCTTGCTATGGAGCCCGTAAACAAAAAGATAACTAAATTAAAATAGAAAACATCATAGAAGAATAGAATCAAAAATACAAAAATAGAAAAATAAAAGATAGAGAGACAGAAAAAAAATAGAAAGAAAATAAAAATATGCGGCAAAAGAAATAAAGGCACGAAAGGCAATAAAATATTGAAAAATAACTGAACAATCATAAACTGGTCAAAATGTTAAAAAAAAAAATTAATGCATAAAATGAAAAAAAATCATACAAAGAAATTGCAAAATCAAATATGCAGAAAAATCGAAATCAGTTATGCAAAAGAAGTTAGAGTTAGTTATGCAAAAGAGGTTAGAATTAGTTATGCAAATTAGAAAACAAAAAAAAAAAACAAGTAGCTATCAAAAAACAAAATCAATTATGTAGATGTAGTTAAATGAAATGATGCAGAGATGGTTTTTTTTTTTTTTTTTTTTTTTTTTTTTTAGTAATGTAAAGACTCACGCAAACAAAAATTCAACACACATACGCAATAAAAATTTAACAAATATTCAGCATGCTATATTATTTTTAGACTTGACCGAAAAGAAAACAAATACAGACTCAATAAACTTGACAGACTCTATGACTCTATGACAAACACAGCATTCTACAGACTCGGGATTCGGCTTAACTCAGTTTTCGCACACAAAGACACAAAAGAACTTGTGTCCCCGGCAACGGCGCCAATTTGATAAGCAGTTTTTTGTCGTCTTACACGCCTCAAATAAAATACTAAAGCTAACTATAGTATAGCTAACCTAGGTCGATTCTCTCAAGGACACAGTGTGTTCAGATTGTGCTAAGTGTGAAATTAGAGTGTTGCAGAGTGCTGAGTGTTGTGGAATGCCGACTTGGCCTCGGCAACGCTAAGGCCGACTTACTCTCGGCTAACAGGGAACCGATATGGTCTCGACGCGACGGAGTCGGACTGACTCAGTCTCGGACTGTGAAAGCAGTAAATACGGGGGGTTTGTGTTTAAGAGCAGAAAATAAACCAAGTGCTGAAAATAAACTAAATTATGCTAGACTACTCTATACTAGCTATTGTATCAATTCGGGACTCAAAATGCAACAGTTGTTATTCTTACTTAGGATTGTATTCCGAATCAACCTTAGGTTCTTACGACGACCGCCGAACGTTTGTCCACTGCCATACCGAGGATTTACACGACCGCTACCTCATCAGTTGGCAGGGAGTATGTACTTGGTTGAGTTTAGGTTCTCTACCTAATCAGGTTATTATACTAGTTCCGATCGGCCCTAGTCTAACGTGGTCTACTCTTAGCAATGTGTCACGGCAAAGATAAAAGCAGATTAAAGCACAGGAATTGTAATCAAGAGACAGAATTGCAAACCAGTTGTGTTATTGAAAACCAAATTGAATACAAAGGTGAGAATTCAGAGTTTCTAGAGAATCCGCCTTCCACGACGACGACCGCCAATGGAAGAACGGAGTGATGCACCAATGGTGGCCAGACGTTGAGGTTTCCGTCCAACAGAGTGCGTCGGCTATACCGAAGCGATCACCTCTGAAGGCTTCCAACTTCCCAAATCCTGGTCCTGTACCTCCTCGACCGAGAGAGACACCGTATTGAAGCTTCGTGTACCACTGTACTAGTTTGGAGTGTCTGCGATTGCTGACGGCGCTAGCTCTAGATTCTGCTGAAAATTCCACACCAATCATGTGGCCTGGTGTGCTTATTTATACAAGCTGAATAAATCTAAATCTAATCCTAATAACAGAAATTCAAATCCTACAGATTCCAATTCGAATTACAGATTACAATCTTAGCAAATCATATCTCAATCTTATCATATCTGCATCTTATGAAATCATATCTGCATATTTCCAAATCTGATCTTATCATATCTGCATCTTATCAAATCATATCTGAATATTTGCCGGAGTGATTTTAGGCAAGATTTTCGTCACTGATGTTGGTTTGGCCGAGATGATTTGGCCGGAATGACTTCGGCCGAGATGACTTGGCCGAGATGACTTCGGCCGAGATGACTTGGCCGAGATGACTTGGCCGAGATGACTTCGGACCTGCAAAATAAGTCTTAATCTTTTTGTTAGTTAAAAATCTTATTTTAGCACGTACTTGTATTTCTCCTATTTTTAGGTCCATAATTCAAATCTCGGTTAACACAAGACTCTTAATCATTAAATATTCTTATCAACACCCATCTTAAGTCTACATAAAGTATATAAAATATGACTCATCACTGCTCCTGATGCTTGTTCAGCCTGGGTAATTCCTTACCGCTTCTCAGTGTCACTGCATTAGCATTCCCTCTCGGATTCGGAATAGATTGAGAGGGGAGGCTGCTTGAGCCGGCTGACTGTAACTCACTCACGGTATTTGCTAGCTGTCCTATTTGCATCTTGAGATCCTGGATGGTGGCGGTCATATTTTGCTGGAATTGTAGATTGCTAGAACTTACTGATTGTTGAAATTCCAAGTTACTTGTTGCCAGCTGCTTCGTTAAATCTTCTAGTGATGGTGAATTGCCTTGAGTAGGAGTTCTTTGTTGTTGTGGTGGGAAGGATGGTGCTGTGTATTGTGGACTCGGCTGCTGATAACCAGCTGCTCCATAGGGTGCATTCGGCATGTATCCGGCTCTTTGAGTTGCGTATGGTCCTGGTTGTGGGTTTGGCCGGAATGGTTGTTTCCCATATGGTTGATTATCGAATTGCCGGTTCTGATAGGGTTGCTTCCCATACTAGAATCCTCCTACAGCTCCAACACTTTCGGTTTAGCCAGACTCGGTCTCTTGAAGAGTGGGGCACAGATCAGTTGGATGCTCCACTGAAGTACATATGCCACAGACCTTTGCTACCATGGCTGGATGATGTTGACTAACAGCCAGTTGTCTCACCAGGGATGTCAGTTCGGTCAGCTGGTTCTCCAGCCTTTGGTTGGAGGCTGCGCCGATTTCATTCACTGGCCGAGACGGATTTGGCCCTCTGATCCCAAATTGTTGAGTGTTGCTCGCCATGTTTGAGATCAGATGCCTTGCTGCTACTGGTGTTTTGTCCATTAACGCTCCTCCACTAGCTGCATCGATCATACTCCTGTCCGTCATTGATAATCCTTTGTAGAAGTACTAGATTAGCAGTTGTTCGCTGATCTGATGATGGGGACAGGTGGCACATAGCTTGTTGAATCGCTCCCAATATTCGTGCAAAGTCTCTCCTATATGCTGCCTTATCCCACAGATTTCTTTCCTGATGGTCGCAGTCCTAGAGGCTGGGAAAATTTTTTCCAGGAAGGTCCATTTCATATCTCCCTAGGTGTTGAAGAGTGTTGGCTGTAGATATAGCCAGTCCTTTGTAGCTTCGTCCAGAGAGAATGGGAATGTCTTCATCTTGATATAGTCTTCTGGGATTCCCTGCGGCCTCATCGTGGAACAAACCACGTGAAATTCTTTGAGATGCTTGTGGGGGTCTTCTCCTGCAAGACCGTGAAATTTAGGCAACAAATGTATCAAACCAGACTTTAATTCAGATGTTTAAGCCGGCTCCAGTTGTGGATACTGGATACACCATGGTTGGTACATCACATCTGAGTGGCTAGCTCTTTCAACGTCCTGTCGTGGTTTTCCATCTGCCCTGGATCTATAAAAATGTTAGTGCTAGCAGTAAACTGGTTAGAATTAGTGGTAGAATTTACACTACTACTGATATTTACTGTGGTGTTTCTGATTTTTCGCAATCTTTGTAAAGTTAGTTCTATTTCTGGATCAAAAATATACAATGGGTCAGTGCTACTCCTAGTCATGCATCATGCGAAATTGAAAGTAAGTAAGCAGCAATTAAATTCTACTAAAAACAGAATGTGGTCAATATGTGCTGCAAAATTAAATGTAATGCAGACTTAGAAAATTAAATGTATGTATGTGATGCAGAATTAGAAATTTCTACTATATCTATATGTATATATTTATTTTTGTTTAATAGTGAATTCACGTAATGATTTATTGATAATGATTTATTGACAAACTTGGATTCGACTTCGTTTACTTGGCTCACTAAAACACAAAGGAACTTGTGTCCCCGGCAACGGGCCCAATTTGATAATGATGTTCTTTTTCAGTCGTTTGAATGCTTATCAAATAACTAAAGCTAACTATAGTATAGCTAACCCTAGGTCATTCTTCTCAAGGACACAGTGCGTTCGAAATGTGTTTCAATGTATAGTAAACGGAAGCAAAATCTAAATGCAAGGTCTCGGCGCTGGCGGAGTCGCTCTCGATAGAGACTAGGCCGAGTCGCTCTCGACAAAGACTAGGCCGAGTTAATCTTGACAGAGATAATCCAGCTCGGTCTCGGCTAAGTGCAGACAGACGCTACAGAGATGGACTACCTTTGTCTCAAACTCGAAAACAGTAAATGAGGGGGGGTTGGAATGCACTAAAATAGAAATTTATATTAACTACAAACAGAACTGAAATTAACTAGAATGCGGATTCAAACACGCTACTCCTAATGCTATTGCTACTGTCGTGTTCATGTTTCGTTCCAATAATCAAGGTTTTTCTAGTTCAATCACTCCAATCACAGTCCATATCAGCCTCCATTGTTCTTATGACAATCGCCACAGGTCCATCTCTTGCCATACCAAGGTTTTACACAATCGCTACCTCATCAGTTGGCAGAGATTAATTTCAAGCTGATTTTAGGTTCTCAATTAATAATCGTTAAGTGATTACCTACTGAACTAGCTCAACCAGTTCCGATCGGCTTAGTTTAACATTGTTCTGTTACCAGGTGCAATCGCAACACAGTAATTGAACTTAGATTTCAGGAATGCAACGGAGTTCAGAATTCAGAAAACACTTATAACATTGAAAGCAAAATACAAACACAGGACCTGGATTCGCTGATTCCATCCTCCTCGACAATCGCCATGGACGACGGCGATGATTCACCTCTGCTAGCTAGGACGTTGAGGTTCAAATCCACCAGAGTGCATTGGTGCTCCAATCGGTCTCCTCTGATAACCTTCGGCTTCTCAGTTCCTAGCCTGCATTTCCTCAATCGAGGGAAACGCCATTAACAGCACCGTGTACCACCGTGAGCGCAGGAGAGGAAAACGAGAGAATTTGGAAATAATGGACGCGGGGAAGTTGAATGCCAAAAGCCCCTAATCGTTCAGAGTTCTATCTATTTATACAAGAGTGGACACGGCTAACGAAGCTAACAGAATTACATGTACAATTCCTATTCTGTCCTTGCTGTGACTTGCGTTGCAAGCTACCTAGGAGATGATGTGGAGTTTGAGCAAGAACCAAGGTGGCTTTGGATTGCTGCCATGGGGCGCCACCTGGATGAAATGGTTGAACTACTGGCTTGCATGGGCTGAGTCTCGGCCTAGGCTTCCAGTGGCGGGCTGAGCTTGGCTGGACCTACAATGGAGAGATAGTTAGCTAAAAGCCTTGAATAAACGCAGATTGTGTTTTACTCTAATTTTAGGCTATTAATCTGGATCTTAGTTAACAGTCATCTTTTAAGTTCGTGAGTTGCTCAATGGCACTCCTCTTAGGCCCACTTAAGATGTACATTTTATGACTCATCACACCTGTGCCGCCAACTCGTGCCATCGTTGTGCATACTCTTTGAAGCCTTCCTACTCTTTCTTGGCCAGAAATTGGAGTCGAGAACGATTTGGTGCCATATCCTCGTTCTATTTATATTGCTTCAGGAAGGCTTCTGCCAGGTCCTTCCACGTTTTCATACGTCCCCGCTCCAAGCTAACATACCAGCCAAGGGCTACCCCCATCAGGCTGTCTTGGAAACAATCGAGGAGGATCTTATCATCGTGTATGTAGGCCTCCATCTTTCTAAAGTACATAGCGAGGTGGACCCTAGGGTAGGAACTTCCTTTGTACTTATCAAATTCTGGGGTCTTAAACTCGACCGAGAGACCTACATCCAAAACTAAGCAAAGGTCTACGCTTCCAGTCCACAATTGCTTCCCCCTTCTATGACTCGGAGTCGTTCTTCCAAGGAATGCCATTTTTCTTCAACTTGAGGCATCTGCTGGTGAACCATGAAGGGAAGAATGGTCCACGAGGCCTGGTGTTGGGCCTCGGCCTTTGCTTGCTCCTGTTCTTGGTGGGCAGCATGTTAGTGGGCCATAGCCGTGACGGCGGCATTGGTTTGAGAGAAGTTTGGAACATTTGGGCCATCTATTCCTTTAATTGGATCACCTCCCCCTTGAGGTCCCGATGTTGAAGTTCGAGGGCTCCCACCTTGTCCTCCATGGCCTTGGATTTGGAGTGCGTCGTATATGTGGACAACTTAACCTTTCTGGTATCCCCACACGTGCTTATTAGGTGCGATTACATAATGCACATTATAAGTTAATGTGATGGCATGCATGGAAACACAAGAGGAAAGGTCATGCTTTCTTTTGGGGTCAACGGGCACATGAGAATTGGAAACTAACGATTGTCATGGGTTGGTATGCTTATGTAATGCATGTTGTGTTTTCTCCCACTTATCCCTTATGTATGCATGTATAAGTCATGTGTTTTAGCGTGTTCTGTTTTTTCTTTTTTCGGGTCAGCTTTGTAGTAGACGGGGATAATGAGCGTTACCGACGTGGAGTGGATGGGTCCCTGTCCTCCTATGGGCCAGTATGTCTTGTCCTACGGGTTCTAGAGCAACTATGAAATCCTCGCATGGCTTTAATCACACCTCACATTTGGCCGCCAGAGCTTAGAATCTGTTTTGGGCACCTTTCACAGACAAGAATGAATCCTAGAATGTGAACGTCCCCTGCAAGATCACGCTCTGGTTGGGCTATGGTGACCTACTGTCTAGAGATAAACTCCAAGAAAGAAGTCATTACACGCCTAGCACTCTTCTATCACACAGGCCTGGGAATATGACTCTCTCAAAATTTGGTTTAATGGAAAGTGCCAATAACTTTCGTCCCCTACCTCTTTTGCCCCCAAGCAGTCAAAAGCATAGTACGAGATATACATATAGTGTCTATCCAAGGGCGAACATGTATAACAGCAGGTAACAAAAATAACATAAGCGAAAATTGAACTAAAGGTTATGTAGTATGCCGTTCAATTAGACAGACTTGACTCACACCTAAGTGTATCTCCCTAGTGGAGTCACCATCTGACGCGACCAAAATTGCGTCGGGGGCGGACTTAGTGGTTGGTTGTGTGGGTCAAACGGATCAACAACTGAAATGTGCCAGGTGTTCGTAGGTTATCAGCTTGCTAGGTTGACACCGACTACGCCAATTTGGGGACGGTTGACTCGGAAACGATTAGCTTGGGCCAATGTGACCAGGGAAGGAGTCGCCACCAGTGTTTAAGGGTACACTAGAAACCGGGATAAGGCATGGTCTCAGGAAAGAGAAGTTGGGTAAGGAGCCAGTTATGCATGGGAGTGACGTGTCACCCCATCCGCCTACCATCTGGTAATTACCCACTGAATGGCATACTGCATAACCTTTACTATCATGGCAAGTGTTGCGAGGAAACATGGCTAGGAGATGGCACGAGATACTGGGTTAAGGGGGTGGATTAACTTGACAAGAGTGTTCCTCTTGCTCCTACGTATATCCTGTCCGGTAGTAATCAAAGTTGACATAGTTCTTGATAGTCAGGATAGAGTCGGACTTTCCACTGGGTGTCCTTCCCTTGGGATGGGGTTAGTGACAGAGCATGGGTTTCAGGATGGTTGGACTTTTCCTTGAGGCGTCCGCCGAGGTCGGGGTCGTAGGAGTTGATCTTTCTGATTGGTGTTCAGCTCTCGTTATTCGAAGTCGAAACTAGGACTATCTGGTAGGCGTCCTGATTCCGTGTCGGATGGAATGTTTGAGAGTGCTCCTACTGAGTTGACTAGAGAGAGGGTACCCAATGACTCGAGGTCAGGTGAGGTTGAGTTAATTTGGAGAGGGTCAGATGGTCTGACGGGAATAGACTCGGGTTTCGTTAGTGGCGAACTATGTGTTCGCCATCTGGAGTGTACCGACACAACTTGACGCAAGGTGTGCTATGTGACGATAATCTAGGGCATGCGGTTCGGGAAAACCCGGGAGTGTTGTGGGTGGAAAGATTACTTATAGCCAGAGCAAAGTTTGGCCAAGAGCAGAAGTTTACCTGGTATCTAGAGAGCTGATCGGGACGTATGCTGGTGATGGGTTCCCTCAAAGTTTCGAGTCGTGGCTCACACAGCAATTCCCCTAAAGATCGCCCTCTTCCTCCTTTTTTGTCTTCGATTCTTGGCCCCGAGCTATTCGCATGGAGGCCTTTTATAGCCATTGGGGAGAGCACTGAGAGCGCATATGATGTTGCCATGTGGAAGCATCCCTGCCTCTTGGTCCAGTTTGTTATCATTGGCGATTCCCATGCTAATGCTCATTGGACTTGCACTTGATCGTGGCATGTTCTCCTAAATTTGCAGCACGCTTTGCGGGTAGTGGCTGACATGGCTCTTTCCCTTGCTACGATTGGCGAGGATCTTATTCAATTAATGGTAGTGGGGCCTTTATTTGCTTGCGTGGCTTTATTGATAGCCCCTATTTTCCTTTCAGAGGATTGTGCGGCTCGGATTGCTCTGATTTTGGTGAGGTTGTTACCTCTATGCTGAGATGGCGGATTCTTTTTGATTCTGCTATGTTGGGCACTCTCGTCGTTGTTGAGGTAGGGCCTCACTTGCTTGACGTGGTCTCATCAAAGGCTCTACCCTCTTGGAAAATCTCATGGTTCAAGATCTTTGGAGGATGACGTTATGGCGTCTTTTCCTGCTTGAAGTGGAAAATTCCTTAATGTTGTTCAAGTAGGGTCTTGCATGACCGCTTCTAACCATTGGGGCCTCCTTCTCTATTTTCCCTGCGAGGGAATGTGGGCACCTTCCCTTTTGGGCTTCGTCCGAGTCGTGGGCCGGGTCGGGTATGTCTTTGCCAGTCCTACCCTGCTGTCAAGTGTGCAGTGTTCTTCTCCTCGGATGGGGTCGTATGGCTGACTTCCCTGACGGGTTCCCTTTGGATGTGAGTCTTCCTTGGGCTTCAGTACCTTGCCTGTTGGGCCGGATGGATTTGAGGTCCTACACTCATCCACTACTTCCAAGATAGCCTGATGGGAGCGGTCCATAGCTGGTACGTTAGCTTAGAGAAAGGGCATGTCAAAACATGGAGGGACTTGGTGGAAGCCTTCTTGAAACAATATAAATACAACGAGGATACGACACCGGATCGCTCCCGGCTCTAAAGTATGGTCAAGAGGGAATAAGAAGGCTTCAAGGAGTACACACAGAGATGGCGTGAGTTGGCAGCACAAGTTCAACCATCAATAACCGAAAGGGAAATGGTCACCATATTTATTGACACCCTTTCATCCCCTTATTACAACAAGGTGGTGGGAAGGTTTGCCTCCAACTTTGCGGACCTCGTGGTGGTGGGCGAGAGAATAGAGCTTGGCATTAGACACGGGAAGCTTGCCCAAGCAAATAGCAATGGGGGTCTCGCTAAGAAGCTCCCACCAGAAAAAAAGAAAGGCGAAGCCAACGCTGTGCTAATAGAGCCCGTCTTCCCATATGGGAAAGAAACCATCCCCTTGTATCCAGTCCAGTTCCATGTCGAAGCCGGGGTAGCCAACGTCATACGTCCCTCCTTATCAGCCACGAGCCGACGCAGGAGTAGCTGTTGCTCTAGTGTCAGCACAGTAAGGCGTAAGAAGGCCGCCCAGAACGCTGATCCTGATCCCTATGACCTATACATAACTGCTCCCTCAATTGCTGGAGCAAAAGCTTGTGAAGATAGTTCCCCTCAAGCCCTTGGTTCCCTCGTATCCGAGAAGCTATGACCCTAAGGCCAGGTGTGACTACCATGGAAGGGTTGTAGGCCATACCACTGAAAGGTGTTGGGGCCTTAAACACAAAGTCCAAGATCTTCTAGATGGTGGTTTGCTCGGTTTCTAGGACCAAGGGCCGAATGTGCAAAATAACCCTCTCCCGGCCCATAGAGGCATAGCTGTCAACGCAATATGCCACGAAAACAGGGAGAGGACAGAGAGCCCCAGCCGACGGGGGGGAGCTTGACAGCTTGGCCGAGGTAGTAGCACTACGAGAAAATCTAGGCGACCCGAACTTGGCTACACAGGGCTCGTAAAGAGGAGAAGACCAGGACAGGAGACTCAAGGCATGCAACAGATGCAGCTGAATCTCCATCGCCGCCCCACTAGTGGGGGCATCATACCCAGTTCAAGCACAATGATAGAAAATCAACACTCTAAGTCAGCGAGTGGGTACATTATGGCCAAGGAGTCGGACACCCGGACGGCCGAAGGATTGCCCGACCCGATCCCCTAGCAAATAAGTTCATGTATATAGGCCTTTGCGCCACCTTCAAATAACTTAATAAAATATGTTGTATTCATACAATTACTTTCCGTCGTCTTTATTCTTTGTCTATTTCGCTTTTCAAAATTCATCTGATTCATCCAAAGCCACACTCGAAGCTTCTTTTTATCTTGCCTTCCAAACGTGGTAAAACCAAATAACCTAGACACAAGAAACTACCTTTTGAATTGATAACGCGACCCTCACGCTTGGCAACGCTAGCAAATCCAGTTGGCAAGATAAGGGGGAAAACCCAAAGGAAGAAGTTTTGATTGAACCTAAAGGAATGATAGAACATGGAAGATCCTAGTATGGATGAAGCCAGAAATAGCCCTAAAAACCACAATAGAATGTAAGTCGGACGAGGAGGACAATAAGCCTTGGAATTACGATATCAAGAAAAACCCACACAAGGCTAAGCACTACTCCGTGGCATAGACATCAGGGGCAAACAAAGAAAAAGAAAAAAAAAGAAAAAAAGAAAGAAAAAAAAAAGAAAAATCAAAAAAAGAAAAAAAAAGAAAAAAAAGAAAAAGAAAAAAGAAAAGGAAAGAAAGAAAAAGGAAAAAGGAAAAAAAATGAAAAACAACGAAAAGCAAAGAGAGACTGAAAAATAGCCTTGACAAGGAGGGGAGACCTCGCTCATTCAAGGGAGGACATTTGATACCTAGAAAAAATCTGGCCTAATGCCAAGGATGTGAGACACAACCAGGCTCCAAACTGCGAAGAAATCTTACGAAGTCAAACGTATTTTCTTGGTAGGAGCCTTAATATTAACCGACCTGGTCAAACTGTTCTATCCCCGAGAGTCCAATTAAGAAAGAATCCAAAGGTTGACCCTGAGTCCCCAGGATGAAGGAGTTAGCATCGCTGACGCGATGGGAACCGTTATCAATCCCCAACAAAAGGCATTAGGCTGGAAGCTGGTCTTGACCTGTATTCTACCCCATGTGTATCAATCCCCAGCAAAAGGCATTAGGTTGGAAGCTGGTCCTGACCTGTATTCTACCCAATGTTTATCAATCCCCAGCAAAAGGCATTAGGCCATAAGCTAGTCCTGACCTGTATTCTACTCCATGCGATCCCCCAAGAGAGACCCATACTTGCAAATCCTCTCTATCAACAAACTTTTCTCACAGCATATTCTATTAAGTAGAAGGAAGACTAAGGCACCTTTGCACTGAGACGGTGAAGGGGAGCACGACGACCCGTCCCAGAATCTGGCCACCCTACTGGCACACCACAACGAGACCCATGCAAAGTTAAGACTGAAGGCGGGATCCGCCTGGTCGCCAAGTCCGCCCCGCAATGTGCATACAAGCTAAAGGACCACGTCACGAGCGTACTCGAGCCCGGGTTCCCATGCGAGTATGAGACTAGGTGAGAGGCATTTCACGCATACATAAGACACTTGCATAAATCAAGCGCACCCTCATTCGTGCATACATAGCAAGGACGGGAAACACCCCATGCATGCATAAACGTTCGCATTCAAACCCTTTTCGACTCCGCATTAAAGCCTACCTTAGTGTAGTGAACTCCCTTCCGACACTGCATCGAAGCCTACCTTAGTGAAGTGAACTTCCCTTCTGACTCTGCGTCGAAGCCTACCTTAGTGTAGTGAACATCACTTTCGACTCCGTGTCAAAGCCTACCCCAGTGTAATGAACTCTTGATCCGACTCTGAGTCGAAGCCTACCCTAGTGTAGTGAACTCTTATCCGACTTTGAGTTGAAGCCTACCCCAATGTAGTAAACTCTTATCCGACTCTGAGTCGAAGCCTACCCCAATGTAGTGAACTTGATCTGACTCCGCGTCAAAGCCTACCTAGTGTAGTGAACTCCCTTTCCGACTCCGTGTCAAAGCCTACCTAGTGTAGTGAACTCCCTTTCTGACTCTATGTCGAAGCCTACCTAGTGTAATGAACTCCCTATCCGACTCCATGTCGAAGCCTACCTCGAGGTAGTGAATTCAATCCAACTTCGAGTCGAAGACAACTTCTTCGTCGTTAAAGATAATTGATTATGTGTCAATCGTAATTCTTCAAAGTAACAAGAGAAATAAAAGTCCAAATCAGTTATGCTCAACATATTTCCACTTCGGATGCCTCCACTTCTTCACCTTATTTCATGATCAGAGTTCCAAATCACATAAGGTTGTTAGTTTCATAGGTTAGCAGAATTCCCAAATTAACAAAATGTATAAGTTTAGGATTCCAAAACACAAAATCTATCAAGCTTAGAGTCCCAAGTGTGTTAATAAAACGCCGAGCCGTTCAAAGGTTGCATTAGTTTAGAATTATAAGTCTGTTAGTATAGGGTCCCAAATTACCTAAGTTCATTAATTTAGAAGTCTGAGTGTGTCAACTTTAGATTGCCATTGTTTATCAGCCCAAAATCTTAGGGTCGAGTCTACCACTTTAGGGTTCCCTGGTTCCGAGTTAGATATTTAGTTTGTTTTTGTAATAGTGGATTTCAGTTGTCATGCTCCGCAGCCGTGAGAAATAAAACAAGTGAGCAAAAGTCAAAAAAAACAACAGATGAGCAAACATGTTTGTTTATTGAACATAATAGAAATTACTTCAGGAGGACTTTTACATAAAAAAAAGGGAAGAAAAAAAAACAAAAAGAGAAGAAGTAGAAAACAACAACAAAGAAAGACATTTCCCATCCACCACGTCTTGTTCTGCAACTCATTTGCTGAAGCCGACCTCGGAAGCTACCATCCACCAAAGCCTTTGCAAATCTTACGGTGTCCAGGCCAACTCCTACAACTACTTCATCCACTCCGGCTTCCAGAGGGTTTCCGCGTCTAGTGGTGGCAATGCACCTGGTTTGGACCCTCCAAGAAGAGTGACAACGAACACTACTGTTACACCCGCGGTAATCTCGGTGAAGTACTTCCCGGCCACACCCGAACTCGGAAGATGTGTGGCAACTCCAAAATTGAAGTTGGGATTCAAGCACGTCCTTTGAAGAAGGTCCGAAGTGATAAATTCAAGACTGGGAAAGAAGAGCATTGAGAGTGAGATTCTGAAGGAAGATGACAGGAAGGTCATCATTGAGAGAAGGCCTATCATGGTCATAGGGAAGACTCCTATTGTACAAGAGCAATTGTATTTGAAGAGGCCATGGGTTATGAACCTCATTGGTTGTAGCAATGATGATGCCAGAACCCAAGAAGGCCCTCTATGCACCCATCTTAGATGCTGAAGCAGGGGAAGCCTCAGAAAGAAGGCAGCCTGCTCGCCACTACACGCCTCGTCACTCACCTATCACACAGACTCAAGGATAAGATCTTTCAAAGGGAATGGTCATTGTTTGCAAGGCACAACTAAGAGCGCTCTAAGGAACATGTTTTCTGGAATCTAGGGTTTAAAAGGAAGGAACACGCGCCCTAAAGTATCAGAGTGTTGAGGAAGGAGACATTTTCACCGAAGGGAAAAGGGCAAAGTGGAAAGGCGAGGAAACAACAGCATAAGACTTGCCCATTTATAGCTAAAAAGAGGCGTGTCCAGGAAGCTAAGAAATTAAATGCGGGTGCAGAAAAGTAGGAACATTGAATTCATATGCCACTAAAACCGAAGGGCGCATTTTAAGAGGAAACAACGAAACACAGCGAAAAGACGCGATCCTTGCCATTCTGACTTCAAAATGCACGACCTTTTGGCTCCCCAGTAGTCGTAATGCCTAGTAGCCATGTTATTCGACGAAAAGGTGCGTCACCTCCACGTGCGACTCCCCAATAGCCATGTTGCTTGACGCAAAGGCACGTCACTCCCATACACAACCTTCTACCTCTCGGAAACCACACCATGTCCTCGAACCGGCCACCCATTAAACCAGTTCGGCCCACCAGCAAGTCGGCTTCACTCCCTAGCGGATTACTGCCACCCGACCGACCACTCAAACGGCCTGACTCCTAAATAAGCTGGCATCAGCAGATTCCCCATCGACACGACCTTTGGTTAACCTGACACACGGTAGTAGCGATCTTTATTCCTGATCACCCTAGAAGACATCAACGTCTCCCTTAGGCAATCACAAATAAAGAGGGGGCAACTGTATGACCCTAAATCCGTCTGGTCCAATAAACAGTTCCACAAGAAACCATGAGTACAAGGAATACTCAAGCCCAAGAAGGCTAAGAAGAGGCCCGTTGGGAAGGTCAGCTGACTCGACCACATCTGAGAGAAAGAGCACAACATACTTAGTGATAGCTAGCAAGACAGGATCGGCAAGAATGTACACGACCCAGACCATGACTCGGACGAAGCCCTAGAGGACCAACGTCCACACTCCCCCTATAGGGTAGATGTAGAAAAGGGGCCCCTAACGCAGCCCAAATGCTCAGGGACTTGAAGTAGCCACGTCAAGCATGCAACACCCCATCTTAGCGATGACAAGAGTTGTCCAGCTCAGCAGAACCAAATGGAATCTGCCACCTCAGCACAAAGATAACAACCTCCCCAAAATCAAAGCAATTTGTGCCACGTGATCTCCTAGAAAGAAAAGAGAGGTTGTTAAAGCCACGCCAGCAAACCACGGGCCCCACCACCTTCAACATAATATGATCCTTGCCAATCACAATGAAGGGAAGCGCCATGTCATCCACTACCCGCAAGAGGCATCGTGAATTAAGGAGAACATTCCACAATCAAGCACAAAATCCAATGAGTATCAACCTGGGGATCACCAAGGCTAATGATAAGCGGGTTTTTAGTCGTCTTACACGCCTCAAATAAAATACTAAAGCTAACTATAGTATAGCTAACCTAGGTCGATTCTCTCAAGGACACAGTGTGTTCAGATTGTGCTAAGTGTAAAAATCAGAGTTTTGCAGAAAACGCTAAGTGTTATGGAATTGTTGACTTGACTTTGGCTAGGAAAATGCCGACTTGACCTCGGCGATACTAAGGCCGACTTGCTCTTTAAGCAATCCTGGTCTCGGCTAACAGGGAACCGATATGGTTTCGACCGAAAGTGATCTAGACGCAACGGAGTCGGACTGACTCGGTCTCGGACTGAAAGTAGTAAATAAGGGGGGTTTTGTGTTCAAGTGCGGAAAGTAAACTAAGTACTTGGAAGTAAACTAAACTATGCTAAACTAATCTATGCTAACTATTGTACCGATTTGGAAATCAACACACAAAAGGTTGTCATTCTTACTTAGAATTATACTCCGAATCAACCTTAGATTCTTACGACGACCGAACGTTTGTCCGTTGCCATACCGAGGATTTACACAACCGCTACCTCATCGGTTGGCGGGGAGTATGTACTTGGTTGATTTTAGGTTCTTCTACCTAATCAGATTATTACACTAGTTCCGATAGGCCCTAGTCTAACGTGATCTACCCCTAACAATGTGTCACGGCAAAGCTAAAAGCAGATTAAAGTGCAGGAATTATAATCAAGAAATAGAATTGCAAACCAGTTATATTATTGAAACCAAATCGAATACAAGGGTGAGAATTTAGAGTTTCAGAGAATCCGCCTTCCACGACGACCGCCAATGGAAGAGCGGCGGTGATGCACCGATGGTGGCCAGGCGTTGAGGTTTCCGTCCCAACAGAGGCGTCGGCTATACCGGCGATCACCTCTAAAGGCTTCCCCAGCTTCCCAACTCCTGATCCTGTACCTCCTCGACCGAGAGACACCGTATTGAAGCCGTCGCGGCACCACTGTATTAGCTTGGAGTGTCTGCGATTGCTCCCCGGTGCTAGCTCTAGATTCTGCTGAAAATTCCACACTTGAAGACGTGGCCTGATGTGCTTATTTATACAAAAGCTGGATAAATCTAAATCTAATCTTAATAAAGAAATTCAAATCCTAAAGATTCTAATTCGAATTACAGATTGCAATCTTAGCAAATCATATCTTATCAAATCATATATGATCTTATCAAATCATATATGATCTTATCAAATCATATCTGCATCTTATCAAATCATATCTGATCTTATCAAATCACATATGCATTTACAGATTCCTTGATCTTGGCAAATCATATCTGCATCTTTAACAGATTATATCTGCATATTGCTAGAGTGATTTTAGGCAAGATTTTCATCACTGATGTTGGCTTGACTGAGAATGCTGGACTGGCCGAGATGTTCTCGGCATCCGAGATGACTTGGGCTGAGATGTTCTCGGCATGGCCGAGATGACTTGGGCCGAGATGTTCTCGGCATGGCCGAGATGACTTGAACCTGCAAAATAAGTCTTAATCTTTTGTTAGTTAAAATCTTATTTTAGCACGTATTTGTATTTCTCCTATTTTCAAGCCCATAATTCAAATCTCGGTTAACACAAGACTCTTAATCATTAAATATTCTCAACAACACCCATCTTAAGTCCACATAAAGTGTATAAAATATGACTCATCAGACCCCCACACTTACACTTTTGCACTCCTGGGCAAAATCAGATTCGAGAATTTAAGGAAATTGAAAGAGGCAATATGTTTTTCAAATGAACTCCTCAAACAGAACAGCTTAAGCATGCATTCATCCTAGAATCCAAGCATTCAAACGATCTATGAAAGTTACTTTCTCCATATCCAAAAGCAAATAAGCAACCTGCAAACATTTAAGAGTAACCGAGAAGTGACTAAGCTCTCTCAAGACATATTCTCTCAGTCTCTCAAGTGTTTTAGGTTTGTATATACACTCAAACATCCTATGTCAACTAGCACTATCAAGCTTTGACTATCTTCTCCCTCCACACCTTCAAACACACATGCATAATGATCAATAGGACTTTTCGGGCTTGTAACGTGGCCAGGGTAAGGTAGGATTACAGAATGATTAAGTGAGCTTTAATAGCCAGAGGGACAAGAGGAGCAGTGGGGAATGAATCTATAAGCACAGAGATTATCTTCTTCGGGCATTACCAGTTTCTTGGAAGCATCTTTGTTCACTGTCCTTCTTTTCTATTTATATTTTTCTTACTTTTTCTCACTTTTCCGGTCTTGCAGCTTTTGTTGTTGCAATCTTACTTGCACTCTTTTCTTTTTGTTTCTACTACTTATTCTTCTTTTGTATCCTTTTTCTTTTCTTTTCCTTAACTTTTCCTATTTTTCCAGCTATACCGCTCTCGTAATGCCTCTAGGTATCACCCCACACTTATTCAAGATCTATTCCCAAAACAATTCCAAAGCTCCTCCGTTCCCTAAGGTTCGGGTTGATTATGGTTTTTTCTGGCTTTAGGCTTGTAATGAGCTGTTATATCAAGAAACGAGTATAGGCTCAAAGGGGTAACCAAAGGAATTATTCACAAGGTAGGCTTTATTTGGCTAAGTAGCTGTAAAGAAAGATGGCCTAGATCATATCATTCCTGCATATGAAATGAGTTATATCTAGAGAATCAAGGCAAAACCTAAAGTAACCAGCAACATGGATGCAATAATCACACAAGAAATGAAAGAATGACGAGATACAAAGCCATTCATGCAAGGCTCAAAAGTTCTCACACGGTTAATTGCTTTGCCACTAATGGTTCACCTTTTCAGTTTTTCACTTACTCACTGCCTAAGGATGCAAAAATTTCACTCCCTGTCAGGTTTAAAAACCTCTCATCCAAGGTTATGCATTGCTTCATGCTGTTTCATCTTACTCAAAGAAATCCATTCAAATTTTTTCAAAATAGTTTTCTCAATAATTGGCAATCCGAAATTAGAAATCAGCTAGGAAAACAAAATAAAACGAAAATGAAAACCAAAATTGAACAAGAAATAGCAGAATCAGAATAAAAAGAAAAGAAACAAAATGAAGTAGAACAGTAATGAAATAAAAACGAAATAACAAAACTAAAAACAAAACCAAACAAACCCGGCACCTCCTAATGAACACCCCCACACTTAAATGATGCATTGTCCTCAATGCAAAGCATATGTCAAGGAAGAAGGGTGAAATAGAAAGACTTATTTTTTTTTTTTCAGGGTGGAAAGAATGTGCAAAATCTGATATCCAGTATTTTTGCTCCGCTCCTGTTGTCTACAGCTTGGGGGAGTTTTCTCCTCATCCATTTTGATAGTTTCAACATGATATCCTCCAGTAGCTTCTTTGCACTTTTGGCTGTAACTCCTGCACTGGGATTAGCGTCATTGCTGCTTTTCACACATAAAGAAGATTTAGTTAATCCAGTATAGGTACACTCATAATTAATAGAATTTTTAAAATCCATATTTCCAAAAAAATCAGAGTGTTTAGTCAATTCAAAATGCAAATTTACTAAGGCATGGAATGGTTGCACTATGGATGACACTGGTATTGATCCTGCTGCTAGTGAATGAAGTAAAGAAGGTTCATTCGTGGATTCGACATGGCTGCTTGGGGAGTCGATGCGGCTTTTTGAATGTAGAGTCGGATGGTCGCGTGTCATCTCGGTTATCCACCTGTAGATGCAGTTACCGGATATAATCTCGGCATCCTTCAAGTTTCGGCATCGGCTACTAAGGACACATTCAGACTTTTCTTGATATCGGTTTCGACCTTGATTACTGAGAATGGACTCGACTTCCATGTTTGGGTCAGAGACAAATGGTACTTGCTTATGGATTCTATTGTCTGAGATGGAGTCGGATGTGGCATGTGTCTCTTCACACGAGTTGGTTTCATCTCGTCTCGGCTTCAGTTGGCCAACTCGGTCAAGATTCGGCACTTGGGTTGCTAATTCGATCTTGGCCTTTAGTTGCTTTTGACTATGTTTGTCTGAATCAAACTCGATATCTGTCTTATTGCTCAAGTCACTCTCAGCTCTTGTCGGGTCTCGGCAATTGGGAACCGGCTCATTCTCGGCTTGTTTACGGTTGGGGCTCCCGAATATGGGCTTAGTGGCCTCTTGATTGTTCGACTCAGAATCAGCTCCTTCTGAGTTGTTGGACTCGGCTATGGCTTCCTCTTGGATGTTAGAGTTGATCATCACTTCGTCCCGTTTTCTAGAGTCAGCAAGATCCGAAATGGAGTCAGCACTTTCAATCATATTAACTTTGTTTGACTCATCAACCATAGAATTAGCATCCTCGGTCCCATCAGCAAAATTAGTGTCAGCATATCTGGGATTAGCAATCTTGGCATGAACACACATGGGATTAGTAATGTCAACATCAGCACATGCGAGATCAGCTATCTCGAACTTAGTAACTTGGTCTGAAATCTCATCCAATATCATATCAGTAAGATCAGTCTTAGAATTTGCAATCTGAACCACATTAGCTAGATCAGAAACAGTTGGCACATAGTCGTCAATCTCAGCCGTCTTAGTAGAGTCAGCAGCAGCAAGCATAGAGTGGGCAACAATATTGGAGTCGGCAAAGCCCAGCACAATGGTTGAATTCTCTGAATCCAGATTTCCAGAAAATCCATATTGCACTTCTAGTGATTGTTGTTGTTGCAGTAGCTCCATGTCACTCCTCATGGTTATGTCACTTATATTCTCTTGTGGGCTGAGAATGGCTTGGGAAGGAACTTGTCCAAAATCTTCGAACTGCAGCTGATTTATTGTGGTGGCTAGTTGACCAATCTGTGTTGTCAACTCTTGCACCATGGCAATTATATTTTGTTGAAACTGCATGTTGTTTTGCTGAATCTGCATGGTATTTTGTTGAAAATGTTGTACCAAATCTTCGAAAGAAGGTGGATTGTTAGGTTGCGACACTGGTTGTAGTGTAGCAGACGCATTCTTTTGGAGTTGAATGTTATTCATGGCCAATTGTTTCACTAAATCCTCTAAGGAACTTTCTTGTACCGGTTGTGGTCTGAATGGAGGTGGTGGTTCTTGCAAAATGGGACAATTATTGAATGAATGTCCTACAGAACCACACATGCCACATCTATCTATGTATCCTTCAAATCTCTGATTGTCAGCAGCAGCAATCTCATTCCTTCTTCTGGATGCCGTGGATCCCCTATTGTCAAAATAATGACTGTTACCTGCAAAATCATACAACTCAGGCAACACAGATGTTAGCTTAGATGGATAATTCTCGTATGACCAGGCTTCATCCCATTCGGGATATTGAGGACACCATGTTTGATACATCATGGCATCAATGTGCAACTAAGTCCTTTCTTCACTGTAGCTTCTAAAGGATGGCTAGTCCAAGATGCTGAGCAAAGTTTGATTTTGGAAGAAACATCATCATTATGGGAATGTACATGCAATAGAAAAATTATGCCAATCCATTGAGATATGGTATGCTACAAGTGAATATTTACGACAAGAAATGAATCCTAATTTTAGGATGACCGACTCCTTTAATCCAGTCCATATAATGTCTTTTTCGGGAGATAGAGGAAATGTATCTCAAGTACACCAATTAGTAGGTATGAGAGGATTAATGTCAGATCCACAAGAACAAATGATTGATTTACCTATTCAAAGCAATTTACGTGAAGGACTATCTTTAACAGAATATATAATTTCTTGCTATGGAGCCAGTAAACAGAAAGATAACTGAATTAAAATAGAAAACATCACAGAAGAATAGAATCAAAAACAGAAAAATAGAAAAAAATAAAAGATAGAGGACAGAAAAAATAGAAGAAAAAAAATATGCGGCAAAAGAAATAAAGGCACAGAAAGGCAATAAAATATTGAAAATAACTGAACAATCATAAACTGGTCAAAATGTTAAAAAAAAAAATTAATGCATAAAATGAAAAAAAAAAATCATACAAAGAAATTGCAAAATCAAATATGCATAAAAATCGAAATCAGTTATGCAAAAGAAGTTAGAGTTAGTTATGCAAAAGAGGTTAGAGTTAGTTATGCAAAAGAAGTTAGAGTTAGTTATGCAAAACAGGTTAGAGTTAGTTATGCAAATTAGAAAACAAAAAAAACAAGTAGCTATCAGAAAACAAAATCAATTATGTAGATGTAGTTAAATGCAATGATGCAGGGATGGTTGTTTTTTTTTTTTTTTTTTTTTTTTAGTAATGTAAAGACTCACGCAAACAAAAATTCAACACACATACGCAATAAAAATTTAACAAATATTCAGCATGCTATATTATTTTTAGACTTGACCGAAAAGAAAACAAATACGAGACTCAATAAACTCGACAGACTCTGACTACATTATGACTTAAACAACATTCCACGGACTCGGGATTCAGCTTAAACTCGGACTTGGCACACAAAGACACAAAAGAACTTGTGTCCCCGGCAACGGCGCCAATTTGATAAGCGGGTTTTAGTCGTCTTACACGCCTCAAATAAAATACTAAAGCTAACTATAGTATAGCTAACCTAGGTCGATTCTCTCAAGGACACAGTGTGTTCAGATTGTGCTAAGTGTAAAAATCAGAGTTTTGCAGAAAACGCTAAGTGTTATGGAATTGTTGACTTGACTTTGGCTAGGAAAATGCCGACTTGACCTCGGCGATACTAAGGCCGACTTGCTCTCGGCAATCCGGTCTCGGCTAAACAGGAACCGATATGGTTTCGGCCAGAAAGTGATCTAGACGCCTTGACGAGTCGGACTGACTCGGTCTCGGACTCTGGAAAGTAGTAAATAAGGAGGGTTTTGTGTTCAAGTGCGGAAAGTAAACTAAAGAAATGCTGGAAGTAAACTAAACTATGCTAAACTAATCTATGCTAACTATTGTACCGATTTGGAAATCAACACACAAAAGGTTGTCATTCTTACTTAGAATTATACTCGAATCAACCTTAGATTCTTACGACGACCGCCCCGAGCGTTTGTCCGTTGCCATACCGAGGATTTACACAACCGCTACCTCATCAGTTGGCAGGGAGTATGTACTTGGTTGATTTTAGGTTCTCTACCTAATCAGATTATTACACTAGTTCCGACCGCCCTAGTCTAACGTGATCTACCCCAACAATGTGTCACGGCAAAAGCTAAAAGCAGATTAAAGTGCAGGAATTATAATCAAGAAATAGAATTGCAAACCAGTTATATTATTGAAACCAAATCAAATACAAGGGTGAGAATTTAGAGTTTCCAGAGAATCCGCTTTTGCACGACGACCGCCAATGGAAGAACGGAATGATGCACCGATGGTGGCCAGGCGTTGAGGTTTCCGTCCAACAGAGCGTCGGCTATACCCGGCGATCACCTCTAAAGGCTTCCAGCTTCCCAACTCCTGATCCTGTACCTCCTCGACCGAGAGAGACACCGTATTGAAGCCGTGCACCACTGTACTAGCTTGGAGTGTGCGATTCTTTGCCGATTGCTAGCTCTAGATTCTGCTGAAAATTCCACACTTGAAGGCGTGGCTCGATGTGCTTATTTATACAAAGCTGGATAAATCTAAATCTAATCTTAATAACAGAAATTCAAATCCTAAAGATTCTAATTGAATTACAGATTGCAATCTTAGCAAATCATATCTTATCAAATCATATATGATCTTATCAAATCATATCTGCATCTTATCAAATCATATCTGATCTTATCAAATCACATATGCATTTCTGATTCCTTGATCTTGGCAAATCATATCTGCATCTTTAACAGATTATATCTGCATATTGCTAGAGTGATTTTAGGCAAGATTTTCATCACCGATGTTGGCTTGATCGAGAATGCTGGACTGGCCGAGATGTTCTCGGCATCCGAGATGACTTGGCTGAGATGTTCTCGGCATGGCCGAGATGACTTGGGTCGAGATGTTCTCGGCATGGCCGAGATGACTTGAACCTGCAAAATAAGTCTTAATCTTTTTGTTAGTTAAAAAATCTTATTTTAGCACGTATTTGTATTTCTCCTATTTTCAAGCCCATAATTCAAATCTCGGTTAACACAAGACTCTTAATCATTAAATATTCTCAACAACACCCATCTTAAGTCCACATAAAGTGTATAAAATATGACTCATCAGACCCCACACTTACACTTTTGCACTCCTGGGCAAAAATCAGATTCGAGAATTTAAGGAAATTGAAAGAGGCAATATGTTTTTCAAATGAACTCCTCAAACAGAACAGCTTAAGCATGCATTCATCCTAGAATCCAAGCATTCAAACGATCTATGAAAGTTACTTTCTCCATATCCAAAAGCAAATAAGCAACCTGCAAACATTTAAGAGTAACCGAGAAGTGACTAAGCTCTCTCAAGACATATTCTCTCAGTCTCTCAAGTGTTTTAGGTTTGTATATACACTCAAACATCCTATGTCAACTAGCACTATCAAGCTTTGACTATCTTCTCCCTCCACACCTTCAAACACACATGCATAATGATCAATAGGACTTTTCGGGCTTGTAACGTGGCCAGGGTAAGGTAGGATTACAGAATGATTAAGTGAGCTTTAATAGCCAGAGGGACAAGAGGAGCAGTGGGGAATGAATCTATAAGCACAGAGATTATCTTCTTCGGGCATTACCAGTTTCTTGGAAGCATCTTTGTTCACTGTCCTTCTTTTCTATTTATATTTTTCTTACTTTTTCTCACTTTTCCGGTCTTGCAGCTTTTGTTGTTGCAATCTTACTTGCACTCTTTTCTTTTTGTTTCTACTACTTATTCTTCTTTTGTATCCTTTTTCTTTTCTTTTCCTTAACTTTTTCCTATTTTTCCAGCTATACCGCTCTCGTAATGCCTCTAGGTATCACCCCCACACTTATTCAAGATCTATTCCCAAAACAATTCCAAAGCTCCTCCGTTCCCTAAGGTTCGGGTTGATTATGGTTTTTCTGGCTTTAGGCTTGTAATGAGCTGTTATATCAAGAAACGAGTATAGGCTCAAAGGGGTAACCAAAGGAATTATTCACAAGGTAGGCTTTATTTGGCTAAGTAGCTGTAAAGAAAGATGGCCTAGATCATATCATTCCTGCATATGAAATGAGTTATATCTAGAGAATCAAGGCAAAACCTAAAGTAACCAGCAACATGGATGCAATAATCACACAAGAAATGAAAGAATGACGAGATACAAAGCCATTCATGCAAGGCTCAAAAAGTTCTCACACGGTTAATTGCTTTTGCCACTAATGGTTCACCTTTTCAGTTTTTCACTTACTCACTGCCTAAGGATGCAAAAATTTCACTCCCTGTCAGGTTTAAAAACCTCTCATCCAAGGTTATGCATTGCTTCATGCTGTTTCATCTTACTCAAAGAAATCCATTCAAATTTTTTTTTTCAAAATAGTTTTCTCAATAATTGGCAATCCGAAATTAGAAATCAGCTAGAAAACAAAATAAAACGAAAATGAAAACCAAAATTGAACAAGAAATAGCAGAATCAGAATAAAAAGAAAAGAAACAAAATGAAGTAGAACAGTAATGAAATAAAAACGAAATAACAAAACTAAAAACAAAACCAAACAAACCGGCACCCTCTAATGAACACCCCCACACTTAAATGATGCATTGTCCTCATATGCAAAGCATATGTCAAGTGAAAGGGGTGAAATAGAAAGACTTATTTTTTTTTTTCAGGGTGGAAAGAATGTGCAAAATCTGATATCCAGTATTTTTGCTCCGCTCCTGTTGTCTACAACTTGGGGGAGTTTTCTCCTCATCCATTTTGATAGTTTCAACATGATATCCTCCAGTAGCTTCTTTGCACTTTTTTCTATAACTCCTGCATTGGGATTAGCGTCATTTTGCTTTTCACACATAAAGAAGATTTAGTTAATCCAGTATAGGTACACTCATAATTAATAGAATTTTTAAAATCCATATTTCCAAAAAAATCAGAGTGTTTAGTCAATTCAAAATGCAAATTTACTAAGGCATGGAATGGTTGCACTATGGATGACACTGGTATTGATCCTGCTGCTAGTGAATGAAGTAAAGAAGGTTCATTCGTGGATTCGACATGGCTGCAGGGAGTCGATGCGGCTTTTTGAATGTAGAGTCGGATGGTCGCGTGTCATCTCGGTTATCCACCTGTAGATGCAGTTACCGGATATAATCTCGGCATCCTTCAAGTTTCGGCATCGGCTACTAAGGACACATTCAGACTTTTCTTGATATCGGTTTCGACCTTGATTACTGAGAATGGACTCGACTTCCATGTTTGGGTTAGAGACAAATGGTACTTGCTTATGGATTCTATTGTCTGAGATGGAGTCGGACGTGGCATGTGTCTCTTCACACGAGTTGGTTTCATCTCGTCTCGGCTTCAGTTGGCCAACTCGGTCAAGATTCGGCACTTGGGTTGCTAATTCGATCTTGGCCTTTAGTTGCTTTTGACTATGTTTGTCTGAATCAAACTCGATATCTGTCTTATTGCTCAAGTCACTCTCGACTCTTGCCGGGGTCTCGGCAATTGGGAAACAAGCTCATTCTCGGCCTGTTTCGGTTGGGGCTCCCGAATATGGGCTTAGTGGCCTCTTGATTGTTCGACTCAGAATCAGCTCCTACGAGTTGTTGGACTCGACTATGGCTTCCTCTTGGATGTTAGAGTTGATCATCACTTGTCCTTTTCTAGAGTCGGCAAGATCCGAAATGGAGTCAGCACTTTCAATCATATTAACTTTGTTTGACTCATCAACCATAGAATTAGCATCCTCGGTCCCATCAGCAAAATTAGTGTCAGCATATCTGGGATTAGCAATCTTGGCATGAACACATGGGATTAGTAATGTCAACATCAGCACATGCGAGATCAGCTATCTCGAACTTAGTAACTTGGTCTGAAATCTCATCCAATATCATATCAGTAAGATCAGTCTTAGAATTTGCAATCTGAACCACATTAGCTAGATCAGAAACAGTTGGCACATAGTCGTCAATCTCAGCCGTCTTAGTAGAGTCAGCAGCAGCAAGCATAGAGTGGGCAACAATATTGGAGTCGGCAAAGCCCAGCACAATGGTTGAATTCTCTGAATCCAGATTTCCAGAAAATCCATATTGCACTTCTAGTGATTGTTGTTGTTGCAGTAGCTCCATGTCACTCCTCATGGTTATGTCACTTATATTCTCTTGTGGGCTGAGAATGGCTTGGGAAGGAACTTGTCCAAAATCTTCGAACTGCAGCTGATTTATTGTGGTGGCTAGTTGACCAATCTGTGTTGTCAACTCTTGCACCATGGCAATTATATTTTGTTGAAACTGCATGTTGTTTTGCTGAATCTGCATGGTATTTTGTTGAAAATGTTGTACCAAATCTTCGAAAGAAGGTGGATTGTTAGGTTGCGACACTGGTTGTAGTGTAGCAGACGCATTCTTTGGAGTTGAATGTTATTCATGGCCAATTGTTTCACTAAATCCTCTAAGGAACTTTCTTGTACGGTTGTGGTCTGAATGGAGGTGGTGGTTCTTGCAAAATGGGACAATTATTGAATGAATGTCCTCTGAACCACACATGCCACATCTATCTATGTATCCTTCAAATCTCTTATTGTCAGCAGCAGCAATCTCATTCCTTCTTCTGGATGCCGTGGATCCCCTATTGTCAAAATAATGACTGTTACCTGCAAAATCATACAACTCGGGCAACACGGATGTTAGCTTAGATGGATAATTCTCGTATGACCAGGCTTCATCCCATTCGGGATATTGAGGACACCATGTTTGATACATCATGGCATCAATGTGCAACTAAGTCCTTTCTTCACTGTAGCTTCTAAAGGATGGCTAGTCCAAGATGCTGAGCAAAGTTTGATTTTGGAAAAAACATCATCATTATGGGAATGTACATGCAATAGAAAAATTATGCCAATCCATTGAGATATGGTATGCTACAAGTGAATATTTACGACAAGAAATGAATCCTAATTTTAGGATGACCGACTCCTTTAATCCAGTCCATATAATGTCTTTTTCGGGAGATAGAGGAAATGTATCTCAAGTACACCAATTAGTAGGTATGAGAGGATTAATGTCAGATCCACAAGAACAAATGATTGATTTACCTATTCAAAGCAATTTACGTGAAGGACTATCTTTAACAGAATATATAATTTCTTGCTATGGAGCCAGTAAACAGAAAGATAACTGAATTAAAATAGAAAAACATCACAGAAGAATAGAATCAAAAACAGAAAAATAGAAAAATAAAAGATAGAGGGACAGAAAAAATAGAAGGAAAAAAAATATGCGGCAAAAGAAATAAAGGCACAGAAAGGCAATAAAATATTGAAAATAACTGAACAATCATAAACTGGTCAAAATGTTAAAAAAAAATTAATGCATAAAATGAAAAAAAAAATCATACAAAGAAATTGCAAAATCAAATATGCATAAAAATCGAAATCAGTTATGCAAAAGAAGTTAGAGTTAGTTATGCAAAAGAGGTTAGAGTTAGTTATGCAAAAGAAGTTAGAGTTAGTTATGCAAAACAGGTTAGAGTTAGTTATGCAAATTAGAAAACAAAAAAAACAAGTAGCTATCAGAAAACAAAATCAATTATGTAGATGTAGTTAAATGCAATGATGCAGGGATGGTTGTTTTTTTTTTTTTTTTTTTTAGTAATGTAAAGACTCACGCAAACAAAAATTCAACACACATACGCAATAAAAATTTAACAAATATTCAGCATGCTATATTATTTTTAGACTTGACCGAAAAGAAAACAAATACAGACTCAATAAACTCGACAGACTCTGACTCTATGACTTAAACAACATTCCACAGACTCGGGATTCAGCTTAAACTCAGACTTGGCACACAAAGACACAAAAGAACTTGTGTCCCCGGCAATGGCGCCAATTTGATAAGCGGGTTTTTAGTCGTCTTACACGCCTCAAATAAAATACTAAAGCTAACTATAGTATAGCTAACCTAGGTCGATTCTCTCAAGGACACAGTGTGTTCAGATTGTGCTAAGTGTAAAAATCAGAGTTTTGCAGAAAACGCTAAGTGTTATGGAATTGTTGACTTGACTTTGGCTAGGAAAATGCCGACTTGACCTCGGCGATACTAAGGCCGACTTGCTCTCGGCAATCCGGTCTCGGCTAACAGGGAACCGATATGGTTTCGACCGAAAGTGATCTAGACGCAACGGAGTCGGACTGACTCGGTCTCGGACTCTGGAAAGTAGTAAATAAGGGGGGGTTTTGTGTTCAAGTGCGGAAAGTAAACTAAGTACTGGAAGTAAACTAAACTATGCTAAACTAATCTATGCTAACTATTGTACCGATTTGGAAATCAACACACAAAAGGTTGTCATTCTTACTTAGAATTATACTCCGAATCAACCTTAGATTCTTACGACGACCGCCGAACGTTTGTCCGTTGCCATACCGAGGATTTACACAACCGCTACCTCATCAGTTGGCAGGGAGTATGTACTTGGTTGATTTTAGGTTCTCTACCTAATCAGATTATTACACTAGTTCCGACCGGCCCTAGTCTAACGTGATCTACCCCTAACAATGTGTCACGGCAAAGCTAAAAGCAGATTAAAGTGCAGGAAATTATAATCAAGAAATAGAATTGCAAACCAGTTATATTATTGAAACCAAATCGAATACAAGGGTGAGAATTTAGAGTTTCCAGAGAATCCGCCTTCCACGACGACCGCCAATGGAAGAACGGCAGTGATGCACCGATGGTGGCCAGACGTTGAGGTTTCCGTCCAACAGAGTGCGTCGGCTATACCGAGCGATCACCTCTAAAGGCTTCCAGCTTCCCAACTCCTGATCCTGTACCTCCTCGACCGAGAGAGACACCGTATTGAAGCTTCGTGCACCACTGTACTAGCTTGGAGTGTCTGCGATTGCTGCCGGTGCTAGCTCTAGATTCTGCTGAAAATTCCACACTTGAAGACGTGGCCTGATGTGCTTATTTATACAAAAGCTGGATAAATCTAAATCTAATCTTAATAACAGAAATTCAAATCCTAAAGATTCTAATTCGAATTACAGATTGCAATCTTAGCAAATCATATCTTATCAAATCATATATGATCTTATCAAATCATATCTGATCTTATCAAATCATATCTGCATCTTATCAAATCATATCTGATCTTATCAAATCACATATGCATTTACAGATTCCTTGATCTTGGCAAATCATATCTGCATCTTTAACAGATTATATCTGCATATTGCTAGAGTGATTTTAGGCAAGATTTTCATCACTGATGTTGGCTTGACTGAGAATGCTGGACTGGCCGAGATGTTCTCGGCATCCGAGATGACTTGGGCTGAGATGTTCTCGGCATGGCCGAGATGACTTGGGCCGAGATGTTCTCGGCATGGCCGAGATGACTTGAACCTGCAAAATAAGTCTTAATCTTTTTGTTAGTTAAAAATCTTATTTTAGCACGTATTTGTATTTCTCCTATTTTCAAGCCCATAATTCAAATCTCGGTTAACACAAGACTCTTAATCATTAAATATTCTCAACAACACCCATCTTAAGTCCACATAAAGTGTATAAAATATGACTCATCAGCTAACAAATTGAATTAGGAGGCTATAGTAGCTCCACGTGGCCAGATCATACGCGCTCTCACAGCCTTCTCAAAGGCTAAAAAAGGCCTTAGCACGAAGAGCTCAAGGGCCAAGAGTTGAAGACTAAAAAGAAGAGCGGATTGTTGGAGAATTGCTGCGAAAACTATGACTCAAATTTTGAAAGGATCGACGACAAGTCTACGCAACGACCAGCTCTCTGGATACCAGGTAAGCCACTTGGCCAAAACTCCAGCCCAGCCACCAGCATTCTCCCTAGGCATACTTCAGATGGCGAATACGTAACTAACCACGCGAGTCGGCCTCGGCCTTCCCCTCTCACTAAACTTGAAGCACCCCCGAGTCCATATGACCCGAGCACTTAGAATCTCTCGTGCACAACCCATTCCAACAACAAACTAAATCCATCTTATTCTCTCCTCAAAATCCGTTACACTCTGGACAGCAGGCAAGCCGTCTTAGCTTCATTACAGAATCCGCTACACTTTCATCCCAGCATCAACCACACCTTAGATGGCAAGTGAGCTGTCTTAATATCAAACCGACTCGCGAATACTTTGGGTGGCGAGCTCTTAGCTCGCCCCAACCTAAGGCCAAGTCGGTCTTAGCCATCATGACCTGAGTATACCCCATCTGACTCCGAGTAGTAGACGCATGTTCGAGTCAACCCAGCATGCATGCACATAAGTACTTAGTCCAGCACTAAGGAGGGACACCTAGTGGATAGTCTTGACTTTTCCCCTAAACCGCGAGGTCTGAGCACCTAATGGAAAGTTCAATCCCTGCTCCCCAAACTCCGACGGACACCTGTGGGAACGTTCGGCTGCACCAGAGTCCTAGTCCTGCATACCCAACAAAGTTTATGCTTAAAAGGAAGAACACCTAATGGAAAGTCCGACCTTGTCACTCACTTCACTCATCCCTCCAGAAATACGTCAACTTTGATTCCTCCCGACTCGGAGGTACGTAGGAGCAAGAGGCCTACTCTTGTCAAGTTAACCATCCCCCCAATACTTATCTCTATATCATCCATCACTATGGTAGAGGTTATATAACATGCGATTCATGGGATAACTACCAGATGGTAGGTGGATGGGATGACACATCGTCCCCATGCGTAACCGGCTCCTTACCCAGATTTTCCTTCCGTCGACTTACCTTATCCACCCCCGGTTTTCAGTGTACCATCAAACACTAGTGGCAACTCCAATTCGAGTAATTTCGACTCAACCTGGCTCTCCTTGGGGGCAGCTTAATCAGTACCGACTCATCACATTGGATCCCTATGGATTATCATGGACTCCACCCATTTCGACCCCACGTCATCATTTTCTAAATCCACCCGTCGGCGTGATTTAGGTTGCATTAGGCTAGATTAAGAAAAGTGAGAAAATTTTGGAGGTAAAAAGGCTTAGTTAGAGTAGAGCATTGAGGTCGAAATTCTGAGAGTGAGATTATTGTGGGTCAAGACCTAGAGATAGTAGAGGCGAGAACCAAGAAACTCGAGTCAGAAGTTGGAAGTTGAGAGAAAGGAGGCCTCCCAAATGTTGACTACTAGTCTCTAGCAGAGAGAACAACTTTAATGAAGAAGAGGAACAAAGCTAAGGTCTCTGGATACCAGGTAAGTCCTGCAATTCCTGGAGTAATACATATTCATAAGATAAACTAGATAGCTTATGCCATAAGTTTGTCATCTACATCTCTACACCATTGTCATCCTTAATACCAATTAAAGTAGCCAAGGTAGTTAACATGTAGTCATCCTTGCAATGGACCGAGTCGATCTCAGTCCTCTTCTTTGTTTAAAATCTCAGAAAATATATCTCTTTACTTGAACAACTCCAGACTGGCCCCAGCTCTATATAGTCGAAGGCTCTATCGCTATCGATTCGGCTAGCTGAGTCGGCCTCTACATCCAATCGCATCCGATACTGAGTCGGTCTCGGTCCTTTACTAGCATTTGTTATCAAAGCATTTTGTTAATTATCCACAAGTTTTCCAGTAATGTTGAGGATGCCTAATGGAAAGTTCGTTTCCTTTAAAAGTTACTTAACTCCTGAACGCTGATGAGTCACAATTTATACATCTTTTAGACACCTAAGAAAGAGGTTTGCAAGACTATTATGTGCTTAAGAATGGATTGTTAGCTAAGATTCATTCTATGGGTTTGAATACAGAGAAAATACAAATATGTGTTAATTCAGATTTCTTAGCTAATAAAAGTGTCACTCCTTCTTCTACAGGTCAAGCCGAGTTGACCAGGGTCAACAACAGGAGTCTCAACCGAGATGAAGTCATCCTGGCCAGTCCTACTCCATCTCGGCAGGACCAGAGTCGTCTCGACAACCCACGCCTTGCAGCCCAGCAGCCCAGTAGAGAGGCCCAATTGTATTGACCACATCAGCTATCCAGCTTGGCATCAGGAATGCTACTGCGGATGACTTTGTCACTGCCTAATCTCCAAAGGTAGGGATCATCCCAAATGTAGTATTTGGCATCGCTTCGGAGTTTATCTTTGTATGCCCGAGATGCCTCTGGTGGAAACCGAGATGCTGCCACAAAATTACAAATGTCAGCAAACCATGGTGGAGACGAATTTATGTGCAACAGGTGCTCATCTGGAAACTCGTCTCGGATAAGCATCAGTTAAACCGTTTTCAATTCTGCTCAGGTGATCAGCTACAGAATTCTCAGCACCTCTTTTATCTCTGATTTCTATGTTGAATTCTTGAAGGAGAAGCATCCACCGAATCAGTCTTGGCTTGGCATCAGGCTTCTTCAACAAGTATCTCAAAGCCGCATGATCAGAGAACACAATGATCCTTGAGCCGAGAAGGTATGGGCGGAATTTGTCCAAGGCAAACACAATTGCTAATAGTTCCTTCTCAATTGTTGTGTAATTCTGCTGGTCCGGGTCCATAGTTCGAGATGCATAGGCAATTACCTGCACTGGGAGGCCGGTTCCAGCTCTCTGGCCGAGAACAGCTCCCAATGCTGAATTGGATGCATCACACATTAGTTCAAATGGCAGGTCCCAGTTTGGTGCTTGCAGAATGGGGGCGGATGTGAGTCTGTTTTTCAGCTCCTGAAATGCTTCAATACAGGGCTGGTCAAAGTTGAATTCCATGTCCTTCTATAGCAACCTGCACAGAGGCAGGGCAAGTTTGCTAAAATTCTTGATGAATCTTCTGTAAAAGCCTGCGTGTCCTAGGAATGAGCGAACCTCCCTCACGGAAGAGGGGTTTGGAAGGGATGATATGATATCTATCTTAGCCTTATCCACTTCAATACCTCTGTTGGATACCAGGTGGCCCAATACTATTCCTTCAGTCACCATGAAGTGACATTATTCAAAATTGAGCACGAGGTTTGTGTCAATGCATCTCTTCAACACTCTTGATAGGTTACTCAGGCATGCTTCAAATGAATCGGCATATACCGTGAAGTCATCCATGAATACCTCCATGCAGTCCTGCAGCAAGTCTGAGAAGATGCTCATCATGCAACGTTGAAATGTACTCGGAGCATTGCAGAGGCCAAATGGCATGCGTGTGTACGCAAAGGTACCAAATGGGCACGTGAAGGTTGTTTTATGTTGGTCTTCAGGCGCAATATGTATCTGCATGTAGCTTGAGAATCCATCAAGAAAGCAGTAATGGGATCTCCTTGCTAATATTTCAAGCATTTGGTCAATGAAAGGCAGAGGAAAGTGATCCTTGCGAGTTGCTTGGTTTAATCTTCTGTAGTCGATGCACACTCGCCAGCTGTTCTGAATCCTTGTTGGTACCAGCTCATCCTGCTGATTTTTCATGACAGTCATCCCGGACTTTTTTGGCACCACTTGCACAGGGCTCACCCATTGGCTATTCGAGATGGGGTAGATGATCCCTGCAGCAAGGAGCTTTGTGACTTCTTTTTTAACCACGTCCAGGAGTGTCGGATTCAGTCTTCTTTGCGGCTGCCTTATGGGCTTGATTTCCTCCTCCATTAATATTTTGTGCATGCAAATGGAGGGGTTTATGCCAGGAAGGTCTGCTAGCTTCCACCCTATTGCCTTCTTATGTTGCCTGAGAACCTCAAACAACTTGTCTTCTTGTTCTTGGTTGAGAGTGCTAGCAATAATAATCGGGAGTTGTTGATCCTTGTCCAGGTAGGCATATTTCAGGTGACTCGGCAATATTTTTAATTCTATGGGTGGTAACGGTAATGGAGATTTTTTAGTTTTTGAAGTTGGATCCAACTGGCCGACTTGATCTTGATTAGGCACCGGGTGGGCCGACATGATTTCGGCCTCTGTCTGCTTCGACCGGCTCGACTTCATGGATTTGGTTATGGTCAAAATGGAGTCGGCCTTGGCTTCTAACGCTCCTTCAGAGTCGGATCCAGATGGAACAATGAATTCTACATTAGCCTGTCTCTAGTCTGCAGTTGCCGAGTCGGTCTCGGCAAACGTGTCGGCCTTGCTATTTGCCTCTTCGGCTGAGTTGACTTTCATTTCTTCCTTGACTCGGCCTCCTCTGGCCGACTCATTCTTGGCCGTGAAAATTGTCGCTAAGTGTGCAATGGAGGACTTTTCAGCTTCAGCGACTTTGTTTTCTGCATCATTTGTATACTCTGAGTGTTCTGTGCTGCAGACTTGGTCTAACAATTCGGACAGTTCCACTTCAAAGGCCAAGTCAACAACATCACTATGATTGTCGTCAGAGTTGGGGAGGTCTTGTACTTCTTCATAGTCGGCCTCTGCATCTGTAACTCCTATGCAGCTGCTTTCATCATCATTCTCAGCAGACTCCTCGATGTTTTCACCACTGCCATTTAGTTGAAGATATTCTTCAACTAGTTCATCAAGTATATCAATGCCAAAGAGAGAGCGGTCTTCGGTTGGGTGCTTCATAGCTTCGAAAATATTGAATTGCACCAAGGCGTCACCGAATTCCATGGAGAGCGTCCCTACATACACATCAATCTTTGTTTTGGCTGTCATCAAGAAAGGTCTTCCCAGAATTAGGGTGGATTCCTTCCCGGATGTTTCGTCCTCCATGTCTAGCACGTAAAAATCAGCTCGAAATATTAGTTCATTGACTTGGACGAGAACATCCTCGAGAACTCCCAGGGGCTGGACAATACTCTTGTTTGCCAGCTGAATTGTCATCCCTGTGGGTTCCAAGTCACCAAAATTCAGGGACCTGTAGATTGATGTGGGCATGACATTAATTGAGGCTCCCAAGTCCAACATGGCATTGGCAAAAGTGCATTCGCCGATGGTGCATGGGACCGAAAAGACTCCAGGGTCTCTGCATTTTTTTGGCAGAGTTAAGGCACTTGTAGTGATTGCTCCATTCTGTGTCAGAGCCGATACCACACCTCCAGTTTCCTTGCTCCCCTTTATTTTTCTCCTTTTATGTATACATAATTCCTTGAGGAATTTTGCGTACTTAGGGACCTGTTTAATAGCATCGAGGAGTGGAATATTGATTTCCACCTTGCGGAACATCTTCAACAATTCTTCATCCGACTCTGGCTTCCTTGCTGAAGTGGTCCGAGATGGAAATGGCAATGGGACAACTGTCTCTGCCCGAGACTGTAAGTCGGCATTTGACTCGGAGTCGGCTTCTTTTGATCTCGGCACCTGCTCCAATGTAGGTTGAGGTAGTTCTTTTCCACTTCAAAGAGTGACTACACTGGCGTTACCTCTCGGATTTGGAATGGTTTGAGAGGGAAGGTTGCTAGATCCTGCCGACTGTAATTGGCTTACAGAGTTAGCTAGCTGTCCATTCTGCGTTTTGAGGTCCTGGATGGTGGCGGTCATGTTCTGCTGGAACTGTAAATTGCTGGAGCTCACAGATTGTTGGAACTCCAGGTTGCTGGTTGCAAGCTGCTTCATCAGGTCTTCCAGAGACGGAGAGTTGTCTGGAGTAGGCATTCTCTGCTGTTGTTGTTGCTACTGGAAAGGTGGTACTTGGTATTGTGGAGTCAATTTGTTGATAACCTGCCTGCCTCTGATAGGTGTTCGGCGTGGATCCGAATTGTTGGGTTGCATATGGTCCTTGATTCGGTCCTGGCCGAAATGGCTGTCTTCCCTGTTGCTGGTTATCAAATGGCCGATTCTGATCGGCTGCTTAAAATCTTGAAATCCACCTATGGCTCCAACATTTTCTGGCTGGTCCGACTTGGTTTCTTGGAGAGTGGGGCACCTATCAGTGGGGTGCTCCACGGAAGTACATATGCCACATAGTTTTGCTGCCATGGCTGGTTGGTGTTGCCCAACAGCAAGCTGTCTCACCAATGATGTTAACTCGGTCAGCTGATTCTCCAACCTCTGATTGGAAGCTGCACCGATTTCACTCACCATCCGTGGTTGATTTGGCCCTCTGATCCCAAACTGCTGTGTATTGCTTGCCATATTGGAAATCAGATGCCGTGCTGCTGCTGGTGTTTTGTCCATTAGAGCTCCGCCACTGGCTGCGTCTATCATACTTCTGTCCATCAGCGATAATCCTTCATAAAAATACTGGATCAGTAACTATTCGCTGATCTGATGATGTGGACAAGTGGTACAGAGTTTGTTGAACCTCTCCCAGTACTCGTGCAGTGTTTCTTCTGTATGCTGCTTTATCCGACATATTTCCTTTCTAATGGACGCAATGCGGGATGCCGAAAAGAACTTCTCCAGGAAGGTGCGCTTCATGTCTCCCCAGGTATTGAAAAGTACTGGTTGAAGATACAGCCAATCCTTCGCTGCTCCATCCAGGGAGAATGCAAATGCCTTCATTTTGATGTAGTCTTTCGATATCCCTTGCGGCCTCATTGTAGAACAGACCACATGGAATTCTTTTAAATGCTTGTGGGGGTCTTCTCCTGCAAGACCATGAAACTTAGGCAACAGGTGTATAAGACCAGATTTTAACTCATATGTTTGAGCTGGCTCTAGCTGTGGGTATTGGATGCACCAAGGTTGATACACCACGTCTGGAGTGGCTAATTCCTTCAGCGTACTATCGTTATTCTCCATTCGTTCTGATTTTGCAAAAACGTCAGAACTAGGAACAAAATTGTTAGTGTAAAACTGGTTAGAGTCAACTACAGGATCTATATTGATACTAGTATTTACTGCAGTGTTCCTAATTTTGCGTAATCTACGTAAAGTTAATTCTATTTCTGGGTCAAATAATAGTCAACATGCTTTTTATTTAGGATCCACAAACAAAACAGAAAGACATAGACAAGTTCAAAAGACTCAAGACTGACTTGACAGACACACTTTACAGACTCGGGATTCGATCTCACTTAACTTGGCACAGGAATACTCAAAAGAACTTGTGTCCCCGGCAACGGCGCCAATTTGATGATGCGTGTTTTTCTTAGTCGTTTTGAACGCGCTTATCAAATAACTAAAGCTAACTATAGTATAGCTAACCCTAGGTCATTCTTCTCAAGGACACAGTGTGTTCAGTTGTGAATTGGTGTTAAGTGAAGTGACGTAGAATCTGAGATGTAAAGTACCGACTCGTCTCGGCAATGGCCGAGTCGCTCTCGGTAGAGACTGAGGCGAGATGATCCCAATAGAGAGAATCCGGCTTGGTCTCGGCTGAGTGCAGACAAACGCTACAAAGGTGGACTATCTCTATCTCAGACTAAAAAGCAATTAACAGGGGGTTGGGAATGCAAGTAATGCAAGAAATAGACTGAGACTATGAATGCGATAAACATATGCTACTGTTACTAGTTATCTATTATTATTATTGGCGTTTCTCTCAATCCACGGTGGTGCACGGTGCTCATTGGCGTTTCTCTCGATTGAGGAAGTGCAGGTCTGAGACTGGGAAGCCGAAGTCTGCCGGAGGGGATCGATCAGACTATTGACGCACTCTGGTGGAGCTGATTCTCAGCGTTCAGGCTAACGGAGGTGAACCACCACCATCAACCATGGCGATCGTCGTGGAAGATGGATTCATCTGAATTCAGAACCACTGTATTTGTATTCCATTTCTGTTAATCAATTTCATTCTGCAACTCTTGTCTCCATTCTCTTCCTCTACTTTAACTCATGATTTGATCCGCGATTGCAATTAAATTGTGAACAATGTTAAGCTAAGCCGATTGGAACTGGTTTGACTAATATAGTAGGTAATCATTTGGCGATTGTTAACTGAGAACCTAAAATCAGCTCTGAACTTAATCCCTGCCAACTGATGAGGTAGCGATTGCATAAATCCTCAGTATGGCAATGGACGAACCTTTGGCGATTGCCATAAGACTTCCCAAGGCTGATATGGATTGAGAACTGGAGTGTGGAGCCTGGACTGAACTTGGATTAATGGGACTGAATATGAGAACAGTTAAATAATAATAATAATAGATAACTAGTAATAGTAGCATGTGTTTATCGCATTCATAGTCTCAGTCTATTTCTTGCATTACTTGCACTCCCAACCCCCTGTTAATTGCTTTTTAGTCTGAGACAGAGATAGTCCACCTCTGTAGCGTCTGTCTGCACTCAGCCGAGACCAAGCCGGATTCTCTCTATTGGGATCATCTCGGCTCAGTCTCTATCGAGAGCGACTCGGCCATTGCCGAGAGGAGTCGGTACTTTACATCTCAGATTCTACGTCACTTCACTTAACACCAATTCACAACTGAACACACTGTGTCCTTGAGAAGAATGACCTAGGGTTAGCTATACTATAGTTAGCTTTAGTTATTTGATAAGCACGTTCAAAACGACTAAGAAAAACACGCATCATCAAATTGGCGCCGTTGCCGAGGACACAAGTTCTTTTGAGTATTCATGTGCCAAGTTAAGTGAGATCGAATCCCGAGTCTGTAAAGTGTGTCTGTCAAGTCAGTCTTAAGTCTTTTGAACTTGTCTATGTCTGTCTGTTTTGTTTATGGATCCTAAATAAAAAGCATGTTGACTATTATTTGTTTCTCTGCGTGAATTCACCGCTAAAAAAAAAAGAGAGAAGAAAAGAGAAATTAAACATTCATTTCTGTAGCTACGTGGAATTGGCATTCTGTTTTGTATCCACTATTGCATCCTTCTTTCTGCATTGCATTCTTGCATTCAGCTAGTTTTTCTGTTCTGCATTCGTGCTAGTTGCATTCTTTCCGTATGCCATTCTGTAGTTCCATTGGTTAGTTAACTGATAGCTGTAGTTTCCAATTCTGCATTTACTATTTCAAGTACTATTTCTAATTCTGATTTTTCTGCATAATATGTACAATGCATGACTAGGAGTAGTACTGACCCATTGTATGTTTTTGACCCAGAAATAGAATTAACTTTACGTAGAATACGCAAAATTAGGAACGCTGCAGTAAATACTAGTATCAATATAGATCCTGTAGCTGACTCTAACCAGTTTTACACTAACAATTTTGTTCCTAGTTCTGACGATTATGCAGAATCAGGACGAATGGAGAATAACGATAGGACGTTGAAGGAATTAGCCACTCCAGACGTGGTGTATCAACCTTGGTGCATCCAATACCCACAGCTGGAGCCAGCTCAAACATATGAGTTAAAATCTGGTTTTATACACCTGTTGCCTAAGTTTCATGGTCTTGTAGGAGAAGACCCCCACAAGCATTTAAAAGAATTCCATGTGGTCTGTTCTACAATGAGGTCGCAAGGGATATCGGAAGACTACATCAAAATGAAGGCATTTCCATTCTCCCTGGATGGAGCAGCGAAGGATTGGCTGTATCTTCAACCAGCAGAGAAGACCTGATGAAGCAGCTTGCAACCAGCAACCTGGAGTTCCAACAATCTGTGAGCTCCAGCAATTTACAGTTCCAGCAGAACATGACCGCCACCATCTAGGACCTCAAAACGCAAATTGGACAGCTAGCTAACTCTGTAAGCCAATTACAGTCGGCAGGATCTAGCAACCTTCCCTCTCAAACCATTCCAAATCCGAGAGGTAACGCCAGTGTAGTCACTCTTCGAAGTGGAAAAGAACTACCTCAACCTACATTGGAGTAGGTGCCGAGATCAAAAGAAGCCGACTCCGAGTCAAATGCCGACTTACAGTCTCGGCCAGAGACAGCTGTCCCATTGCCATTTCCATCTCGGACAACTTCAGCAAGGAAGCCAGAGTCGGATGAAGAATTATTGAAGATGTTCCGCAAGGTGGAAATCAATATTCCACTCCTCGATGCTATTAAACAGGTCCCTAAGTACGCAAAATTCCTCAAGGAATTATGTAAACATAAAAGGAGAAAAATAAAGGGGAGCAAGGAAACTGGAGGTGTGGTATCGGCTTTGACATAGAATGGAGCAATCACTACAAGTGCCTTAACTCTGCCAAAAAAATGCAGAGACCCTGGAGTCTTTTCGGTCCCATGCACCATCGGCGAATGCACTTTTGCCAATGCCATGTTGGACTTGGGAGCCTCAATTAATGTCATGCCCACATCAATCTACAGGTCCTTGAATTTTGGTGACTTGGAACCCATAGGGATGACCATTCAGCCGGCAAACAGGAGTATTGTCCAGCCCCTGGGAGTTCTCGAGGATATTCTCGTCCAAGTCAATGAACTAATATTTCCAGCTGATTTTTACGTGCTAGACATGGAGGACGAAACATTCGGGAAGGAATCCACCCTAATTCTGGGAAGACCTTTCTTGATGACAGCCAAAACAAAGATTGATGTGTATGCAGGGACGCTCTCCATGGAATTCGGTGACGCCTTGGTGCAATTCAATATTTTCGAAGCTATGAAGCACCCAACCGAAGACCGCTCTCTCTTTGGCATTGATATACTTGATGAATTAGTTGAAGAATATCTTCAACTAAATGGCAGTGGTGAAAACATCGAGGAGTCTGCTGAGAATGATGATGAAAGCAGCTGCATAGGAGTTACAGATGAAGAGGCCGACTATGAAGAAGTACAAGACCTCCCCAACTCTGAGGACAATCATAGTGATGTTGCTGACTTGGCCTTTGAAGTGGAACTGTCTGAATTGTTAGACCAAGTCTACAGCACAAAACACTCAGAGTATACAAATGATGTAGAAAACAAAGTCGCTGAAGCTGAAAAGTCCTCCATTGCACACTTAGTGACAATTTTCACGGCCAAGAATGAGTCGGCCAGAGGAGGCCGAGTCAAGGAAGAAATGAAAGTCAACTCAGCCGAAGAGGCAAATAGCAAGGCCGACACGTTTGCCGAATCGGACTCGGCAACTGCAGACCAGACACAGGCTAATGTAGAATTCATTGTTCCATCCGGATCCGACTCTGAAGGAGCGTTAGAAGCCAAGGCCGACTCCATTTTGACCATAACCAAATCCATGAAGGCGAGCCGGCCGAAGCAGACAGAGGCCGAAATCATGTCGGCCCACTCGGTGCCTAATCAAGATCAAGTCGGCCAGTTGGATCCAACTTCAAAAACTAAAAAATCTCCATTACCGTTACCACCCATAGAATTAAAAATATTGCCGAGTCACCTGAAATATGCCTACCTGGACAAGGATCAACAACTCCCGATTATTATTGCTAGCACTCTCAACCAAGAACAAGAAGACAAGTTGTTGGAGGTTCTCAGGCAACATAAGAAGGCAATAGGGTGGAAGCTAGCAGACCTTCCTGGCATAAACCCCTCCATTTGCATGCACAGAATATTAATGGAGGAGGAAATCAAGCCCATAAGGCAGCCGCAAAGAAGACTGAATCCGACACTCCTGGACGTGGTTAAAAAAGAAGTCACAAAGCTCCTTGCTGCAGGGATCATCTACCCCATCTCGGATAGCCAATGGGTGAGCCCTGTGCAAGTGGTGCCAAAAAAGTCCGGGATGACTGTCATGAAAAATCAGCAGGATGAGCTGGTACCAACAAGGATTCAGAATAGGTGGCAAGTGTGCATCGACTACAGAAGATTAAACCAAGCAACTCGCAAGGATCACTTTCCTCTGCCTTTCATTGACCAAATGCTTGAAAAATTAGCAGGGAGATCCCATTACTGCTTTCTTGATGGATTCTCAAGCTACATGCAGATACATATTGCGCCTGAAGACCAGCATAAAACAACCTTCACGTGCCCATTTGGTACCTTTGCGTACACACGCATGCCATTTGGCCTCTGCAATGCTCCGAGTACATTTCAACGTTGCATGATGAGCATCTTCTCGGACTTGCTGCAGGACTGCATGGAGGTATTCATGGATGACTTCACGGTATATGCCGATTCATTTGAAGCATGCCTGAGTAATCTATCAAGAGTGTTGAAGAGATGCATTGACACAAATCTCGTGCTCAATTTTGAAAAATGTCACTTCATGGTGACTGAAGGAATAGTGTTGGGCCACCTGGTATCCAACAGAGGTATTTAAGTGGATAAGGCTAAGATAGATATCATATCATCCTTCCAAACCCCCTCTTCCGTGAGGAGGTTCGCTCATTCTAGGACACGCAGGCTTTTTACAGAAGATTCATCAAGAATTTTAGCAAACTTGCCCTGCCTCTGTCCAGGTTGCTACAGAAGGACATGGAATTCAACTTTGACCAGCCCTGTATTGAAGCATTTCAGGAGTTGAAAAACAGACTCACATCCGCCCCCATTCTGCAAGCACCAAACTGGGACCTGCCATTTGAACTAATGTGTGATGCATCCAATTCGGCATTGGGAGCTGTTCTCGGCCAGAGAGCTGGAACCGGCCTCCCAGTGCAGGTAATTGCCTATGCATCTCGAACTATGGACTCGGCCCAGCAGAATTACACAACAACTGAGAAGGAACTATTAGCAATTGTGTTTGCCTTGGACAAATTCCGCCCATACCTTCTCGGCTCAAGGATCATTGTGTTCTCTGATCATGCGACAAAGTCATCCGCAGGTGCATTCCTGATGCCGAGACCAACTCGGTCCTCCAGTTCTGTCACTCGGCACCTGGAGGCGGTCATTATGGATCCACTCGGACTGCCAGGAAAGTATTAGATTGTGGCCTCTATTGGCCAACTATCTTTAGGGATGCGCATGAATTCGTCTCCATCTGCGAGATCTGCCAAAAAGTAGGGGTGGCCATGAACTGAAGGCATGAAATGCCCCAGCAACCCATCCAATTATGTGAAATCTTTGACGTCTGGGGAATAGACTTCATGGGGCCATTCCCAGTCTCCAATGGCTACTCATACATTCTGCTGGCCGTGGATTATGTATCAAGATGGGTAGAAGCCATTGCCACCAGAACAAATGAAGCAAAAGTGGTTGCGGACTTTCTGAAGTCCAATATTTTCTGCAGGTTCGGTGTGCCAAAAGCACTCATAAGTGACCAAGGCAGTCACTTCTGTAACAGAGCTATGGCTTCCCTTCTTCAAAAATACGGAGTAGCACACATAATTGCTACTGCCTACCACCCCCAAACAAATGGCCAAGCAGAAGTGTTCAACAGGGAAATCAAGAAAACATTGCAAAAGATGACCAATCCCAGTAGGAAGGACTGGAGCCGCCTCCTTGAGGATGCTCTCTGGGCACATAGAACTGCATACCGGGAACCTTTAGGGATGTCTCCCTATAGGATTGTTTTCGGTAAAGCCTGTCACCTTCCTGTGGAGCTAGAACACAGAGCATACTGGGCTGTTAAGCAGTGCAATCTGGCCTATGACCAAGCGGGAGAGCAGAGAAAATTTCGGCTGCAAGAGTTAGATGAACTCCGCTTGGAAGAATATGAAAACTCTAGGATCTACAAGCAGAAAATCAAGCGATTCCATGACCAGCAGATCCGAGAAAAGAATTCGAGTTGGCGAGAGAAAGTCCTCTTGTTCAACTCACGCCTCAAGCTCATTGCAGGTAAACTACGTTCTAGATGGGATGGGCCTTTTGTTATCACTAATGTGTTTCCCCATGGTGTAGTACAGCTAAAAGATGAACACAGCAACAACACCTTCCAGGTCAATGGGCATCAGATTAAGCCATTCCATGAAGGTCCAGCGCCTATCACTCATGACATGGAGATAATATCATTGATGGAACTAGCATCTGCAGATGACCCTGCCTCGCATTGAGGACAACGCAAATTTTAAGTGTGGGGGGGGGGGGGGGGATAAATATACAGTCATTTCAATTGCTGTGTCTTAACTCTATTCCCACTCTCCTGAACTCTGCTAATTTTTGTTTGTTAGTTTTAATCACTTTGTTGTTTACTTTCAAGTTGCGTTGTTTCATTTTATTTTTAAAATCTGTCATGTTTTCAATAAAAGCTGCCTAAGCCGAGTCCATGCCAGTTCTGTGCCATCTCGGCCTGATCCGGAACATCTTCGGCCTGGTAGAGTTTCAATTCTGTCATTAACTTTCAAGCTTTCCTCCTAAACAGAATTTCAAAGTGGACTGTCAAAAGCAAAATTGTTTTGAAAAGAATCTTGAATTGACTTCTGTAAGTTTGAAAAAGGCAGTAGGAGTAACTCTGCAACTTTGGCAAGAGATTTCCCTAGCTTGAGGGGAATGAAACTTTTGTGCTCTAGTCAGTGATTGACTGTAAAACTGAAAGGAAAACCTTTTGTGACAAGCAAAACAACCTGTGTGAGATTTTGAGCCCTTGTAAATATTGATGGCTTACATCTTGCCATCTCTCTTCTTCTTCTAATATGATTTTTGCATTCATGTTAACTGCATATTCTACATTTTGCCTTAACTCTCTGGATACAACTATTCTCACATGTAGGAATGACATGATCTAGGCCATGTTTCTTATAAGCCCTGAGCCAAATAAAGCCTACCTGAACAAATGTGTCTGTTGATTACCCCTTTTGAGCCTAATATAACCATTCTTCCTAAACAGCTCACTACAAGCCAAGGCCAGAAAAACCATGAATCAACCTCACCCTCGAGGAGCAGAGGAGCTTTGGAATTGTTTTGGGAGTAAGTCATGATCAAGTGTGGGGGAACTCCAGGAAGCAAAAGGTTGTTCAGCACCCTCTAAGGCTTGAAAATGCAAGAAAAAGAATAAAAGCGAGTGAAAGAAAGAAAAGAGAAAAAGAGGAAGCAGCAGCTGAAAACCTAAGCTGAAATGAATAAAGAAAGAAAACAGCTGCATAAGTTGTATAATAAGAAAAAGAAAAGAAAATGAGCTGGTAGTAGCAAGAAGGAGAAATTGACAGCATCCTGGGTTATCCCTCAGGCTGATAAAGCTTACTCCCCATTGCCCCTCTCTGCCTCGTGGGTCCTGAAGCTAGTTTTCCCATATGCTATCCTACCCGTGACCCAGCCTCGCTACAAGCCGAAAAGAAGTCCTAGTGATCATAACGGTGTGTGTTTTTGCAGGTGTAAGAAGAGAGATTTGCCAAAGTATGGTAATATCAGTTCCATGAATGTTGAGTGTAAATACAAGCCCAAACACGTGAGAAATGAGGGAGTTATTTGCCTAAAAGAGAGCTCTGTCACTCTTGGTTACCTTCTCTTGTTTGCAGGTCATAAATTTGCCTAGAGCGCGGAAGGAGTAATTTCCGGATTGATAGAGTATCTCGATCCCAGAGTGAATGTGTGCCGACTCTGTCTCGGTTGAACTAAAGGAAGCCAAGTGAAGAAAATTCTTTTCTATCTTTAAAAATTTCCCCTTGTTGATTTTCATTTTATTTTGCCCAGGAGTGCAAAAGGGTAAGTGTGGGGGTGTGATGAGTCACAATTTATACATCTTTTAGACACCTAAGAAGGAGGTTTGCAAGACTATTCTGTGCTTAAGAATGGATTGTTAGATAAGATTCATTCTATGGCTTTGAATACAGAGAAAATACAAATATGTGTTAATTCAGATTTCTTAGCTAATAAAAGTGTCACTCCTTCTTCTACAGGTCAAGCCGAGTTGACCAGGGTCAACAACAGGAGTCTCAGCCGAGATGAAGTCATCCTAGCCAGTCCTACTCCATCTCGGCAGGACCAGAGTCATCTCGGCAACCCACGCCTTGCAGCCCAACAGCCCAGTAGAGAGGCCCAATTGTATTGACCACATCAGCTATCCAGCTCGGAGGCCATCTCAACGTCAACTCAAATGCCATGTCACTCCTAGGAAATCTGCCAGGTCACGTTAGAAGATCTGCATAGGGGTAGAATAGGATCTTCATAGTGTAATTCTGTTAGGATTCGTTAGGATTAGCATATCACAGCTCGTGTATATATAGGAAGAGCTGTGCACTTTTTACACGTTCTGTCTTTGAATTCACTCTAATTCCATACTCACTATACCCATTTTTCTCGCTCTCGCTCTCTCCGTTTTCACGGTGGTGCACGGTGCTCATTGGCGTTTCTCTCGATTGAGGAAGTGCAGGTCTGAGACTGGGAAGCCGAAGTCTGCCGGAGGGGACCGATCAGACTACTGACGCACTCTGGTGGAACTGATCCTCAACGTTCAGGCTAACGGAGGTGAACCACCACCATCAACCATGGCGATCATCGTGGAAGATGGATTCATCTGAATTCAGAACCACTGTATTTGTATTCCATTTCTGTTAATCAATTTCATTCTGCAACTCTTGTCTCCATTCTCTTCCTCTACTTTAACTCATGATTTGATCCGCGATTGCAATTAAATTGTGAACAATGTTAAGCTAAGCTGATTGGAACTGGTTTGACTAATATAGTAGGTAATCATTTGGCGATTGTTAACTGAGAACCTAAAATCAGCTCTGAACTTAATCCCTGCCAACTGATGAGGTAGCGATTGCATAAATCCTCGGTATGGCAATGGACGAACCTTTGGCGATTGCCATAAGACTTCCCAAGGCGGATATGGATTGAGAACTGGAGTGTGGAGCCTGGACTGAACTTGGATTAATGGGACTGAATATGAGCACAGTTAAATAATAATAATAATAGATAACTAGTAACAGTAGCATGTGTTTATCACATTCATAGTCTCAGTCTATTTCTTGCATTACTTGCATTCCCAACCCCCTGTTAATTGCTTTTTAGTCTGAGACAGAGATAGTCCACCTCTGTAGCGTCTGTCTGCACTCAGCCAAGACCAAGCTGGATTCTCTCTATTGGGATCATCTCGGCTCAGTCTCTACCGAGAGCGACTCGGCCATTGCCGAGAGGAGTCGGTACTTTACATCTCAGATTCTACGTCACTTCACTTAACACCAATTCACAACTGAACACACTGTGTCCTTGAGAAGAATGACCTAGGGTTAGCTATACTATAGTTAGCTTTAGTTATTTGATAAGCGCGTTCAAAACGACTAAGAAAAACACGCATCATTAAACGCCTATTGGAAAGTTCATCTCTCTAAGGTCACTCTAAAGCCCCTGGACACCTAATAGATAGTCCAACCTTTCTTGTGGTCATTTAATCCAAGGACGCCCAATGGATAGTCCATTTCTTTTAAAGTCATTTGGGTCTTGAACGACTAATGGATAGTTCAACCATTCCCCAAGGACACCTAATGGAAAGTTTATCCCTAAAATGTCACCTAACACTTGGACATCTAAAGGATAGTCCATTCCTCATACTCTGTAACATGTCCAGAACTACATGAACTTTGACTCCTCTAACATAAAAATGGTACATAGGAGCAAGAGGCACACTCTTGTCAAGTTATCCACCCCAAAAATTCCAAAAGTATGTATACATTTTTCCATTGTAAGTTAGGTTCATTTGTTGAAAGAGTGTTAAGCATAATGTGAAGGTCTTTTTAGTTTATGCAGTCAATCTAGGTAACTATCAGATGATAGACGTGTGGGGGTACCGCGTGATCTCTGTGCGTAATCGACTCCTTACCTAAACTCGGGTTCACGACCTACCTTATGCATTCCTAGTTTCTGGTGTTCCCCATAAAAATACCGGTGGTGACTCCATCAAAGCTGAATTGGTCTTAGTCATCCTCCTGGATTGGCCGAGTCGGTTCTGGCTCTGAATAGCTGGTACCTCCTCCGGGAAGGATCTGGCTTCCAATTTTCAATTTCAAATCCGCGATTTTTCCCATCGCGATTAAGGTCGCGACAATGAATTTTGAACATATTGTCAGATGCATGGTTGTTTGATAGAGATTGTCGAATTCTTAGATGCTCGACGTGAATTACTCGATGCATGGAGGTTTGATGGAGATTGTCTGTTTGTTTAGTATGGATTGTCAGATGCATGGATGCTTGACGTAAATGGTTGAATGCATGGCTGTATTGATATATGGAGGTTTGTTTGATGGAGATTGTCGAATGCTTAGATGTTCAATGTGAATTGTTCGATGCATGGAGGTTTAATGGAGATCGTTTGTTTATTTGATATGGATTGTTGGATGCATGGATGCATGATGTAAATGGCTTAATGCATGGTTGTATAGATATATGGAGGTTTGTCATGGATGGTTGGATGCATGGATGCATGGATACATGGACGTTTGTCGTGGATAGTTGGGTGCGTAGAAGTATAGAGGTTTGGTGTAGGTTGGGATGGATTGTCGGGTGTATGCAAAGGTATGGACTGTATAAGGTAATGGAAGGGTTGCAATGTGTGAGTGCTTCGCAGGGGTGATAAGGTCACATTAGTCGTCTTTACATGCATCAAATAAACTAAAGCTAACTATAGCATAGTCAACTCTAGGTCGAATTCTCTCAAGGACACAATGCGCTCGATTGTGACTTAATGTGAAAACTAGTGTAATGCAGAAAACTCTCAAGTGTAGAATGCCGAACCGCTCTCGGCAAGGACTGAGCCGATTCGGTCTCGGTAGAGACGAATTCGACACGGTCTCGACTAAGTGCAGAGTTGGACGCAACAGAGTCAGACTTACTCGGTTTTGGACGCAATGGAGTCGGACTAACTCAGTCTCAAACTGAAAAGCAAGAAATAAGGGGGGGGGTTAGTTGCTGGTAAGATAAAGACAGAAAATAAGCTAAGTAAGTAGGTAAATGCAATCTAAACTAGGCTACCCCTACTACTACTACTACATTCGTGCTAAGCTCCAACAAACAAGTCAGTTCCACTCCTTTCACTCAAGATTATGCATCCGAATCAACCTGAGATTATTCTTATGACAATCGCCAAACATTCATCCATTTCCATACCAAGGATTTACACAATCGCTACCTCATCAGCTAGCAGGTATTAAGCGCGAAGTTGATTTTAGGTTCTCTAAATGATTACCTACTTATGTTGTTAAACCGGTTCCAATCGACCTAGTCTAACGTTGGTCTACTGAACAATGTTCAATCGCGACATAGTTAAGCAAATTATAATGCAAGATTCACAATCAAGAATGAAGTAATAGAACTACTCGTAGTATTAGAAATAGAGTACAAACATAGGGTGTGAATTCGGTGAATTCACCTTCCACAACGATCGCCATGAAAGAACAACAATGCTTCACTTTCGTTAGCCAAGACGTTAAGGATCAGGTCCACCAGAGTGCGTTGGTAAGCCAATCGGTCCCCTTTGACAACCTTCGGCCTCTCAGTCCTTGACCTGCACCTCCTCGATTGAGAGAGATGCCTCTAATAGCATTGTGTACCACCGTGAGAATGGAGGTGTGAGCGAGAGGATGGAGTGTATGACGTATGGAAATTAGGTCTGAATTCAACCACCTTAAAAAACATGCCCAGTGTTCCCTATATATACATGAGTTGTCTTTTGTTGCACACTATCCCTAAATAACGTCCCTAACAAAATTACAGACTGAATTTCCTAATCTACCCTCATGATGATTCTCCTTGTGCTGCAAGCTTCTTCCAAGGGTGATGTGGGAACTAAGCTGGATAGCGCTGAGTTAGGTGCTTAGGTTGGGTCGCTTGATTAGGTTGCTTGATTGGGTCGCTCCATTTGGGCTGCTGGACTGTAGAGTCAGCCAGTCTTGGGACGAGTCAATTTGGCCAAGACGACTCTCATGGAGCGAGACTCTCTTGATGGGCCAAGATCATATGGATTTGTCCTACAAAAAGGAATGAATCTTTTATTAGTTAACACCCTTAAATTAGCATAAATTTATATTTTCCCTATTTCTAGGTCCATAATATGAATCTTAGCTAAGATGTGATTCTTAAGCACCAAATAATCTCAAAAGCACCCATCTTAAGTTCTTGTAAGGTGTATAGAATATGACTCATCAGACCCCCACACTTACACTTTTGCATTCCTGGGCAAAATTAGATTTAATCATCAAGGGAGATTTCAAAAAGAGAAAAAGAATATTCAAATGAACTTCCTAAGCTCAGACAAAATAGAGTTGACACTCATTCACCCAAGGATCAAGATATTCAAGCAATCTATGAAAATTACTTTTTCCACATCCAAGGCAAATAAGCAACCTGCAACATCAAAGAGTGACCAGCAAGTGATAGAGCTCTCTCTCAGGCAATTATTCTCTCAGTCTCTCAAGTGTATGGGATTGTATATACACTCAAACATCCCATGCAACAAGTACTGCCAAACCTTGACTAGCCTCTCTTTTCACACATTCAAAAACACCTACAATCATGATCACTAAGACTTCTTGTCGGCTTGCAACGTGGCCAAGGTTAAGGGTAGGATACTGGATGGTGAGTGAGCTTTAGTAACCATAGGGAAGAGAGGAGCAATGGGGAATGAGTTCGCAGCATGGAGGGGATCCCCAGGACATTGCGATTCTATTTGAAACATTCTTGCTCACTGATGAGTCATAAAATGTACATCTTAAGTGGACCTAAGAAGGGTACCATTAAGCAACTCACGAGCTTAAAAGATGACTGTTAGCTAAGATCCAGATTAATGGCCTAAACTTGAGTAAAACATAACTTGTGCTTAATCGAGGTTTTTAGCTAACTATCTCTTCATTGCAGGTTCAGCCAAGCTCCAGCCCGCCATCAGAAGCCCAGGCCGAGAGCCTCTCGGCCAGGCCGAGACTCGGCCCATGAGCCCAGTCATGTAGATCTAGGTGGAACTCCACGTCAGCAATCAGAGCCATCTTGGGTCCAGCTCAGCTCCACGTCACTACCTGGAGTAGCTTGCAACGCAAGTCACAGCAAGGGCAGAATAGGAATTGTACATGTAATTCTGTTACCATCGTTAGCTGTGTCCACTCTTTTATAAATAGATAGAACTCTGAACGAATGGGGGCTTTTGCATTCAAACCTTCCCGCGTCCATAATTTCCAAATTCTCTCATTTTCTTCTCCTCCGCTCACGGTGGTACACGGCGCTGTTAATGGCGTTTCTCTCGATTGAGGAAATGCAGGCTAGGAACTGAGAAGCCGAAGGTTATCAGAGGGGACCGATTGGAGCACCAACGCACTCTGGTGGATCTAAACCTCAGCATCTTAGCTAGTAGAGGTGAATCATCACCGTCGTCCATGGCGATTGTCGTGGAGGATGGAATCATCGAATCCAGGCCCTATGTCTGTATTTTGCTTTCAATGTTATAAGTGTTTTCTCAATTCTGATCTCTGTTGCATTTCTGAAATCTAAGTTCACTTACTGCATTGCGATTGCACATGGTGACGGAACAATGTTAAACTAAGCCGATTGGAACTGGTTTAGCTAATTCAGTAGGTAATCACTTAACGATTGTTAATTGAGAATCTAAAATCAGCTTGAACTTAATCTCTGTCAACTGATGAGGTGGCGATTGTGTAAATCCTCGGTATGGTAAGGGACGGACCTTTGGCGATTGCCATAAGAATACTGGAGGCTGATGAGGACTGTAATTGGAGTGATTGAACCAGAAAGAACTTGATTATTGGAACTAAACATGAACACAGTAATAGCAATACCATTAGGAGTAGCGTAATTGCATTTGCATTGTAGTTAATTTCAGTTTTGATTGTAGTTAACCTCTGTGTTGATTCCAATTGCATTCCAACCCCCCTCGTTTACTGCTTTCTAAGTCTGAGACAGAGATAGTCCATCTCTATAGCGTCTGTCTGCACTCAGCCGAGACGAAGCCGGATTATCTCTACCGGGATCATCTCGGCTCAGTCTCTGCCGAGAGCTACTCGGCTAGTACCGAGGGGAGTCGGTATTTTACACTTAGATTCTACTTCCGTTTGCTCCACACTAAATCACAATTGAGCACACTGTGTCCTTGAGAAGAATGACCTAGGGTTGGCTATACTATAGTTAGCTTTAGTTATTTGATAAGCGTTTAAAACGACTAGAAAAACATGCTTCATCAAATTGGCACCGTTGCCGGGGACACAAGTTCTTTTGTGTTTCAGTGTGCCAAGTAAACTGAGTCGAATCCGAGTTGTAAGAAGTTTTGTTTAGAGTTGTTGAGTCTAAATTTGTCAATAAATCTCTACGTGGATTCACTGTTAAACAAAAACAAATATATACATATAAGTATAGTAGAATTTCTAAATCTGCATTGCATTTAATTTTGCAGTACATATTGACCACATTATGTTTTCAGTAGAAGTAATTGTTGCTTAGTACTTTAAATTCTGCATGATGCATGACTAGAAGTAGCACTGACCCATTGTATATTTTTGATCCAGAAATAGAACTAACTTTATGTAGATTGCGAGAAATTAGAAATACCATAGTAAATAGTGGAAGTAGTATAAAATTTGCCACTAACTTTGACCAATTTTGTACTGACCATTTTATTACTAGTACTAACAATTTCACAGAGCCAAGGCAGATGGAAAACCCTGACAGGACATTGAAAGAGCTAGCCACTCCAGATGTGGTGTACCAACCATGGTGTATCCAGTATCCACAATTGGAGCCGGCTCAGACATATGAATTGAAGTCTGGTTTGATAGATTTGCTGCCTAAATTTCATGGTCTTGCAGGAGAAGACCCCCACAAGCATCTCAAAGAATTCCACGTGGTTTGTTCCACGATGAGGCCGCAGGGAATCCCAGAAGATTACATCAAGATGAAGGCGTTTCCATTCTCTCTGGACGGAGCTGCAAAGGACTGGCTATATCTGCAGCCAGCACTCTTCAACACCTGGGGAGACATGAAACGAACCTTCCTAGAAAAATTCTTCCCAGCTTCTAGGACTGCGACCATCAGGAAGGAAATATGTGGGATAAGGCATCATATAGGAGAGACTCTGCACGAATATTGGGAGCACTTCAATAAGCTATGTGCCACCTGTCCCCACCATCAGATCAGCGAACAACTGCTGATCCAGTACTTCTACGAAGGACTGTCAATGATGGACAGGAGTATGATCGATGCAGCTAGTGGAGGAGCGTTAATGGATAAAACACCAGTAGCAGCAAGGCATCTGATCTCAAACATGGTGAGCAACACTCAACAATTCGGGATCAGAGGGCCAAACCCGTCTCGGCCAGTGAACGAAATCGGCGCAGCCTCCAACCAAAGGTTGGAGAACCAGCTGACCGAACTAACATCCCTGGTGAGACAACTGGCTGTTAGTCAACATCATCCAGCCATGGCAGCAAAGGTCTGTGGCATATGTACTTTAGTGGAGCATCCCACTGATCTGTGCCCCACTCTACAAGAGACCGAGTCTAGCCAAACCGGAAAGTGTTGGAGCCGTAGGAGGATTTCAATATGGGAAGCAATCCTATCAGAACTGGCAATTCGATAACCCACCGTATGGGAAACAACCATTCCGGTCAAACCCACAACCAGGACCATACGCAGCTCAAAGAGCCGGATCCATGCCGAATGCATCCTATGGAACAACTAGTTATCAATAGCCGAGTCCGCATTACACAGCACCATCCTTCCCACCACTGCAACAGAGAACTCCTACTCAAGGAAATCCACCGTCACTGGAAGATTTAATGAAGCAGCTGGCAACTAGTAACGTGGAATTTCAACAATCAGTAAGTTCCAGCAATTTACAATTCCAGCAAAATATGACTGCCACCATCCAGGATCTCAAGATGCAAATAGGACAGCTAGCAAATACTGTGAGCGAGTTACAGTCAGCCGGCTCAAGCAGCCTCCCCTCTCAATCCATTCCGAATCCGAGAGGGAATGCTCATGCAGTGACACTGAGAAGCGGTAAGGAATTACCTCAGCCTGAACAGCATCAGGAACCGCAACCAACTGAAGCCAACTCTGAAGCATCAGCCAACTCACAGTCTCGTCCAGAGATAGCTGTCCCGTTACCGTTTCCATCCCGGACTGTCTCGGCAAAGAAACCAAATTCTGATGACGAGCTGCTGAAGATGTTCCAGAAGGTGGAAATCAACATTCCACTCCTTGATGCGATCAAGCAAATTCCGAAGTACGCAAAATTCCTCAAGGAATTATGCGTACACAAAAGAAGAAAGATGAAGGGGAATCGAGAACTTGGAGGTGTGATCTCAAGCTTAACTAGGAATAATCCCACTGCAGGAATTTCACAGGTCTTACCAAAGAAGTGCCGAGACCCCGGTATCTTCTCGGTCCCATGCACTATTGGTGATTGCACATTTGCTGATGCTATGTTTGACCTAGGAGCGTCAATCAACGTCATGCCTGCATCAACTTATAGGTCCCTCAATTTCGGAGATCTGGAACCCACAACGATGACTATTCAGCTTGCTAATAGAAGCATCGTGCAACCCCTGGGAGTTCTCAAAGATGTCCTAGTCCAAGTGAACGAATTAATATTTCCAGCTGATTTCTATGTGCTTGACATGGAGGATGAGACATCAAGGAAAGGATCAACCTTAATACTGGGAAGGCCATTTATAATGACAGCAAGGACAAACATTAACGTACATGCTGGAACGCTCTCTATGGAATTCGTTGACACATTGGTGCAGTTCAATATTTTTGAAGCCATGAAGCACCCCATCGAAGACCACTCCCTCTTTGGTATAGACATAATGGAAGAGCTAGTGGAGGAATACTTCCAACTAGACAGTTGCACTGAGGGAATGGAAGACCTTGCTGAAACTGCTGAAGTGAGTAGCTGCTCAAAGGCTGACCACACGAAAGTACTGGAGACCCTAGACTTTGAGGATGATCATAGTGACATCAGCAACTTGGCGTTTGAAAAAGAATTAATCGAATTAATAAACCAAGTTTGCTACCCCAAGCCCTCAGAGAGTGAGAATAGTGCAGAGGTAAAAGTTCTTAGAGACTAAAAGCTTATACCTGCACAGCTGGCAACCATATTCACGGCCGAAGTGAAGTCGGCCAAAAGAAGGCCGAGTCAATGCAAGGTCAAAAGTCAACTCGGCCGACGAGTCAAACACACAAGCCGACACACTAGGTAAAACCATTTCGGCCAAGTAAAGACCAGACTCAACCCAAGAAGCTCATCGTTCTGCCGGATCCGAGACCGAAACTGCCTGGCAAGTCAAAGCCGACCTCAATCCGCCAAGAACCGAAACCATCCTTCCGCGTCGGCTGACGCAGCACAAGGCCGAGATTATGACGACAGTCCTAATGCTGAGTCTAGAACAAGCCGGCCAGACGGATCCGAGAGCTGTAACTCAGGAATCTCCATCTCCACCACCCATGGAGCTGAAACCATTGCCTAGCCACCTAAAATATGCCTACTTGGACAGTGAACAGCAGCTCCTAGTCATTGTAGCCAGCAACCTCCTCCCGGAGCAAGAAGAGGAGCTGCTGAAAGTCCTAAGGCAACACAAAAAAGCAATTGGGTGGAAACTCTATGACCTTCCAGGCATAAATCCCTCTATCTGCATGCATAGAATACTGATGGAGGAGGACATCAAGCCCATAAGGCAACAGCAACGAAGGCTAAATCCTACCATCCTGGACGTAGTCAAAAAAGAAGTCACAAAGCTACTTGCTGCAGGCATCATCTACCCTATATCAGACAGCCAATGGGTGAGTCCTATACAAGTAGTGCCAAAGAAGTCTGGGATGACTGTCACGAAAAACCGACAAGACGAGTTGGTACCTATGAGGATTCAAAATAGCTGGCGGGTGTGCATCGATTACAGAAGATTAAATCAGGTAACCCGCAAGGATCACTTTCCTTTGCCTTTTATTGACTAGATGCTGGAAAAGATAGCAGGGAAGTCTCACTACTGTTTTTTGGATGGATTCTCAGGATACATGCAAATTCACATTGCACCGGAAGACCAGCACAAAACGACCTTCACTTGCCCATTTGGTGCCTTTGCGTACACACGCATGCCATTTGGCCTATGCAACGCACCGAGCACATTTCAACGTTGTATAATGAGTATCTTCTCGGACTTGCTACAAGACTGCATGGAGGTATTTATGGATGACTTCACGGTGTACGCAGAATCATTCGACGCATGCCTGAACAATCTGTCCAAGGTGCTGAAGAGATGCACTGACACGAACTTGGTTCTAAATTTCGAAAAATGTCATTTCATGGTGACCGAGGGAATAGTGTTGGGACACCTGGTCTACAACAGAGGCATTGAAGTGGACAAAGCGAAAATAGATGTTATCACCTCCCTTCTTAACCCTCTTGATGCGAGAAGTTCGCTCTTTTTCTTGGACATGCAGGTTTTACAGAAGGTTCATCAAGGACTTCAGCAAACTGACCTGCCATTGTCCAAGCTGCTCTGAAGGATGTAGATTTCAACTTTGACCAGCCCCTGCATTGAGGCATTTCAGGAGCTGAAGAACAAACTTACGTCCGCACCCATCCTGCAAGCACCAAGTGGGACCTGCCATTTGAGCTCATAATGACGCATCAATTCGGCACTAGGAGCTGTTCTCGGCCAGAGGCTGAGTCGCCAACCAGTCCATGTTATTGCGTATGCATCCAGAACCATGGACTCGACCCTAAAATTACCACGACAACTGAGAAGGAACTTCTGGCAATTGTGTTTGCCTTGGATAAGTTTCGTTCCTACCTTCTCGGTTCTAAGGTAGTCGTGTTCTCCGATCACGCGGCTCTAAAGTACTTGCTGAAGAAGCCGGATGCCAAGCCGAGACTAATCCGGTGGATGCTTCTTCTCCAAGAATTCGACTTAGAAATCAGAGATAAGAAAGGTGCTGAGAATTCTGTAGTGGACCACCTCAGCAGGATTGAAAGAGAAAGTGAACAATTGCCTATCCGAGACGAGTTCCCTGATGAGCAACTCCTGCACCTCAAGACGGCCACACCATGGTTTGTAGATATTTGTAATTTGGTGGAAACATCTCAATTTCCACCTGAGGCATCTCGAACTTACAAAGAGAAGATCAGAAGTGATGCTAAGTACTACGTATGGGATGACCCCTATCTATGGAGACTATGCAGTGATAAGGTCATCCGTAGGTGCATTCCTGATACCGAGATCAAGTCGGTCCTTCACTTCTGCCATTCGGCCCCTGGAGGGGGCCACTACGGCTCATCTCGGACTGCCAGGAAGGTGCTTGACTGTGGCCTCTATTGGCCTTCTATTTTCCGAGACGCTCATCAATTCGTCTCCACCTGCGACAGATGTCAAAAAGCAGGGATGGCTCTGAACCAAAGACATGAAATGCCCCAGCAGCCCATCCTATTCTGCGAAGTTTTTGACATCTGGGGCATAGATTTTATGGGGCCATTCCCAATCTCCAATGGCTATTCATACATCCTGCTTGCTGTCGATTATGTATCAAGATGGGTAGAAGCCATTCCCACCAGAACCAATGATGCCAAGGTAGTAGTGGACTTTCTTAAGTCCAATATTTTCTGTAGGTTCGGTGTCCCAAAAGCGCTCATCAGTGACCAGGGGAGTCACTTCTACAACAGAGCCATGGCCTCCCTTCTTCAAAAATATGGGGTGGCACACAGGATAGCTACAGCATACCACCCCCAGACTAATGGGCAAGCTGAGGTGTTTAATAGGGAAATTAAGCATACACTGCAAAAGATGACAAATCCCAGCAGGAAGGACTGGAGCAAACTCCTTGAAGATGTGCTATGGGCTCACGGGACTACATCTGGGAACACCGCTTAGGGATGTCTCCCTACCGAATTGTTTTCGAAAGCCTGCCACCTTCTGTGGAGCTAGAGCACAAAGCTTCTTTGGGCAGTCAAGCAATGTAACATGGCCTATGACCAAGCGGGAGAGCATAGGAAATTCCAACTTCAAGAATTAGACGAACTTCGTATGAAAGCCTATGAGAATGCCAGGATCTACAAGCAAAAGGTAAAAAAATTCCATGACCAAAAGATCCTGAGAAAAGATCTCCATATTGGCCAAAAAGTGCTGCTCTTCAACTCCAGATTAAAGCTCATACCAGGTAAGCTTCGCTCCAGATGGGATGGACCTTTTGTTATCACTAACATATTTCCCCATTGTGCAGTACAGCTCAATGAAGAATACACCAATCGCACCTTTCAGGTCAACAGGCACCAAGTCAAACCTTTCCTCGAAGGTCCAGCACCAACTGGAGAAAATACGGAGAGCATCTCCTTGGTGAAACCGACTCCACCCGATGGCATAGCCTAAGCCAACTCGGCCAACCTCTTCACATTGAGGACAATGCCGAAACTAAGTGTGGGGGTTGGGGGTTTTGTCCATCTGGGACTAATCATTCACATCATATCTGCCCTTCTCTTCTCTAACTTTTTCATTTCCTCTAACTTTTTCATTTCGTTCTTACATATCTGATATACTATTTTAAGTCTCATTAGTATTTTTGCTGCTTAAGTTTGTGTTTAATAAAAGAGTCTCCACTGCCGAGTCTGCCACAACCGGAATGGCCTCATCTTAGCAGAATTATGTGTCCAAAAAGAAGAGAGGAAATTCCTTGTTGAATCCGAGAGTCTGACGAGCCAGCAGAAGGAATCTCTTCATTCCAGAGCAGAAGCTGCCTCTGCCTGAAGGGAACCAAACCTATGGGTCCTAAGCGGTGAGTGGCGAAAATGGGAAGAGGGAACCTTCAGAGTGAAGAAACAGAATCAGCCAGTGTGAGAATTTGAGCCTTGCAACAGAGATGGCTTACACTCTGCCATCTCCCTTCTTTTTGAGTGATTTTTGCAAGCATGTTAATTGTGTGTGCTGAATTTTGCCTTAACTCTCTGGATACAACTGTTTTATACATGCAAGAATGAAATGATCTAGGCCATATTTCTTATGAGCCCAGAGCCAAATAAGCTATCCAAAAACAAGCTGACCCTTGTCACCCCCCTTTTGAGCCTAAATTGACCACTTTTTCTTGTAGCTCACTACAAGCCGAGGCCAGAAAAACCATTCTTACCTCACCCTCGAGAAGCCGAGGAGCCGTGGAATCGTCTTGGGAGTGAGTTAGAATCAAGTGTGGGGGAAGTCTAGGGAGCAGAATTCGGTCAAAAAGCAGCTGAAGGTTCAGAAGAAGAGAAAATGGAATGAAAGAAAAGAAAAGAAAGTACATCAAAACAGAAAATAGGCAGCTGAAATAAATAAGCTGAAATAAACAAAATCAGCAAGCTGCATGAGTAGAAGAAAGAAAGAATGAAGATCAAAGGAGACCACAGCAACCGGGACTTCCCTCATACTGGTTACACTCACTCCCCATTGCTCCTCTCCTCCCCGTGGGTCCTGAAGCTAGTTTTCTTACATCTATTCGACCCAAAACCTCAACCTCGCTACAAGCCAGAAAAGTCCTAGTGATCATAACTGTTGTGTTTTGCAGGTGTAAGAGGAGAGCTCTATCAAGATATGGTAACACCAATTCCATGCAATGCTGAGTGTAAACACAGCCCAGACACTTGAGAGAAGCGAGAAAATTGAGCACATGAGTAAAAGTTCTATCACTCTAGGGGCACCCCTTCCCAATTGGAAACCATGAAGGCCCTTGAGAACCAAAGGAAGTAGCTCCCTGATTGCATGAGCGCTTTGAACCGGGATGAAGAGAGGCCAACTCTGTAGAGTCAGCTTAAGGAAATCAAACAGAAGAATCTCTCACTGAAATCACCCTTATTTAAGTCATATGTTTTTCCCAGGAGTGCAAAAGGCTAAGTGTAGGGGTTTGATGAGTCATAAAATGTACATCTTATGTGGACCTAAGAAGGGTACCATTGAGCAACTCACGAGCTTGAAAGATGACTGTTAGCTAAGATCCAGATTAATGGCCTAAACTTGAGTAAAACACAACTTGTGCTTAATCGAGGTTTTTAGCTAACTATCTCTTCATTGCAGGTTCAGCCAAGCTCAGCCCGCCATCAGAAGCCCAGGCCAAGAGCCTCTCTGCCAGGTCGAGACTCGGCCCATGAGCCCAGTCAGGTAGATCCAGGTAGAACTCCACGTCAGCAATCAGAGCCACCTTGGGTCCAGCTCAGCTCCACGTCACTACCTGGAGTAGCTTGCAACGCAAGTCACAGCAAGGGCAGAATAGGAATTGTACATGTAATTCTGTTAGCATCGTTAGCTGTGTCCACTCTTGTATAAATAGATAGAACTCTGAACGTATAGGGGCTTTTGGCATTCAAACCTTCCCGCGTCCATAATTTCCAAATTCTCTCGTTTTCTTCTCCACTCACGGTGGTACACGACGCTGTTAATGGCGTTTCTCTCGATTGAGGAAATGCAGGCTAGGAACTGAGAAGCCGAAGGTTATTAGAGGGGACCGATTGGAGCACCAACGCACTCTGGTGGATCTGAACCTCAGCATCCTAGCTAGCAGAGGTGAATCATCACCGTCGTCCATGGCGATTGTCGTGGAGGATGGAATCGTCGAATCCAGGCCCTATGTCTGTATTTTGCTTTCAATGTTATAAGTGTTTTCTGAATTCTGATCTTTGTTGTATTTCTGAAATCTAAGTTCACTTACGGCGTTGTGATTGCACATGGTGACAGAACAATGTTAAACTAAGCCGATTGGAACTGGTTTAGCTAATTCAGTAGGTAATCACTTAACGATTGTTCATTGAGAATCTAAAATCAGCTTGAACTTAATCTCTGCCAACTGATGAGGTGGCGATTGTGTAAATCCTCGGTATGGTAAGGGACGGACCTTTGGCGATTGCCATAAGAATACTGGAGGCTGATGAGGACTGTAATTGGAGTGATTGAACCAGAAAGAACTTGATTATTGGAACTAAACATGAACACAGTAATAGCAATACCATTAGGAGTAGCGTAATTGCATTTGCATTGTAGTTAATTTCAGTTTTGATTGTAGTTAACCTCTGTGTTGATTCCAATTGCATTCCAACCCCCCTCGTTTACTGCTTTCTAAGTCTGAGACAGAGATAGTCCATCTCTGTAGCGTCTGTCTGCACTCAGCCGAGACCAAGCCAGATTATCTCTACTGGGATCATCTTGGCTCAGTCTCTGCCGAGAGCTACTCAGCCAGTGCCGAGAGGAGTCAGTATTTTACACTTAGATTCTACTTCCGTTTGCTCTACACTAAATCACAACTGAGCACACTGTGTCCTTGAGAAGAATGACCTAGGGTTGGCTATACTATAGTTAGCTTTAGTTATTTGATAAGTGTTTAAAATGACTAGAAAAACAAGCTTCATCACTCACTTCTTTTCTTTCCCTTTTTCCATTTTCTTTTCTTCTTTATCTCACTTCTTGTTTCGTAGATTTTGTGCTGCATTTTTGCTGCAGCTTATAACTTTTGGTTGTTGTTTCTTTCTTTTGATTTATCCTGCACTTTTTCTTCCTTTCTTTTTTCAAATTTTCTTACCACTGTAGCCACTTTGCTTCGGGTACACCACTCTTGCTATGTCTTCGGGTGTCTCCACCCCACACTTGAGCGAGACCCATTCCCAAAACAACTCCAAAGCTCCTTTGTCCCTTCAGGTTGAGGTTGATCATGGTTTTCTGGCTTTGGCTTGTAATGAGCTATCATATCATAAAAAATGGTTATTCAGGCTCAAAAAGGGTAAACAAGGGATAAAATTTACAAGGTAGGTCCATTTGGCTCGGAGCTTATTATAAACATGGCCTAGATCATATCATTCCTGCATGTGAAACCAGATATATCCAGAGATTCAAGGAAAATTCTAGAATACACAGCTAACATGGATGCAAAAATCACACAAGAAAGGAGAGAATGGCAAGATGCAAAGCCATTTATATGTACAAAGGCTCAAAAATTCTCACACGGCTAATTTCTCTACCACCAATGGTTTATCTTTTTTTGTTTTTCAATCACCTACTGCCTACAAATGCAGAGATTTCACTCCCTATCAAGTTTGAAAAATCTTTCCTCCAAGGTTCTGCATTGCCTCTTCCTCCAATTCCTATAGAAATTAATTTAAATTCTTTTTCAAAGCATTTTCTTAGCAATCAAAAATCAGAATTCTGTCATGAAAAAAAAGCAGAATACAAGCAAAAATTGAAATTGACCTAGCCGAACCAAAGTCAGTCCGGATTCGACTGAGATGGAACCAAAGTCGGAACAGACTCGGCTGGATAACTTTTATTTGAAATATAAAGGAAAATGACACTTAACAAAAGGGAAAAATTGACTGAAATAAAATCGCAGAGAAAAATAAAATCGCAAAGAAAACTAAAGGCAACGGTAACAAAACATAAACATTCAGAATGGAGTCGGCATGTAGGTTGATCAACATAGAAAATTATAAGAACAGAATTGAGCAAGCCTTAAATGAATACACTTCTCCCCCCCACACACACACACTTGAATGATGCATTGTCCTCAATGAAAGACATGAATATAGAGGGGATTCTGAGGCTTGCTCAAAGTGTGTCGTCCGGCGGAGCCAATTCCATTAATGAGATGCTCTCTGACTCGTTCATTATAAGTGTTGGACCTTCATGGAAAAGTTTGATCTAATGCCCGTTGACTTGGAAGGTGCTATTGGTATGTTCATCCTTTAATTCCACTACACCATAGGGAAAAACATTAGTGATAACAAATAGTCCATCCCATCTAGAACGAAGCTTACCTGCAATGAGTTTTAACCGTGAATTAAATAGGAGCACTTTCTGGCCGACTTGGAACTCCTTCTGCAAGATTCTTTGATCATGAAATTATGTAACCTTTTGCTTGTAAATCTGAGTGTTCTCATATGCTTCAAAGCGAAGTTCTTCCAGCTCTTGCAACTAGAGCTTTCTTTGCTTGCCGGCTTGGTCGTAGGCCAGGTTGCATTGCTTTACTGCCCAATAAGCTTGGTGTTCTATCTCGACCGGAAGATGGCATGCCTTGTGATGATGATGTGCTTTACAGTCGTTTTACACGCTTATCAAATAACTAAAGCTAACTATAGTATAGCTAACCCTAGGTCATTCTTCTCAAGGACACAGTGTGTTCAGTTGTGAATTGGTGTAAAGTGAAATGGAGTAGAATCTGAGATGTGAAGTACTGACTCGTCTCGGCAATGGCCGAGTTGCTCTCAACAGAGACTGAATCGAGTCGATCTCAACAGATATGATCCGGCTTGGTCTCGGTTAAGTGCAGACAGACGCTACAGAGGTGGACTATTTCTGTCTCAGACTTAAAGGCAGCAACCAGGGGGGTTGGGAATGCAAGTAAAGCAAGAAATAGACTAAGACTATGAATGCAGTAAACATATACTACTGTACTAATTCTCTATTATTATTATTATTATGTAACTGTGTTCATGTTCAGTTCCATTAGTCAAGTCAGTCCAGGTTCCACGCTCGGTTCTCAGTCCATATCGGCCTTTGATAGTCTTATGACGATCGTCAAACATTAGATCCATTGCCATCCGAGGAATTACGCAATCGCTACCTCATCGTTGGCAGGGATTAAGTGCAGAACTGATTTTAGGTTCTCGATTAACTATCGTTAACTAATTACCTACTGAATTAGTTAAACCAGTTCCAATCGGCTTGGCTTAACATTGTCCATATTCAAATGCAATCGCGATTCAAACATGAATTAAAGAAGAGGAAAGAGAAAGGAGATATGAAATGCAGAATGAAATCGATTAACAGAGATAGAATACAAATACAGTGGTCCTGACTTCAGGTGCATCCATCTTCCACGACGATCGCCATGGTTGATGGTGGTGGTTCACCTCCGTTAGCCTGAGCGTTGAGGATCAGCTCCACCAGAGTGCGTCAGTAGTCTGATCGGTCCCCTCTGGCAGACTTCGGCTTCCCAGTCTCAGACTTGCACTTCCTCAATCGAGAGAAATGCCAATGCAGCACCGTGCACCACCAGGAATAGAAGGATGAGGGCGAGGAGATGGAGTAAATGAAGTGTATTAAGAGTGAATTCAAAGACAGAACGTCTAAAAAGTGCACAGCTCTTCCTATATATACACGAGCTGTGATATGCTAATCCTAACAGAATTACATTGTGAAAGATCCTATTCTACCCCTATGCAGATCTTCTAACGTGACATGGCAAATTTCCTAGGAGTGACATGGCATTTGAGCTGACGATGAGATGGCCTCCGAGCTGGATAGCTGATGTGGTCAATACAACTGGGCCTCTCTACTGGGTCTCCCTACTGGGCTGCTGAGCTGCATGGCATGGGTTGCCGAGACGACTCTGTTCCTGCCGAGATGGAGTCGGACTGGTCAGGATGACTTCATCTCGGCTGAGATTCCTTTTGTTGACCCTGGTCAACTCGGCTTGACCTGCTGAAGAAGGAGTGACACTTTTATTAGCTAAGAAATCTAAATTAACACAGATTTGTATTTCCTCTGTAATCGAACCCATAGAATGAATCTTAGCTAACAATCCACTCTTAAGCACAGAATAGTCTTGTAAACCTCCTTCTTAGGTGTCTAAAAGATGTATAAATTGTGACTCATCACCTTGCCGAAAATAATCTGGTAGGGAGACAACCCAACAGAGTCTGGTCTGCAAATCTATGTGCCCATACAACGTCCTCAAGGAGTTGGCTCCAATCCTTCCGACTGGGATTGGCCATCTTTTGTAGTGTTTTCTTGATTTCCCTGTTGAATACTTCAACTTGGCCTTTTGTCTGGGGGTGGTATGCTGCGGCAACTCTATGCACCACCCCATACTTGTGGAGTAAGGAGGACATGGCTCTATTGTAGAAGTGACTACCTTGGTCACTTATGAGAGCTTTTAGCACACCAAACCTGCAAAAGATATTGGACTTCAGAAAATCCACTACAACCTTGACATCATTAGTTTTGGTGGCTATAGCCTCTACCCATCGTGATACATAATCTATAGCAAGCAGAATGTATGAATAACCATTGGAGACTGGGAATGGCCCCATGAAATTGATACCCCAAACGTCAAAGACTTCGTAGAACAAAATAGGTTGTTGGGGCATTTCATGCCTTCTGGTTATGGCTAAAGCTTTTCGGAATTTTTCACAGGTGGAGACGAATTGATAGATATCTCTAAAAATGGTGGGCCAATAGAACCTACAATCAAATACTTTTCGGGCTGTCCGAGTTGATCCATAATGGCTGCCTCCAGATGCTGCATGACAAAACTGGAGGACTAACTTGATCTCGACATTTGAAATGCACCTACGAATAACTTAATCATTGTAGTGTCTCCATAGGTAAGGATCATCCCATATGTAATATTTGGCATCACTTTGATGTTTTTCTTTGTATAGCCGAGATGCCTCTAGTGGAAACTGGGATGCTGCCACAAAGTTGCAGATGTCTACAAACCATGGTGTAGGCGTGTTGATATGCAACAGTTACTCATCTAGGAATTCATCTCAGATAGGCATCAGGTCACTCTCCCTCTCGATCTGGCTCAAATGGTCTGCTATAGAGTTTTCAGCACCCTTTCTTATCTCTGATTTCTATGTTGAACTCCTAAAGGAGAAGCGTCCACCGAATCAGTCTCGGCTTTGCATCTGGCTTCTTCAACAAGAATCTTAGTGTAGCATGGTCAAAGAACACAATGATTTTGGAGCCCAGTAGGTAAGAACAAAATTTGTCCAAGGCAAATACAATTGCCAGCAGCTCTTTTTCTGTTGTTGTATAATTCAACTGGGCTAGGTCTATTGTTCGAGACGCACAGGCAATGACATGCACTAGTTTGCTGACTCCACCTTTCTAGCCTAAGACGGCTCCCAATGTCGAATTAGATGCATCACACATAAGTTCGAATGGGAGCTCCTAGTTAGGTGCTTGAAGAATAAGGGCGGATGTGAGCCAGTTCTTCAGCTCCTAAAAGGCTTCAACATAGGGCTGGTCAAATTTAAAATCCACATCCTTCCGTAGCAGTTTGGATAGTGGCAGGGCAATCTTGCTAAAATTCTTGATAAATCTTTTGTAGAATCTCGTATGTCCTAGAAATGAGCGGACCTCCCGCACAGAAGTGGGGTTTAGAAGAGAGGTGATGATATCAATCTTGGATTTGTCAACCTCGATGCCTCTATTAGATACCAGATGTCCCAACATGATTCCCTCGGTCATCATGAAGTGGCACTTTTCAAAGTTGAGCACCAAGTTCGTATCTATGCATCTCGTTAACACCCTCGATAGATTTTCCAAACATGCATCAAATGAATCGATGTACATCATGAAGTCATCCATGAATACCTCCATGCAATCCTATAGCATGTCCAAAAAGATGCTTGTCATGCAATGTTGTAATGTACTCGGTGCATTGCATAAGCCAAATGACATGCAAGTGTAAGAAAAGGTACCAAATTGGCAAGTGAAGGTAGTCTTGTGTTGATCTTCAGGTGCAATGTGGATCTGCATATATCCAGAAATCTATCTAGAAAGCAGTAATGCGATTTTCCTGCGAGTTTCCATAGGACTTTATCAATAAAAGGCAAAGGAAAGTGGTCCTTGTGAGTCGCTTAGTTCAATTTTCTATAATACAGACTCGCCAGCTACTGTGAATTCGCATAGGTACCAACTCATTGTGTTGGTTTTTTGTGACAGTCATCTGATGATGTGTGTTTTTCTAGTCGTTTTGAACACTCATCAAATAACTAAAGCTAACTATAGTATAGCTAACCCTAGGTCATTCTTCTCAAGGACACAGTGTGGTCAGTTGTGAATTGGTGTTAAGTGAAGTGACATAGATTCTGAGATGTAAAGTGCTGACTCTCCTCGGAACTGGCCGAGTAGCTCTTGGCAGAGGCTGAGCCGAGATGATCCTGGTAGAGATAATCCGGCTTGGTCTCGGCTGAGCGCAGACGGATGCTACAGAGATGGACTATCTCTGTCTTAGACTAAAAAGCAATAAATGGGGTGGAAATGCAAGTAATGCTAAAAATGGACTAAGACTATAAATGCGATAAACATATACTATTGTTACTAGTTATCTATTATTATTATTATTTAACTGTGCTCATATTCAGTCCCATTAATCCAAGTTCAGTCCAGGCTCCACACTCCAGTTCTCAATCCATATCAGCCTTGGAAAGTCTTATGGCAATCGCCAAAGGTTCGTCCATTGCCATACCGAGGATTTATGCAATCGCTACCTCATCAGTTGGCAGGGATTAAGTTCAGAGCTGATTTTAGGTTGTCAGTTAACAATCGCCAAATGATTACCTACTATATTAGTTAAGCCAGTTCCAATTGGCTTAGCTTAACATTGTTCACAATTTAATTGCAATCGCGTATCAAATCATGAATTAAAGTAGAGGAAGAGAATGGAGACAAGAGTTGCAGAATGAAATTGGTTAACGGAAATGAAATACAAATACAGTGGTCCTAAATTCAGGTGAATCCATCTTCCACGACGATCGCCATGGTTGATGGTGGTGGTTAACCTTCGATAGCCTGAGCGTTGAGGATTAGTTCCACCAGAGTGCGTCAGTAGTTTAATCGGTCCCCTCTGGCAGACTTCGGCTTCCTAGTCTCAGACCTGCGCTTCCTCAATCGAGAGAAACGCCAATGAGCACCGTGCACCACCGTGAAAATGGAGAGAGCGAGAGCGAGAAAAATGGGTACAGTGAGTATGGAATTAAAGTGAATTCAAAGATAGAACGTGTAAAAAGTGCACAGCTCTTCCTATATATACACGAGCTGTGATATGCTAATCCTTACGAATTCTAACAGAATTACACTGTGAAGATCCTATTCTACCCCTATGCAGATCTTCTAACGTGACATGGCAGATTTCCTAGGAGTGACATGGCATTTGAGCTGACGCTGAGATGGCCTCCGAGCTGGATAGCTGATGTGGTCAATACAATTGGGCCTCTCTACTAGGCTGCTGGGCTGCAAGGCATGGGTTGCTGAGACGACTCTGGTCCTGCCGAGATGGAGTCGGACTGACCAGGATGACGTCATCTTCGTTGAGACTCCTTTTGTTGACCCTGGTCAACTCGGCTTGACCTGTAGAAGAAGGAGTGACACTTTTATTAGCTAACAAATCTGAATTAACACAGATTTGTATTTTCTCTGTATTCAAACCCATAGAATGAATCTTAGCTAACAATCCATTCTTAAGCACAGAATAGTCTTGCAAACCTCCTTCTTAGGTGTCTAAAAGATGTATAAATTGTGACTCATCACACCCTCACACTTACCCTTTTGCACTCCTGGGCAAAATGAAATGAAAATCAACAAGGGGAAATTTTTAAAGATAGAAAAGAATTTTTCACTTGGCTTCCTTTAGTTCAACCGAGACAGAGTCGGCACTCATTCACTCTAAAGTTGAGATACTCTAACGATCCGGAAATTACTCCTTTTGCGCTCTAGGCAAATTCATGACCTACAAACAAGAGAAGGTAACCAAGAGTGACAGAGCTCTCTTTTAGGAAAATAACTCCCTCATTTCTCACGTGTTTGGGCTTGTATTTACACTCAACATTCATGGAACTGATATTACCATACTTTGGCAAATCTCTCTTCTTACACCTGCAAAAACACACACAGTTATGATCACTAGGACTTCTTTTCAGTTTGTAGCGAGGCCGGGTCACGGGTAGGATAAAATATGGGAAAACTAGCTTCAGGACCCACGAGGAAGAGAGGAGCAATGGGGAGTAAGCTTTATCGGCCTGAGGGATAACCTAGGATGCTGTCAATTCCTCCTTCTTGCTGCTACCAGCTCATTTTCTTTTCTTTTTCTTATTATATAATTTTACGCAGCTATTTCTCTCTTTGTCCGTTTCAGCTCAGATTTTTAGCTACTGCTTCCTCTTTTTCTCTTTTCTTTCTTTCACTCGCTTTTATTCTTTTTCTTGCATTTTCAAGCCTTAGAGGGTGTTGAACAACCTTTTGCTTCCTGGAGTTCCCCCACACTTGATCATAACTTACTCCCAAAATAATTCCAAAGCTCCTCTGCTCCCCGAGGGGGAGGTTGATTCATGGTTTTTCTGGCCTTGGCTTGTAGTGAGCTGTTAGGAAGAATGGTTACATTAGGCTCAAAAAGGGGTAAACAACAGACACATTTGTTCAGGCAGGCTTTATTTAGCTCAGGGCTTATAAGAAACATGGCCTAGATCATGTCATTCCTGCATGTGAGAACAGTTGTATCTAGAGAGTTAAGGCAAAATGTAGAATATGCAGTTAACATGAATGCAAAAATCTCATTAGAAGAAGAAGAGAAATGGCAAGATGTAAGCCATCAATATTTACAAGGGCTCAAAATCTCACACAGGTTGTATTTTGCTCTATCACAGAGGGTTTCCTTTTCAGTTCTACAATCAATCACTGACTAGAGCACAAAAGCTTCATTCCCCTCAAGCTAGGGAAATCTCTTGCCAAAGTTGCAGAGTTACTCCTACTTCCTTTTTCAAACTTACAGAAGTCAATTCAAGATTCTTTTCAAAACAATTTTGCTTTTGACAGTCCACTTTGAAATTCTGTTTAGGAGGAAAGCTTGAAAGTAAATGACAGAATTGAAACTCTGCCAGGCCGAAGATGTTCCGGATCAGGCCGAGATGGCACAGAACCGGCATGGACTCGGCTTGGGCAGATTTTATTGAAAAACATGACAGATTTTAAAAATAAAATGAAACAACGCAATTGAAGGAAAACAACAAAGTGATTAAAACTAACAAAACAAAAATTAAAATTAAAATTGGCAGAGTTCGGGAGGATGGGAATAGAATTAAGACACAGCAATTGAAATGACTGTATATTTATCCCCCCACACTAAAAATCTGCATTGTCCTCAATGCGAGGCAGGGTCATCTGGTGATACTGGTTCCATCAATGATATTATCTCCATGTCATGAGTGATAGGCGCTGGACCTTCATGGAATGGCTTAATCTGATGCCCATTAACCTGGAAGGTGCTGTTACTGTGTTCATCTTTTAGCTGTACTGCACCATGGGGAAACACATTAGTGATAACAAAAGGCCCATCCCATCTAGAACGTAGTTTACCTGCAATGAGCTTGAGGCGTGAGTTAAACAAGAGGACTTTCTGGCCAACTCGGAATTCTTTTCTCAGGATCTGCTGGTCATGGAATCGCTTGATTTTCTGCTTGTAGATCCTAGAGTTTTCATATGCTTCCAAGCGGAGTTCATCTAACTCTTACAGCTGAAATTTTCTCTGCTCTCTTGCTTGGTCATAGGCCAGATTGCACTGCTTAACAGCCCAGTATGCTCTTTGTTCTAGCTCCACAAGAAGGTGATAGGCTTTACCAAAAACAATCCTATAGGGAGACATCCCTAAAGGTGTCCGGTATGCAGTTCTATGTGCCCAGAGAGCATCCTCAAGGAGGCGGCTCCAGTCCTTCCTGCTGGGATTGGTCATCTTTTGCAATGTTTTCTTGATTTCCCTGTTGAACACTTCTGCTTGGCCATTTGTTTGGGGATGGTAGGCAGTAGCAATTCTGTGTGCTACTCCATATTTTTGAAGAAGGGAAGCCATGGCTCTGTTACAGAAGTGACTGCCTTGGTCACTTATGAGCGCTTTTGGCACACCGAACCTGCAGAAAATATTGGACTTCAGAAAGTCCGCAACCACTCTTGCATCATTTGTTCTGGTGGCAATGGCTTCTACCCATCTTGATACATAATCCACGGCCAGCAGAATGTATGAGTAGCCATTGGAGACTGGGAATGGCCCCATGAAATCTATTCCCCAGACATCAAAAATTTCACAGAATTGGATGGGTTGTTGGGGCATTTCCTGCCTTCTGTTCATGGCCACCCCTGCTTTTTGGCAGATCGCGCAGGTGGAGACGAATTCATGCGCGTCCCTAAAGATAGTTGGCCAATAGAGGCCACAGTCTAGTACTTTCCTTGCAGTCCGAGTGGATCCATAATGACCGCCTCCAGGTGCCGAGTGACAGAACTGGAGGACCGAGTTGGTCTCGGCATCAGGAATGCACCTGCGGATGACTTTGTCACTGCCTAATCTCCAAAGGTAGGGATCATCCCAAATGTAGTATTTGGCATCGCTTTGGAGTTTATCTTTGTATGCCCGAGATGCCTCTGGTGGAAACCGAGATGCTGCCACAAAATTACAAATGTCAGCAAACCATGGTGGAGACGAATTTATGTGCAACAGGTGCTCATCTGGAAACTCGTCTCGGATAGGCATCAGTTCGCTTCCTTTTCCAGTTCTGCTCAGGTGATCAGCTACAGAATTCTCAGCACCTCTTTTATCTCTGATTTCTATGTTGAATTCTTGAAGGAGAAGCATCCACCGAATCAGTCTTGGCTTGGCATCAGGCTTCTTCAACAAGTATCTCAAAGCCGCATGATCAGAGAACACAATGATCCTTGAGCCGAGAAGGTATGGGCGGAATTTGTCCAGGGCAAACACAATTGCTAATAGTTCCTTCTCAGTTGTTGTGTAATTCTGCTGGGCCGGGTCCATAGTTCGAGATGCATAGGCAATTACCTATACTGGGAGGCCGGTTCCAGCTCTCTAGCCGAGAACAGCTCCCAATGCCGAATTGGATGCATCGCACATTAGTTCAAATGGCAGGTCCCAGTTTGGTGCTTGCAGAATGGGGGCGGATGTGAGTCTGTTTTTCAGCTCCTGAAATGCTTCAATACAGGGCTAGTCAAAGTTGAATTCCACGTCCTTCTGTAGCAACCTGGACAGAGGCAGGGCAAGTTTGCTAAAATTCTTGATGAATCTTCTGTAAAAGCCTGCATGTCCTAGGAATGAGCAAACCTCCCTCACGGAAAAGGGGTTTGGAAGGGATGATATGATATCTATCTTAGCCTTATCCACTTAAATACCTCGGTTGGATACCAGGTGGCCCAACACTATTCTTTCAATCACCATGAAGTGACATTTTTCAAAATTGAGCACAAGATTTGTGTCAATGCATCTCTGCAACACCCTTGATAGATTATTCAGGCATGCTTCAAATGAGTCAGCGTACACCGTGAAATCATCCATGAATACCTCCATGCAGTCCTGCAGCAAGTCCGAGAAGATGCTCATCATGCAACGTTCAAATGTACTCGGAGCATTGCAGAGGCCAAATGGAATGCGTGTGTACGCAAAGGTACCAAATGGGCAGGTGAAGGTTGTTTTATGCTGGTCTTCACGCGCAATATGTATCTGCATGTAGCCTGAGAATCCATCAAGAAAGCAGTAATGGGATCTCCCTGCTAATTTTTCAAGCATTTGGTCAATGAAAGGCAGAGGAAAGTGATCCTTGCGAGTTGCTTGGTTTAATCTTCTGTAGTCGATGCACACTCGCCAGCTGTTTTGAATCCTTGTTGGTACCAGCTCATCCTGCTGATTTTTCATGACAGTCATCCCGGACTTTTTTGGCACCAGTTGCACAGGGCTCACCCATTGGCTATCTGAGATGGGGTAGATGATCCCTGCAGCAAGGAGCTTTGTGACTTCTTTTTTAACCACGTCCAGGAGTGTCGGATTTAGTCTTCTTTGCGGCTGCCTTATGGGCTTGATTTCCTCCTCCATTAATATTCTGTGCATGCAAATGGAGGGGTTTATGCCCGGAAGGTCTGATAGCTTCCACCCTATTGCCTTCTTATGTTGCCTGAGAACCTCCAACAACTTGTCCTCTTGTTCTTGGTCGAGATTGCTAGCAATAATAACCGGGAGTTGTTGTTCCTTGTTCAGGTAGGCATATTTCAGGTGACTCGGCAATGTTTTTAATTCTATGGGTGGTGACGGTGATGGAGATTTGTTAGTCTCTGAGGTTGGATCCGACTGGCCGACATGATCTTGATCAGGCACCAGGTGTGCCGACATGATTTCGGCCTCTGTCTGCTTCGGCCGGCTCGACTTCATGGATTTGGTTATGGTCAAAATGGAGTCGGCCTTGGCTTCTAACGCTCTTTTAGAGTCGGATCCGGATGGAACAATGAATTCTACATTAGCCTGTGTTTGGTCTGCAGTTGCCGAGTCGGTCTCGGCAAACGTGTCGGCCTTGCTATTTGCCTCTTCGGCTGAGTTGACTTTCATTTCTTCCTTGACTCGGCCTCCTCTGGCCGACTCATTCTTGGCCGTGAAAATTGTCGCTAAGTGTGCAATGGAGGACTTTTCAGCTTCAGCGACTTTGTTTTCTGCATCATTTGTATACTCTGAGTGTTCTGTGCTGCAGACTTGGTCTAACAATTCGGACAGTTCCACTTCAAAGGCCAAGTCAGCAACATCACTATGATTGTCCTCAGAGTTGGAGAGGTCTTGTATTTCTTCATAGTCGGCCTCTTCATCTGTAACTCTTAGGCAGCTGCTTTCATCATCATTCTCAGCAGACTCCTCAATGTTTTCACCACTGCCATTTAGTTGAAGATATTCTTCAACTAGTTCATCAAGTATATCAATGCCAAAGAGAGAGTGGTCAACGGTTGGGTGCTTCATAGCTTCGAAAATATTGAATTGCACCAAGGCGCCACCGAATTCCATGGAGAGCGTCCCTACATACACATCAATCTTTGTTTTGGCTGTCATCAAGAAAGGTCTTCCCAGAATTAAGGTGGATTCCTTCCCGGATGTTTCGTCCTCCATGTCTAGCACGTAAAAATCAGCTGGAAATATTAGTTCATTGACTTGGACGAGAACATCCTCGAGAACTCCCAGGGGCTGGACAATACTCCTGTTTGCTAGCTGAATGGTCATCCCTGTGGGTTCCAAGTCACCAAAATTCAGGGACCTGTAGATTGATGTGGGCATGACATTAATTGAGGCTCCTAGGTCCAACATGGCATTGGCAAAAGTGCATTCGCCGATGGTGCATGGGACCGAAAAAAGACTCAGTCTCTGCATTTTTTGGCAGAGTTGAGGCACTTGTAGTGATTGCTCCATTCTGTGTCAGAGCCGACACCACACCTCTAGTTTCCTTGCTCCCCTTTATTTTTCTCCTTTTATGTATACATAATTCCTTGAGGAATTTTGCGTACTTAGGGACCTGTTTAATAGCATCGAGGAGTGGAATATTGATTTCCACCTTGCGGAACATCTTCAACAATTCTTCATCCGACTCTGGCTTCCTTGCTGAAGTGGTCCGAGATGGAAATGGCAATGGGACAGTTGTCTCTGGCCGAGACTGTAAGTCGGCATTTGACTCGGAGTCGGCTTCTTTTGATCTCGGCACCTGCTCCAATGTAGGTTGAGGTAGTTCTTTTCCACTTCGAAGAGTGACTACACTAGCGTTACCTCTCGGATTTGGAATGGTTTGAGAGGGAAGGTTGCTAGATCCTGTCGACTGTAATTGGCTTACAGTGTTAGCTAGCTGTCCAATCTGCGTTTTGAGGTCTTGCATGGTGGCGGTCATGTTCTGCTGGAACTGTAAATTGCTGGATCTCACAGATTGTTGGAACTCCAGGATGCTGGTTGCAAGCTGCTTCATCAGGTCTTCTAGAGATGGAGAGTTGCCTGGAGTAGGCATTCTCTGCTGTTGTTGTTGCTGCTAGAAAGGTGGTACTTGGTATTGCTTGAGGATTAAATTCGGCTGTTGATAACCTGCCTGCCTCTCGATAGGTGTTCGGCGTGGATCCGAATTGTTGGGTTGCATATGGTCCTTGATTCGGTCCTGGCAAAACGGCTGTCTTCCCCTGTTGCTGGTTATCAAATGGCCGATTCTGATACGGCTGCTTCCCGTACTGAAATCCACCTATGGCTCCAACATTTTCTGGCTGGTCCGACTCGGTTGCTTGGAGAGTGGGGCACATATCAGTGGGGTGCTCCACAGAAGTACATATGCCACATACTTTTGCTGCCATGGCTGGTTGGTGTTGCCCAACAGCAAGCTGTCTCACCAATGATGTTAACTCGGTCAGCTGATTCTCCAACCTCTGATTGGAAGCTGCACCGATTTCATTCACCAACCGTGGTTGATTTGGCCCTCTGATCCCAAACTGCTGTGTATTGCTTGCCATATTGGAAATCAGATGTCGTGCTGCTGCTGGTGTTTTGTCCATCAGAGCTCCGCCACTGGCTGTGTCTATCATACTTTTGTCCATCAGCGATAATCCTTCATAAAAATACTGGATCAGCAACTGTTCGCTGATCTGATGATGTGGACAGGTGGCACAGAGTTTGTTGAACCTCTCCCAGTACTCGTGCAGTGTTTCTCCTGTATGCTGCCTTATCCCACATATTTCCTTTCTAATGGACGCAGTGCGGGATGCCGGAAAGAACTTCTCTAGGAAGGTGCGCTTCATGTCTCCCAGGTATTGAAAAGTACTGGCTGAAGATACAGCCAATCCTTTATTTGCTCCATCCGGGGAGAATGGAAATGCCTTCATTTTGATGTAGTCTTTTCGATATCCCTTGCGGCCTCATTGTAGAACAGACCACATGGGATTCTTTTAAATGCTTGTGGGGTCTTCTTCTCTCGCAAGACCATGAAACTTAGGCAACAGGTGTATAAGACCAGATTTTAACTCATATGTTTGAGCTGGCTCCTGTGGGTATTGGATGCACCAAGGTTGATACACCACGTCTGGGTGGCTAATTCCTTCAGCGCCCTATCATTATTCTCCATTCGTCCTGATTCTGCAAAGACGTTAGAACTAGAAACAAAATTGTTAGTGTAAAACTGGTTAGAGTCAACTACAGAATCTATATTGATACTAGTATTTACTGCAGTGTTCCTAATTTTGCATAATCTACGTAAAGTTAATTCTATTTCTGGGTCAAAAACATACAATGGGTCAGTACTACTCCTAGTCATGCATTGTACATATTATGCAGAAAAATCAGAATTAGAAATAGTATGCAGAATTGGAAACTACAGCTATCAGTTAACTAACCAATGGAACTACAGAATGGCACACGGAAAGAATGCAATTAAACTAGCACGAATGCAAAACAGAAAAACTAGCTGAATGCAAGAATGCAATGCAGAAAGAAGGATGCAGTAGTGAATATAAAACAGAATGCCAATTCTACGTAGCTATTTTTAACGGTGAATTCACGCAGAGAAACAAATAATAGTCAACATGCTTTTTATTTAGGATCCATAAACAAAACAGACAGACATAGACAAGTTCAAAAGACTCAAGACTGACTTGACAGACACACTTTACAGACTCAGGATTCGATCTCACTTAGCTTGGCACACGAATACACAAAAGAACTTGTGTCCCCGGCAACGGCGCCAATTTGATGATGTGTGTTTTTCTAGTCGTTTTGAACACTCATCAAATAACTAAAGCTGACTATAGTATAGCTAACCCTAGGTCATTCTTCTCAAGGACATAGTGTGTTCAGTTGTGAATTGGTGTTAAGTGAAGTGACGTAGATTCTGAGATGTAAAGTGCTGACTCTCCTCGGAACTGGCCAAGTAGCTCTCGGCAGAGGCTGAGCCGAGATAATCCCGGTAGAGATAATCCGGCTTGGTCTCGGCTGAGCGCAGACGGATGCTACAGAGATGGACTATCCTTGTCTCAGACTAAAAAGCAATAAATGGGGTGGAAATGCAAGTAATGCTGAAAATGGACTAAGACTATAAATGCGATAAACATATACTACTGTTACTAGTTATCTATTATTATTATTATTTAACTGTGCTCATATTCAGTCCCATTAATCCAAGTTCAGTCCAGGCTCCACACTCCAGTTCTCAATCCATATCAGCCTTGGAAAGTCTTATGGCAATCGCCAAAGGTTCGTCCATTGCCATACCGAGGATTTATGCAATCGCTACCTCATCAATTGGCAGGGATTAAGTTCAGAGCTGATTTTAGGTTGTCAGTTAACAATCGCCAAATGATTACCTACTATATTAGTTAAGCCAGTTCCAATCGGCATAGCTTAACATTGTTCACAATTTAATTGCAATCGCGTATCAAATCATGAATTAAAGTAGAGGAAGAGAATGGAGACAAGAGTTGCAGAATGAAATTGATTAACGGAAATGGAATACAAATACAGTGGTCCTGAATTCAAGTGAATCCATCTTCCACGACGATCGCCATGGTTGATGGTGGTGGTTCACCTCCGATAGCCTGAGCGCTGAGGATCAGTTCCACCAGAGTGCGTCAGTAGTCTGATCGGTCCCCTCTGGCAGACTTCGACTTCCCAGTCTCAGACCTGCGCTTCCTCAATCGAGAGAAACGCCAATGAGCACCGTGCACCACCGTGAAAATGGAGAGAGCGAGAGCGAGAAAAATGGGTACAGTGAGTATGGAATTAAAGTGAATTCAAAGACAGAACGTGTAAAAAGTGCACAACTCTTCCTATATATACACGAGCTGTGATATGCTAATCCTAACGAATCCTAACAGAATTACACTGTGAAGATCCTATTCTACCCCTATGCAGATCTTCTAACGTGACATGGCAGATTTCCTAGGAGTGACATGGCATTTGAGCTGACGCTGAGATGGCCTCCGAGCTGGATAGCTGATGTGGTCAATACAATTGGGCCTCTTTACTGGGCTGCTGGGCTGCAAGGCATGGGTTGCCGAGACGACTCTGGTCCTGCCGAGATGGAGTCGGACTGACCAGGATGACTTCATCTTGGCTGAGACTCCTTTTGTTGACCCTGGTCAACTCGGCTTGACCTGCAAAAGAAGGAGTGACACTTTTATTAGCTAACAAATCTGAATTAACATAGATTTGTATTTTCTCTGTATTCAAACCCATAGAATGAATCTTAGCTAACAATCCATTCTTAAGCACAGAATAGTCTTGCAAACCTCCTTCTTAGGTGTCTAAAAGATGTATAAATTGTGACTCATCATCATCCCAGACTTCTTAGGTACTACTTGCACAGAACTAACCCACTGGCTGTCCGAGATGGGATAGAGGATTCTTGTGGTAAGCAGTTTTGTCACTTCTTTCTTGACCACGTCTAGGATGGTCAGATTCAACCTTCTTTGCTATTGCCTTATGGGCCTAGCTTCCTCCTCCATTAAAATTCTATGCATGCAGATGGAAGGGTTAATGCTTGGAAGGTCTGATAATTTCCACCCAATTGCCTTCTTATGTCACCTTAGGACATGCAACAATTTATCCTCTTGCTCCTAGTGTAGATTGTTGGCAATGATGACTAGAAATTGCTGCTCAGTCTCCAGATAGGCATATTTCAAATGACTCGACAATGGCTTCAATTCCATGGGTGATGGCGGAGAGCTAACATTACTGGGTTTCGAATCCGACTGGCTAACTTGAATTGGATTCGGCACCAGATGTGCTGACAAGACCTCAGCCTTCAGTTTCTGTGGTCGACTCCTATTAACCAAGATGGGCTCGGATTTTGTCAAATTAGAGTCGGGCTCGGTGTTTTGCCTTGTACTAGAGTCAGATCTGAATGGAACACGGTTCTGGACCCGATTATCCGAAACAGGTCCGACTCTTGCTTGTCTCTGGTCTTCATTGGCCGAGTTGTTCTCGGCTTGTGTACGCACAGTCAAGTCAGCCTTGGCACTTGTCTTTCTAGCCGAGTTGACTTCGACCTTCTCTTGACCTCAACCTCTTTTGGCCGACTTGTACACAGTAGTGAACATTGCTGCCACGTGTGCAGTGAATAGCTTTTTGGTCTTGGCAATTGGGACTTCTACGTTATTTGAGCAATAAGGGTTTTCCTGCTTGCATACTTGGTCTAATAGTTTGAATAATTCAGCTTCTTGACTCAGTTGGCAAGGTCAATGTTATCATCCTCGGAGTTAGAAAGATTATGTATTTCCCACAATTCGTCATAGTCAGCTTCTTCTATTATAGACCCTAAGTAGTCAAATGATTCAGTATCTCCAGCAAAATCTGAAATATCTTCACCACTGTTATCTAGTTGAAGACACTCCTCAACTACTTCGTCACTCAAATCTATGCCAAAGAGTGAATGGTCCTCGGTGGAGTGCTTCATAGCTTCGAAAATATTAAATTGCACTAGGGTATCACCAAATTCCATTGAGAGCGTTCCAGCATGCACATCAATCTTTGTTCTAGCAGTCATGAGGAACGGTCGCCCCAAGATTAAAGTATATCCCTTCCCAGATGTTTTGTCCTCCATATCTAGCACATAGAAGTCGGTTGGGAAAATCAGCTCATTAACTCGGACCAGTACATCCTCAAGAACACCCAAGGGTTGAACAACACTTCTATTCACTAGTTGTATTGTCATCTTAGTGTGTTCCAGATCACCAAAATTCAAGGATATGTAGATTGACATTGGCATGACATTAATTGAAGCTCCTAGGTCCAACATGGCATCGGCAAAGGTACAATCGCCAATGGTACATGGGACAGAGAAAACTCTGCGGTTTTGGCATTTCTTTGGCAATTCTTGTTGTGCTCTTGTAGTGAAGTCTTTGTTTTTAGTCAATGCCGACACTATGCCTCCTACTTCCACCCTTCCTTTCATCTTCTTCCTCTTGTGTACACCCAATTCCTTGAGGAATTTTGCGTACTTAGGGATCTTCTTTATGGCATCCAATAGTGGAATGTTGATTTCCACCTTCCGAAACATCCTCAGAAGCTCTTCATCAGATTTAGACATCCTTGTTGAGATGGTTCAAGTTGGAAATGGCAATGGGATAATTTTATCCGGTTGAGGTATCTGTGAGTCGGCATCCAGTTCAAGGTCGGCATCAGTTAGTCTCGGCAACTACTGCGGTGCTGGCTGTGACAATTCTTTACCACATCTAAGAGTAACTGCACTTGCATTCCCTCTCGGATTTGGAATTGTTTTTTAGGGAAGGTTGCTGGACCCAGCTGACTACAAATGCCTCACAATGGTTTCTAACTATCCTATTTGCATCTTAAGGTCTTGAATGGTGGCATTCATATTTTGCTAGAACTGCATATTGCTAGAGTGCATATTTTGTTGGAACTCCAAATTGCTTGTTGCTAACTACTTCATCAGGTCCTTTAGAGACGTGAGTCGCCTTGAGATGGCACTCTTTATTGTTGCTGCTGCTGGAATGGTGGCACCTGGTATTGTAGAGTTGTTTGTCGATAACCGGGTTGACCTTGAGGTGCATTCGAGGTAGATCCGAATCGTTGAGTTGTATATGGCCCTTGACTCGGCCTTGGTCGCAATGGTTGTTTTCCAAACTATTGATTTTCAAATGGCCGACTCTGATACAGTTGCTTCCCGTACTGGTAACCACCTATTACTCCAACACTCTCCGGGTGATCCAACTCGGTTTCTTGCAATGTAGGGCACATGTCAGTGGGGTGCTCCACGGACGTACATATGCTATAGACTCTGGCTGCTATGCTTGGTTGGTGTTGTCTAACAGCAAGTTGCCTCATTAGTGATGTCAACTCGGTCAGTTGATTTTCCAGTCTCAAGTTGTCAACTACGCCGATTTCATTCACCATTCGGGGATGGCCGACTCCTCTGATCCCAAACTGTTGTGTATTACTTGCCATATTGGAGATCAGGTGCCTTTTTTGCTGCTAGTGTCTTGTCCATTAATGCTCCTCCACTCGTAGCATCAATCATGCTTCAGTCCATGATTGTCAGACCTTCATAGAAATACTGAATCAGCAATTGCTCACTGATCTGATGATGCAGACACATGGCACATAAGTTATTGAATCTTTCCCAATATTCATGCAAAGTTTCTCCAGAATGTTACCTTATCCCACATATTTCCTTCCTAATGGTCGCGGTTCTAGATGCTGGAAAGAATTTCTCCAAGAACATGTGATAAACTCGTTTTTAGTCATCTTAACGTGCATCAAATAACTAAAGCTAACTATAGCATAGTCAACCCTAGGTCAATTTTTCTCAAGGACACAGTGCGCTCAATTGTGATTTAGTGTGAAACGAAATGATGTAGAATCTAAGGTGTAGAATATTGACTCATCTCGGCTTGGCCGAGTTGCTCTCGGCAGAAATTGAGCCGATATGGTCTCGACAGAGACTTATCCGACTTGGTTTCAGCTAAGGGTAGAGCTGACGCTACATAGATGACTATCTCTGTCTTGGACTCGTAAAGCAGTAAACATGGGTTTTAATTACGGAAATGAGGAAAGAGTAAATGAATGCAAAGACAAGATGCTACTGATGTAATACAACTATTACTATTATTATGAAGCAACTGTGTTCGTATCCAATTTCATTAGTTCAAGTCTAGTCCAGATTCCTTACTCCAGTTCTCAGTCCAAGTCAGCCTTGGGAATACTTATGACAATCGCCATAGGTTTGTCCATTACCATACTGAGGAATTACGCAATCGCTACCTCATCAGTTGGTAGGGATTAAGTTCAGAGCTGATTTTAGGTTCTCTATTAACAATCTTTAAAGGATTACCTACTGAATTAGCTAAACTAGTTCCAATCGGCTTAGTTTAACTTGTTCATGGTTCAATTGCAATCGCGGATTAAATCATGAATTAAGGAAAAGGAGAGGGACGAAGACAAGAAATGCATAATGAAATTGATTAACAGAAAGTAGATTACAAACGTAGTGGTCCGAATTCAAATGGATCCATCTTCCACGACGATCGCCATGGTTGATGGTGGCGGTTCACCTTCAGTAGCTTGAACACTGAGGATCAGCTGTACCAAAGTGCATTGGAATCCCAAGCGGTCACCTCTGATAGACTTTGGCTTCTTAGTCTCAAGCCTATACTTCTTCGATCGAGAGAAACACCACTACAACACCGTGCACCACCGTAGATGGAGAAAAGCGAGAGTGGGATAATGAACTCAATGAAAATGTGAAGAGAATGAATTCAAAGACCCCTAAAATGTACACGACTATTCCTATTTATACATGAGCATGCAAGCCATGATGCCTAACAGAATTACAAAAGTGGGTTTCCTAATCTACCCTTGCGATGTGCGCTGTTGATTACGCCAGAAGTGATGTGGCCTCTAGGCTGGAGCTTAGGTAGCTTCTATGTTGGATGGTTGACATGGAAGGTACTATAGGGCCACTCCTTCTTAGGTTTCTCCCTTAGTGGGCCTGGTTGTGTGGCTTGGCTTGGCCGAGATGGAATCGGCCTGGGTCCTCCTGTGTTGGACCTAAGAGCCTCGGCTGGACCTACACAAAAGGGAAAATCAACTAAGATCCTTGAATTACCACAGTTTTGTATTTTCTCTATTTTTAGGTTCCTAATATGAATCCCAACTAATATTCATTCCTTAAGTGCAAAATATGCTTGCAACGATCCTTCTTAGGTCCAAGATAGGTGTATGTTTTGTGACTCATCAACATGCGCTTCATATCTCCCCAGGTGTTGAAGAGAACCGACTGCAGATATAGCCAATCCTTAGCAGCTCCATCTAAGGAAAATGGAAACGCCTTCATTTTAATGTAGTCCTCCGATATCCCTTGCGGCCTCATTATTGAACAAACCACATGGAATTCCTTCAGATGCTCGTGGGGATCTTCTCCTGCAAGACCATGAAATTTAGGCAACAAATGTATAAGACCAGATTTTAGTTCATATGTTTGAGCTAGTTCCAGCTGTGGATAGGTTGGTACACCACATCTGGTGTAGCCAACTCCTTTAAGGTTCGATCATTATTCTCTACTTGCTCCGACTCTGCAAAATTGTTAGTGCTATTGTATTCAACAGAATCAGAAGTGTTAGTAACAGGGCTATTATTGTCAAGACTAGAAGCAGAATTAGAACTATTACTATTACTTACTACTATATTCCTAGCTTCTCTCAATCTACATAAAGTTATTTCTATCTCAGGATATAAGTCATACAATGGGTCAAAACTACTTCTAGTCATGCATCATACTAAATCGTGAAAGAAAATGCAAATCAATTATGCATAAAAAGTCAGAGTCAGTTATGAAAATCAAAAAACAAAAAACAAGTAGCTATCAGAAAACAAAATCAATTATATAGAAAGTTAGAAAATGTTAATGCAGAAAAGTAGATATGGTTAATGATGTAGAGATTGTTTAGTTATTTTTTTTAGTAGTGAAACTCACGCGACAAAATTTTAACACACACTCAGCATGCTATATTATTTTAGGATCCAAACAGACGTAGACTCAAAACTTTGACTCAACTGACAGACACAGCATTCCATGGACTCTGGATTCGGCTCAACTCAGTTTTGGCACACAAAGACACAAAAGAACTTCTTAAGCACCAAATAATCTCAAAACTCATCTTAAGTCCCTGTAAGGCATATAAAATATGACTCATCAAGGGGTAAGTCCTTATTCCCCTACAGTTTCACTATCCTGAGACTCGTAGTGGAGGCAGTTGGGTTTCTTCTGTTTTAGTCTTGGCGTGTAGGATGTTGTTGCCATTGCTCCTATTTTGAGACCAGTTGGAGACTCACTACTTTGGATGATTTAAACACTTTTCATTTTAATTGTAATGCTTCTCTTTGAATTCTCCATTTTTTGAAGGATTATGGTGAGGAGATGGAGGGTGTTTTTGCTACGAAGGAATTTATGTGGGGTGAATGGATTCAGATAATACTATGTTCTCATGTATTCATTTTGAAAATTCCATCAATCAGTCTTTGAGGATAAGTTAGATATTTCTATGACTGGATTGTTGCCCCTAGTTGGCCATTTCTCCCCCCGTATGTTGGTTCTTCATGGCTCCCCCCCCCCAAGTTTTTGTAGTTTGCCTAGGCTGCCGTTTCCAAGTTTTTGGTCTTTAGTGAGCTTTTTTCTGGACTCTAACTTTTCCTAGGTTGTTATTTTGAAGTTTCAACCTAGCGAGTTGCTCCTTTTTTCATGACTCTTACTTTTGCCTAGCCCAATCCTTTTGAGGTTTTGGTCTAGCGAGTCACTTTTCTTATTTATTTTATTTATATTTTTTTTTTTACTCTTGGGGGCACTAAGCCTTGGTCAATGTAGACTGTTTGTCCTTGGTATGGGGGCCAGGTGACCAAGCTAGGTTTTTCTTTTTTTTATTATGACTCTAACTTTTGCCTAGACCATTTCTTTTAAATTTCGGTCCAGTGAGTCACTTTTTCTTTTTATTTATATTTTTTTTTAACTCTTGGGGCATTGAATGGGAGCCCTTTCTTCCTTAAGCGTAGTAACGTTTGATGGGGTAAACCCTTTTTTTTTGTTTTTTTTTTTTTTAAAGATGATGGTGGTGGTACTGCATATGGATCGTGGATATAAAGACAAGATATAGATTCCCAATATAGTTTCAAAACCCTTAGGTTTGTCAAGGGTTTGGATACTTGAGGTTATAGATTATCCTTTGTCGGCTTGATTGATGGAATAATCAAAATTTAAAGGGAGATATAACATTAGAGATGGATATATATTTTTTGGATAGTATTTTGGTTAGAATTTGTGAATTGGTGGAAACAAAAGAAACTATGGAGAATAGAAAAATGTACTTCATTGATTACATGGAAAAGCATTACAATTAACTTGAGAAGTATACAAAAAAAACAAGGAAGGAAGGTCTTCCTCGGGTACAAACTGATCCAGACTCAACTTCACAATTTTTTTTTGCCGAGTCCACACTGGCTCATAGAGTCGATAAGTGGAGGTTTGAGGTCACAGACAGGTTTGTCTCCTCCTCATATTCAATGTTGGGGGACTTGCTTGTATGGATTTTGGGTCGTTCTTTCAGAAGAACCAACAATCCTATGTCAATAAAGTCTTGTACCTTGTGTTTCAATCCCCAACACTTTTCAGTAGTATGTCCCAGGGCCCCCCATGGTATTCACATTTGGCCCTTGGGTCATAGCTTTTGAGATGAGGGGATTGAACGGGCTTCAAAGGGACTATGGTGACAAAGGCATTCTGAATCAGGTATGACAGTAGTTCAACGTACGATATTGGTAAAGGAGTTAAAACCCTAAGGTTATTCCTTCTCTACGAAATGTTGCGTTGCATGGTTGGGATAGGCATGGCTAGAGGCGGGGGGGTGTGGTGTTTGATGCTGGGCTTGGTAGGAATTTTGACGTCGCCTCCGGTCTAGTGGGTTTGCGGTGGTTTGGTGGGAAGTGGCTTGAGGTTGCCCTAATGCCCCCTAATTTTGCATCGACTCTAGCATTTCCAGAATTTGGCCCACTTGCACCTTTAACTGACTAATAAGAGCGTTTTTAGTCGTATTCCATTTATCAAATAAACAAAATCTAACTATAGTATAGTCAACCCTAGGTTGAATTTTCTTAAGGATACAGTGTGCTCAATTGTGATTTTATGTGAAAACCAAAGTAAAACTGGAACTCTTGAGTGTAGAGTGTCGACTCGCTCTCGGCAGAGACTGGTCCAACATGGACTCAGCAAAGCCTTATTCGACACGGTCTTGGCTAAGTGCAAACGAACGCTACAGAGTCGGACTGACTCTATCGCAGACTAAAATATAGTAAACAGGGGGTTTTGGGTACGAGTAACGAACGATGGAAATTAAACTACGAACGTAAATACAATTACACTAAACTAATACTAATGCTACTAGTGTGTTTCTATTGAGTCTCAATAATCAATTTCATTCTAGTTCACTCGCTCCAGTTCACAATCCACATCAACCTTTGATTTTCTTATGACGATCATCAAACATTCGTCCATTGCCATACCGAGGATTTACGCAATCGCTACCTCAACAGTTGGTAGGGATTAAGTTCATAGTTGATTTTAGGTTCTCAATTAGGTTCTTTAGTTGATTACCTACTGAATTAGTTAAACCAGTTCTGATAAGCTTAGTTCAACAAGACTCACATCACCTTGTGCAATCGTAGTGCATATAGTGAATTAAAGTATAGGAATGAAACCAGAGATCAGAATTAGAAAGCACTTATATTATTAAGGACGAAATACAAATACAGGGCCTAGATTCGATGACTCCGTCTTCTACGACAATCGCCATTGAAGAACGGCAATGGTTCACCTCTACTAGTTAGGACGTTGAGGATCAAGTCCACTAGAGTGCGTTGGTAATCCAATTGGTCCCCTCTAGCAACCTTCGACTTCTCAGTTCCTAACCTGTGCTTCCTCGATCGAGAGAAACACCAATGGGAGTACTGTGCACCACTGTAACGTAGGAGATGAGAGCGAGAGAGTGGAAACATTGAAAGGAGGAAAATATGAATTCCAAGGGCCCCGAAAAAAAAGTGCATAACTCCTCCTATATATACAAGAGCTGGCTTTGCTAAAGCGCGCTAAAGACAAAGCCTAACAAAATTACAAATTGGATTCCTAATCTACCCTTGCGTAACTTGCGCTGCAAGCTTCTCCAGGAATGACATGGCAGCTGAGCTGGAGCTGAGGTGGATACACCTTTGGGCCACTCCTCATTGGGCTGCTGGACCGAGAGGCCTGGCCTGGCCGAGATGGAGTCGGTTTGGCTAGGACGACTTCATCTCGAGGTAGAGTCTTCCTGTGATAGGTCGAGATCGTCTCGGCTAGACCTCTTAAGAGGGGCTGAGATCATCCAGATTTATCCTGCAAAAATGGAATGAGTCTTTTATTAGATAAAACCATTAAATTAGCACAGATTTGCATTTCGTCTATTTTTAGGTTCATAATATGAATCTTAGCCCATACTCAATTCTTAGGCACCAAATGATCTCTAAAACACTCATCTTAGGGTCCTGTAAGGTGTATAAAATACGACTCATCAGACCCCCACACTTACACTTTTGCACTCTTGGGAAAAATAAGAGTTCAAACACCAGGGAGATTTTAAAAGAGAATAGAATTTTTCAACAAATTTCTCAAGCTTTAGAGAAGACAGAGTCAGCATTCCTTCTCCCCAGGAGTTTGGATGTTCAAGCAATCTGTGAAAACTACTCTTCCCACACCTAAGGACTTTAAATGACCTGCAAACAACAAAGGATGACCGAGAGTGACAAAGTTCTCTCTTAGGAAGATGTTCTCTCAGTCTCTCAAGTGTTTGGGCTTGTATATACACTCAACATCTCATGTAACTGGTATTACCAAACCTTGACTGGTCTCTCCTTCCACACCTTCAAAACCACATGCAGTCATGATCAAAAGGGCTTCATTCTGGGCTTGTATCGTGGCCTGGGTCAAAAGGTGGGGTACAGGATGGGTAAGTGAGTTTTCCAACCACAGGGAAGAGAGGAGCAATGGGGAGTAGTCTTACCAGCATGGAGAGTATCCCCCAAGGTACTGTAAGTCCACTTCGAAACCGTTCCAGCTCTCTTCCTTTCTTTCCCTTTTTCTAATTTTCTTTTCTTCTTTTTCTCACTTCTTCTTTCACAGCTTCGTGCTGTGTTTTAGTTACAGCTTATGGCTTTTGGTTGCTTCTTTCTTTTCATGTACTTGTTTCTTTCCTTCTTTTCTTTTTTTGACCCTTTTTAAGTACACAACTCTTGCTTCATCCCCTGGTGTCTCCCCCCACACTTGATTGTGACCTACTCCCAAAACAATTCCAAAGCTCCTCTATCCCCTAGGGTTGAGGTCAATCATGGTTTTTCCTAGTGATCATGACTGTTCGCGTTTTTGCAAGTGTAGGAGGAGAGCCTTGTCAAATTAAAAGAATGCTAGTTTCATGCAATGTTGAGTGTAAATACAAACCCAAACACTTGGGAGACTGAGAGAATACTTTCCTAAGTGAGAGCTCTATCACTCTAGGCTACCTTTTGCTGTTTGCAGGTCATGAATTCACCTAGGGCACAGGAGAAGTAGTTTTTAGATTGTTTGAGTATCTTAAACTCAGGATGAAGGAGTGCCGACTGATAAACTCGTTTTCAGTCGTCTTAACGGGCATCAAATAACTAAAGCTAACTATAGTATAGTCAACCCTAGGTCATTCTTCTCAAGGACACAGTGTGCTCAATTATGATTTGGTGTGAAGCGAAATGACGTAGAATCTAAGATGTAGAGGATTGACTCGCCTCAACAATGGCCGAGTCACTCTCGGTAGAAACTGACGCTACAGAGATGGTCCTTCTCTGTCTCGGACTGAAAGGTAGTAAATAGGGAGGATTGAGATGCAAGTAAAACAGAAAATAACTAAAACTATGAATGTAGTGAATATATACTAACTTTACCGGTTTCACTATTATTATTATTATGACATAACTGTGTTCATGTTCATTTCTATTAGTCTAAGTCCGGTCTGATGTCCACACTCCAGTTCTCAGTCCATATCAGCCTAGGGAAGTCTTATTGCGATTGCCAAAGGTTCGTCCATTGCCATATCGAGGAATTACGCAATCGCTACCTCATCAGTTGGCGGGGATTAAGTTCAATGCTGATTTTAGGTTCTCGATTAACAATCGTTAAATGATTACCTACTGAATTAGTTAAACCAGTTCCAATCGGCTTAGCTTAATATTGTTCACAGTTCAATTGCAATCGCAGATTAAATCATGAATTAAAGGAGAGGAAGGGAACGAAGATGAGAAATGTAGAATGAAATTGATTAATAGAAAACAGAATACAAACACAGTGGCCTGAATTCAGATGGACCCATCTTCCGTGACGATCGCCATAGTTGATGGTGGTGGTTCACCTTCAATAGACTGAGTGTTGAGGATCAGATTCACCAGAGTGTGTTGGGAATCCCAATTAGTCCCTTCTGACAAACTTCGGCTTCCTAGTCTCAAACCTGCTTTTCCTCGATCGAGAGAAACACCCAAGTAGCATCGTGCACCACCATATACGGAGAGAGACGAGAGCGAGGAAATGGATATAATGAGAGTGTATTGAGGATGAATTCAAGGACCCCTAAAAAAGTGCACAACTCCTCCTATATATACTAGCTGTGGCTTGCTATGCCTAATGATCTCTAACAGAATTACAACATGAATTGCCTATTCTACCCTTGCGTAACTTGCATTGTAAGCTACTCCAGAAGTGACGTGGCAGTTGAGCTGGAGCTGAGGTGGACCTGAGCTGGACTGCTGATGTGGATAGCGTCTTTGGGCCGCACCTTATTGGATTGCTCCTACTTGGGCTGTTGGACCGTGAAGCCTGGCCTAATCTGGTTTGGCCGAGATGGAATCGGTCTTGGCCGAGACAACTTCATCTCGGCCAAGTCTTCTTATGATGGACCCGGGCACGTCTCGGCTGATCCTACAAGAGAAGAAGAGTTAGCTAAGATCCTCGATTTAGCATAGATTTGTATTTTCTCTATTTTTAGGTCCATAATATGAATCTTCGCTAACACTCCATTCTTAAACACAAGGTAGTCTTGTAAACTTCCTTCTTAGGTCCATAAAAGATGTATAATCTGTAACCCATCAGACCCCCACGCTTAACCTTTTGTACTCTTGGGCAAAATAGAATGAATTACACAAGGGAGATTTTTAAAGGTAGAAAAGAATTTCCAATTGGCTTCCTTTAGCTTGACCGAGATAGAGTCGGTACTCATTCACCCTGGGATCAGGATACTCAAACAATCTGAAAATTACTTCTTCTATGCTCTTGGTAAATTCATGACCTGCAAACAGAAGGAGGTAACCAAAGAGTGACAACGCCTTATTTGAGCAGATAACTCTTTCACTTCTCACGTGTTTGGGTTTATGTTTACACTCAATATTCATGGGACTGATATTACCATACTTTGACAAAACTCTCTTCTTACGCCTGCAAAAACACACACAGTTATGATCACTAGGGCTTCTTTTTCGGCTTGTATCAAGGCTAGGGTCACGGGTAGGATAAAATATAGAAACTGGCTTCGGGACCCATGGGGAAGAGAGGAGCAATGGGGAGTAGCTTCATTAGCCCGAGGGATAGCCCAGGATGCTATCATTTTCCACTTTTGTTGTTGCCAGCTCACTTCCTTTCCTTTTTCTTATTATACATATTCATGTAGCTTTGTTGTTTGCTTCCTTTGTTTAATTCAGCTTAGATTTTTCAGCTGCTACTTCCACTTTTTCTTTTTTCTTTCTTTCACTCGCTTCTTTTCTTTCTTCGTATATTCGAGCCTTTAGAGGATGTTGAATGCATTCTGCTTCCCGGAGGCTCCCCCACACTCGATAATGACTTACTCCCAAAGTGATTCCAAAGCTCCTCTGCTTCCTGAGGGTGAGGTTGATTCATGGTTTTCCGGCTTTGGTTTGTAATGAGCTATAAGAAAGAACAGTTATATGGCTCAATGGGGGTGAACAAGGGGGAGAACTTCCTTCAGGTGGGCTTTATTTGGCTTGGGGCTCATAAGAAATATGGCCTAGATCATGTCATTCCTGCATGTGAAAACAGTTGTATTCAGAGAGTCAAGGCAAAATTTCGAATACACAGTTAATCATGAATGCAAAAATCACACAAGAACAAAGAGAATGGCAAGATGCAAGCCATGAATATTTACAAAGGCTCAAATCTCACACGGGTTATTTTGCTTTGTCACACAAGGTTTTCCTTTTCAGTTTTTCAGTCAATCATTGTCTAGAGGACAAAAGTTTCATTCCCTTCAAGCTAGAGAAATCTCTTGCCAGAGTTGCGGAATTACTTTCTCCTGCCCTTTTTCAAACTTCCAGAAGTCAATTCAAGATTCTTTTCAAAACATTTTTTTTAAATGACAGAATTGAAATCCTACCAGGCCGGAGTCAATCCGGACTCGGCCAAGAGCCAGGATGGATTCGGCTTGGACAGCTTTTATTGAAGTCAGATGAAAAATTCAAAACTGGGTCAAAACAAAACAAAATTAAAGTAAGGCAGAAGAGTTCAGGATGGGAATGGAAACATGATTGCGACAGTATCCCCCCCCCCCACACTTAAAATCTACATTGTCTTCAATGCGAGGCAAGGTCGGCTAAGGTAGTTCCATCTAGTGGGGCTGGTTCCATCAACGAGATAATCTCAATGTCATGAGTAATTGGTGCTCGACCTTCGTGGAATGGCTTGACCTGATGCCCATTGACCTGGAAGGTGTTGTTTCTATGTCCCTCTTGTAATTGTACTGCACCATTGGGAAATATGTTAGTGATGACAAAAGGTCCGTCCCATCTGGAATGAAGCTTACCTGCTATGAGCTTGAGTCTTGAGTTGAACAGTAGGACTTTTTGGCCAACATGAAATTCTTTCCTCAGGATCTTCTGGTCATGAAATATCTTGACTTTTTGTTTGTATATCCTGGAATTTTTGTATGCTTCCAAGCGGAGTTCGTCAAGTTCTTGCAGTTGAAATTTACGTTGCTCCCCCACCTGGTCATAGGCCAAATTGCACTGCTTGACAACCCAGTAAACTTTGTGCTCTAGTTCCACAGGAAGGTGACAAGTCTTACCGAAGACAATCCAGTAGGGACACATCCCTAACAGTGTTCGGTATGTGGTTTTGTATGCCCAAAGAGCATCCTGAAGGAGGCGGCTCCAGTCCTTCCTGTTGGGATTGGTCATCTTTTGTAGTGTTTTCTTGATTTCCCTGTTGAACACTTCTGCTTGGCCATTTGTTTCGGGGTGGTAGGCAGTAGCAATTATGTGTGCGACCCCATATTTCTGAAGAAGAGAGGCCATGGCTCTGTTACAGAAGTGACTGCCTTGGTCACTTATGAGCGCCTTTGACACACCGAACCTGTAGAAAATATTAGACTTCAGGAAATCCACAACCACTCTGGCGTCATTAGTTCTGGTGGCAATGGCCTCTACCCACCTTGATACATAATCTATGGCCAACAGAATGTATAAGTAGCCATTGGAGACCGAGAATGGCCCCATGAAATATATTCCCCAGACATAAAAAATTTCACAGAACTGGATGGGTTACTGGGGCATTTCATGCCTTCGGTTCATGCCCAATCCTGCTTTTTGGCACTTTTCGTAGGTGGAGACGAAATTATGAGCGTCTCTAAAGATAGTTGGCCAGTAAAGGCCACAGTCTAGCACTTTCCTGGCAGTCCGAGTTGATCCATAATGGCCGCCTTCAGGTGCTGAGTGGCAGAACTGGAGGACTGAATTGATCTCGGCATCAGGAATGCACCTGCGGATGACCTTGTCACTGCACAATCTCCAAAGGTAGGGATCATCCCAAATGTAGTACTTGGCATCACTTTGGATTTTTTCCTTATGGGCCCGCGATGCCTCCGGTGGAAGATGAGATGTTGCCACGTAGTTACAGATGTCGGCAAACCATGGTGTAACCGTTTTGATGTGCAAGAGTTGCTCATCGGGGAATTCATCTCGGATAGGCATTGGTTCGCTTTCTTTTTCAATCCTACTCAGATGATCTGCCACAAAATTCTCAGCACCCTTCTTATCTCTGATTTCTAAGTCGAATTCTTGGAGAAGAAGCATCCACCTGATCAGTCTTGGCTTAGCGTCAGGTTTCTTCAGCAAGTATCTCAAGGCAGCATGGTCAGAAAACACAATTATCTTGGAACCGAAAAGGTAAGAGTGAAGTTTGTTTAAGGCAAACATGATTGCCAAAAGTTCCTTCTCAATTGTTGTGTAGTTTTGCTGGGCCAAATCCATAGTTCTGGATGCATAGGCAATCACGTGCATTGGCTGGCTGACTCTAGCTCTCTAGCCGAGAACAGCTCCTAATGCCGAGTTGGATGCATCACACATTAATTCAAATGGTAGGTCCCAATTTGGTGCTTACAAAACAGGGATGGATGTGAGTCTCCTCTTCAGCTCCTGAAAGGCTTCAATACAGGGCTGATCAAAGTTGAATTCCACATCCTTCTGTAGCAGTTTTGACAGAGGCAGGGCTAGTGTGCTGAAGTTCTTGATGAATCTTTTGTAGAAGCCTGTGTGTCCTAAAAATGAGCGAACTTCCCGCACAGAAGCGGGGTTTGGAAGGGAGGAGATGATGTCTTTCTTGGCTTTATCTACCTCAATGCCTCTGTTGGAGACCAGATGTCCCAACACTATTCCCTCAGTCACCATGAAATGACACTTTTCAAAGTTGAGAACAAGGTTTGTGTTAATGCATCTCCTTAACACCTTGGATAGATTACTCAGACATGCTTCAAACGAGTCAGCGTACACCGTGAAGTCATCCATGAATACCTCCATGCAGTCCTATAGCAAATCCGAGAAGATACTCATCATGCAGCGTTGAAATGTACCCGGAGCATTGCAGAGGCCAAATGGCATGCGTGTGTACGCAAAGGTACCAAATGGGCAGGTGAAGGTTGTTTTGTGCTGGTCTTTAGGTGCGATATGTATTTGCATGTAGCCTGAGAATCCGTCCAAAAAGCAGTAATGGGATTTCCCTGCCAGTTTTTCGAGCATTTGGTCAATGAAAGGTAGAGGAAAGTGATCCTTGCGAGTTGCTAGGTTTAATCTTCTGTAGTCGATGCAGACTCGCCAGCTATTCTGAATCCTTGTTGGTACTAGCTCATCTTGCTGATTTTTCATAACAGTCATTCCAGACTTCTTCAGCACCACTTGCACAGGGCTTACCCATTGGCTATCTGAAATTGGGTAGATGATCCCTACAGCAAGGAGTTTGGTGACTTCCTTTTTAACCACGTCCAGGAGTGTTGGATTCAGTCTTCTTTGTTGCTGCCTTATGGGCTTGATTTCCTCCTCCATCAAGATTCTGTGCATGCAGATGGAGGGGTTTATGCCAAGAAGGTCTTCTAGCTTCCACCCTATTGCATTTTTATGTTGCCTGAGGACTTCCAGCAACTTGTCTTCTTGCTCCTAGTGGAGATTATTGGCAATGATAACTGGGAGTTGTTGTTCCCTGTCAAGTAGGCATACTTAAGGTGACTCGGCAATGGTTTCAGCAGTGATGGAGATTTGTCAGTTATTGAGCTTGGATCCATCTGGCCGACTTGATCTTGACTCGGTATCAAGTGTGCCGACATGATTTCGGCCCTTGGTTGATTCGGCCGACCAGACTTGGCGACTTCGGTTCTTGTCGGATTGGAGTCGGCATTGGCTTCTATCGCTCCTTCACAGTCGGATCCGGATGGAACATTGATTTCTACCTCAGCCTAAGTTTGGTCTTTTTTGGCCGAGACAGTCTCGACAAGCGTGTCAGCATTGCTATTTGACTCTTCGGCCAAGTTGACTTTTATTCCTTCCTTGAATCGGCCTTCTCTAGCCAACTCGAGCTTGGCCGTGAAAATGGTCGCTAACTGTGCAATGGAAGACTTTTCAGTGTTGGTGACTTTGATTTCTGCATCATTTCTACACTCTGAGTGTTCTTGGTTGCAGACTTGGTCTAGCAATTCAGATAATTCCACTTCAAAGGCCAAGTCAGCAATATCACTATGATTGTCCTCAAAGTTGGGAAGGTCTTGTACTTCCTCATAGTCGGCCTCTTCATCTGTGACTCCTAGGTAGCTGCTTTCATCAGCGTTCTCAGCAAACTTCTCAATGTCTTCACTGCTGCTATTTAGTTGAAGGTATTCTTCAACTATCTCGTCGAGTAAATCAATGCCAAAGAGGGAGTGGTCTTCGGTTGGGTGCTTCTTGGCTTCGAAAATATTAAATTGCACCAAGGTATCACCAAATTCCATCAAGAGCATCTCGGCATGCACATCAATCTTTTTCCTGGCTGTCATCAAGAAAGGTCTTCCCAAAATTAAGGTGGCTTCCTTCCCAAACGTCTCATCCGCCATGTCTAGCACATAAAAATCAGTTGGAAATATTAGTTTGTTGACTTGGATGAGAACATCCTCGAGAACTCCTAGGGGCTGGACAATGCTCCTGTTTTCAAGTTGAATGGTCATCCTTGTGGGTTCTAAGTCACCAAAATTTAGGGACCTATAGATTGATGCTGGCATGACATTGATTGAGGCTCCCAAGTCCAACATGGCATCGGTAAAGGTACATTCACCGATGGTGCATGGGACCGAAAAGATTCCAGGGTCTTTGCATTTCTTTGGCAAGGTTGGAGTACCTGTAGTGATTTCTCCGTTTCTTGTCAGCGCCGACACCATGCCTCCCAATTTCCTTGTTCCCTTCATTTTTCTCCTTTTGTGTACGCATAATTCCTTGAGAAATTTTGCGTACTTAGGGACCTGTTTAATAGCATCGAGGAGTGGAATATTGATTTCCACCTTTCGGAACATTTTCAACAATTCTTCATCTGACTTTGGTTTTCTTGCCGAGGTGGTCCGAGATGGAAATGGTAATGGGACAGTTGTATCTAGCCGAGATTGCAAGTCGGCATTTGGCTCAGAGTCGGCTTTAGCTGATCTCGGCAGGTTGAGGTAATTCTTTTCTGCTTCGAAGAGTGACTACACTAGCGTTTCCTCTCGGATTTGGAATGGTTTGAGAGGGGATGTTGTTGGATCCCGCCGACTGTAATTGACTCACAGTATTAGCAAGTTGTCCAATCTACGTTTTGAGGTCTTGAATGGTGGCGGTCATGTTCTGTTGGAACTGCATATTACTCGAGCTCACAGATTATTGGAACTCCATGTTGCTTGTTGCAAGCTGCTTCATCAGGTCTTCTAGAGATGGGGAGTTGCCTTGGGTAGGCACTCTCTACTGTTGCTGTTGCTGTTGGAAAGGTGGTGCTTGATATTGCGAAGTCGGCTGTTGATAACCTGCTTGCCTCTGATAGGTGTTCGGTGTGGATCCGAATTGTTGAGTTACATATGGCCCCTGATTCGGTCCTGGCCGAAATGGCTGTCTCCCATGTTGCTGGCTATCAAATGGCCGGTTCTGATACGGCTGTTTTCCGTACTAAAATCCACCTATGGCTTCAACGTTCTCTGTTTGGTCCGACTCAGTTTCTTGAAGAGTGAGGCACATATCAGTGGGGTGCTCCACGGAAGTACATATGCCACATACCTTCGCTACCATGGCTGGTTGGTGTTGTTCAACTGCAAGCTGTCTCACTAGTGATGTCAATTCGGTCAGCTGATTCTCCAGTCTCTGGTTGGAAGCTGCACTGATTTCGTTTACCATCTGAGTTTGACTTGGCCCTTTGATCCCAAACTGTTGTGTGTTGCTTGCCATATTAGAGATCAGGTGCCTTGCTGCTGCTGGCGTCTTATCCATCAGGGCTCCACCACCGGCTGCGTTTATCATGTTTTTAGGAAACAGGTGTATAAGACCAAACTTCAATTCATATGTTTGAGCTACCTCTAGTTGTGGGTATTGGATACACCAAGGTTGGTACACCACGTCTGGAGTAGCCAATTCCTTCAATGTTCTGTCATTATTCTCCATCTGTTCTGGTTCTGCAAAAATGTTAGAACTAAAAACAAGTGCGTTAGCGGAAGACAGGTTAGAATTAATGGCAGAATCTGAACTACTACTAGTATCTACTACAGTATTTCTAATGTTTCGTAATCTACGTAAGGTGAATTCTATCTCTGGGTCAAAAGCATACAATGGGTCAGTACTACTCCTAGTCATGCATTGTACACATTATGCAGAAAAATCAGATTTGAAACAGTACTTACAATAGTAAACTACAACTATCAGTCAACTACCTAATGGAACTACAAGAATGGAATGTAGAAAGAATGCAATGCAAAAAGAATGCAAGTCAACTGTGAGATATAGATGTGAATGCAAGACAGAATGCTAACACTGTGTAATGTAGAAATAAATGTTTTATTGCTTTTTTTTTTTTTTTTTGGCGGTGAATTCACGCAGAAAAATAAACAACACTTAACATGCTTGTTATTTAGGGTCCAAAATCTAAAGACCGACACAGACAAATTCAAAAGACTCAATTAGACTGACTTGACAAACACTCTTCAAACTCGGGATTCGGCCTCAAATAACTTGGCACATAAAGACACAAAACAACTTGTGTCCCCTGCCATGCCGCCAATTTGATAAACTCGTTTTCAATCGTCTTAACGGGCATCAAATAACTAAAGCTAACTATAGTATAGTCAACCCTAGGTCATTCTCTCAAGGACACAATGTGCTCAATTATGATTTGGTGTGAAGCGAAATGACGTAGAATCTAAGATGTAGAGTATTAACTCGCCTCAGCAATGGCCGAGTCACTCTCGGCAGAGACTGATGCTATAGAGATGGTCCTTCTCTGTCTCGGACTGAAAAGTAGTAAATAGGGGGGATTGAGATGAAAGTAAAATAGAAAATAACTAAAACTATGAATGTAGTGAATATATACTAACACTACCGGTTTCACTATTATTATTATTATGTCATAACTGTGTTCATGTTCATTTCTATTAGTCTAAGTCCAGTCCGATGTCCACACTCCAGTTCTCAGTCCATATCAGCCTAGGGAAGTCTTATGGCGATCGCCAAAAGTTCGTCCATTTCCACACCGAGGAATTATGCAATCGCTACCTCATCAGTTGGTGGGGATTAAGTTCAATGCTGATTTTAGGTTCTCGATTAATAATTATTAAATGATTACCTATTGAATTAGTTAAACCAGTTCCAATTAGCTTAGCTTAACATTGTTCACAATTCAATTGCAATCGCGGATTAAATCATGAATTAAAGGAGAGGAAGGGAACAGAGATGAGAAATGCATAATGAAATTGATTAATAGAAAACAAAGTACAAACACAGTGGCCTGAATTCAGAAGGACCCATCTTCCGCGACGATCGCCATAGTTGATGGTGGTGGTTCACCTTCAATAGACTAAGTGCTGGAGATCAGATTCACCAGAGTGTGTTGGGAATCCCAATCAATCCCCTCTGACAAACTTCAGCTTTCCAGTCTCAGACCTGCTTTTCCTCGATCGAGAGAAACACCCAAGTAGCACCGTGCACCACCATATACAGAGAGAGACGAGAGCGAGGAAATGGATATAATGAGAGTGTATTGAGGATGAATTCAAGGACCCCTAAAAAAGTGCATAGCTCCTTTTATATATACGAGCTATGGCTTGCTATGCCTAATGATCTCTAACAGAATTACAACATGAATTGCCTATTCTACCCTTGCGTAACTTGCATTGTAAGCTACTCCAGATGTGACGTGGCAGTTGAGCTGGAGCTGAGGTGGATCTGAGCTGGACTGCTGATGTGGATAGCATCTTTGGGCCGCGCCTTATTGGACTGCTCCTACTTGGGCTGTTGGACCGTGAAGCCTGACCTGATCTGGTTTGGCCGAGATGGAATCGGTCTTGGCCGAGACAACTTCATCTTGGCCAAGTCTTCTTATGATGGACCTGGGCACGTCTCGGCTGATCCTACAAGAGAAGAAGAGTTAGCTAAGATCCTCGATTTAGCACAGATTTGTATTTTCTCTATTTTTAGGTCCATAATATGAATCTTCGCTAACATTCCATTCTTAAACACAAGGTAGTCTTGTAAACTTCCTTCTTAGGTTCATAAAAGATGCATAATCTATAACTCATCACCGACTCTGTCTCGACTGAACTTAAGGAAGCCAAATTGAAAATTTCTTGCCTATCGTTAAAAATCTCCCTTGTTGATTCCAATTTGATTTTGCCCAGAAGTGCAAAAGCTTAAGTGTGGGGGTCTGATGAGTTAGAGATTATGCATCTTTTATAGACCTAAGAAGGGTGGTTGTAAGATTATTTTGTGCTTAAGGATTGTTTGTTAGCTGAGATTCATATTATGAACCTAAAAATAGAGAAAATACAAATCTATGCTAAATTGAAGGTCTTAGCTAATAAAAAGTCTTCTTCCCTTCTTCTGCAGGATTGAGTTGAGTTCACATTAGCCAGGAGAGTTGTCTCAATCAAGACCGACTTGTCTCAGCCAAGGCCAGGCCAGGCCAGGCCTTATAGCCTAGCAGCTCACTATAGGCGCAGCCCAATAAGGGTGGCCTAATGGCACTATCCACGTCAGCTATCCAGCTTAGAGGCCACCTCAGCTCTAGATGCCATGTCACACCTGGAGAAACGTGTGACACAAGCTACGCAAGGGTAGAATAGGAAATTCACTTTTGTAATTCTGTTAGGCATTGTAGTTCGCATGCTCTTGTATATATAGGAGTATTTGTGTACATTTTAGGGGTCTTTGAATTCACACTCTACGCATTGTCATCATTTTCATTATCTCGCTCTCATTTTTCTCCATCTACGGTCGTGCACGGTGCTGCATTGGTGTTTCTCTCGATCAAGAAAGTGCAGGTCTGAGACTGGGAAGCCGAAGTCTATCAGAGAGGACCGATTGGGATTCCAATGCACTCTGGTGGATCTGATCCTCAACGCCCAGGCTATTGGGGGTGAACCACCACCATCAACCATAGCGATCGTCGTGGACTAATGGAACTGAACATGAGCATAGTTATATCATAATAATAATAATAGTAATATCAGTAGCATTAGTATATTTTCACTACATTCATAGTTTTAGTTTACTTTCTGCTTTACTCGCATTCAACCCACCCTCCCATTTATTGCTTTCACCAAGTACTGAAACAAAGTTAGTCCAACTCTGTTGCGTCTGTCTGCACTTAGCCGAGACCAGCTTGATAAATCTCTACCGAGACCATATCAGCTCTATCTCTACCGAGACAAGTCAATACTCTACATCTTAGATTCTGCATCATTTCACTTCGCACTAAATCACAATTGAGCACACTGTGTCCTTGAGAATATTGGACCTAGGGTTGACTATACTATTGTTAGCTTTAGTTATTTGATGCGCATTGAGACAACTAAAAACGAGCTTATCAAATTGGCGTCGTTGCTGGGGACACAAGTTCTTTTGTGTCTTTTTGTGCCAAGCTAAATGAAGTCGAATCCCGAGTCTGTAGAATGTGTTTGTTGAGTAAGTCTATTGAGTCTTTGAAATTGTCTATATCTGTTTCTACTTGAGTAATAAAGCATGATGAGTTTCTGTTAACTTTTCTGCGTGAATTCACCGCCAAAAAAACACAACAAAATATTTGACTCTGCATTGCATATTGTTAGCATTCTGTTCTGCATTCATTTTCGCATTGCACAATTGACTTGCATTTTTTTCCTTACATTGCATTCCTACAGTTTTATTAGGAGATCAACTAATAGTTGTAGTTTACTGTTTCTATGAGTACTGATTCAATTCTAATTTTTCTGCATAATTTGTACAATGCATGACTAGGAGTAGCATTGACCCTTTATATGCTTTTGACTCCGAGATAGAAAAAACCTTACATAGATTAAGGAAGGCTAGGAATCTAGTAGTAAATAATAGAAGAAGTTCTGATTCTGTCATTAACTCTAACCAAATGTGTACTGATAATTCTGTTGCTAGTTCTAACATTTTTGCAGAGCCAGGACAGATGGAGAACAATGACAGAACATTGAAGGAGTTGGCTACACCAGACGTGGTGTATCAACCTTGGTGCATCCAATACCCGCAGCTGGAGCCAGCTCAAACATATGAATTAAAATCTGGTCTTATACATTTGTTGCCTAAATTTCATGGTCTTGCAGGAGAAGACCCCCACAAGCAATTGAAGGAATTCCACATGGTTTGCTCCATAATGAGGCCGCAGAGGATACCGGAGGATTACATCAAAATGAAGGAATTTCAATTCTCCCTAGATGGAGCAGCAAAGGATTGGTTGTATCTACAACCAGTTCTCTTTAACACCTAGGGAGACATGAAGCGTATGTTCTTGGAGAAGTTCTTTCCGGCATCCAGAACTGCGACCATCAGGAAGGAAATCTGTGGGATAAGGCAGCACACAAGAAAGACTCTGCACGAGTATTGGGAAAGATTCAACAAACTTTGTGCCATCTGTCCACACCATTAGATCAGCGAGCAGTTGCTGATCCAGTATTTCTATGAAGGACTCTCAATGATGGACAGAAGTATGATTGATGCCGCCAGCGGAGGAGCTTTGATGGATAAAACACCAGCAGCAGCAAGGCATCTGATCTCCAACATGGCAAGCAATACACAGCAATTTGGGATCAGAGGGTCGAGTCAATCTCGGATGGTAAATGAAATTAGTGCAGCTTCCATCCAAATACTGGAGAATCAGCTGACCGAATTTACATCATTGGTGAGATAGCTGGCTGTTGGACAACACCAACCAGCCATGGCAGCAAAAGTATGTGGCATATATACTTTCGTGGAGCACCACACTAATATGTGCTCCACTCTTCAAGAAACCGAGTCGGACCAACCAGAGAATGTTGGAGCCATAGGTGGATTTCAGTGTGGGAAGCAACCATATCAGACTTGGCCATTTCATAACCAGCAGTATGGAAGACAACCATTTCGGCCAGGACCGCCTCAAGGGCCATATGCGGCTCAGAGAGTCGGACCTGCCCCGAACATGCCTCAAGGATCAGTAGGTTACCAATAGCCGAGTCTGCAATATCAAGCACCACCTTTCCAACAACAATAGCACTAGCAGAGAGTGCCTACTCAAGGCAACTCTCCATCTCTGGAGGACCTGATGAGCAGCTTGCAACTAGTAACCTGGAGTTCCAGCAATCAGTGAGCCCCAGCAACATGCAATTCCAGCAGAACGTGACCGCCACCATCCAAGACCTTAAAACGCAGATTGGACAGTTAGCCAACACTGGTTGGATCCAGCAACCTCCCCTCTCAAACCATTCCAAATCCGAGAGGAAATGCCAGTGTAGTCACCCTCCAAAGTGGAAAAGAACTGCCTTAACCTACACTACAGCAGTTGTTGAGATCAGCTGAAGCCAACTCTGAACCAAATACTAACTCGCAGCCTCGGCCAAAGACAACTGTCCCATTTCTGTTTCCAAATCGGACCATCTCTACAAGAAAGCCAGATTCAGATGAAGAACTATTGAAAATGTTTCGAAAGGTGGAAATCAATATTCCACTCCTCAATGCAATCAAATAGATTCCGAAGTACACAAAATTCCTCAAGGAATTGTGTGTACACAAAAGGAAAAAGATAAAGAGGAGTAAGGAAATTGGAGGCGTGGTGTCGGCCCTTACAAGGAATGAAGAATTCACTACAGGTGCACAAGCCTTGCCAAAGAAATGCAGAGATCCCAGAATCTTTTCTGTCCCATGCACCATTGGCGAATGCACTTTTGCCGATGCCATGTTGGACTTGGCAGCTTTAATTAATGTCATGCATGCATCAATGTGTAGGTCCCTAAATTTTGGTGATCTTGAACCCACATGGATGACCATTCAGCTTGCTAAAAGGAGCATTGTCCAACCCCTGGGAGTTCTCAAAGATGTTCTTGTCCAGGTGAATGAGCTAATATTTCCAGCTGATTTTTATGTGCTGGATATGGAGGATTAGACATCTGGGAAGGAATCCACCTTAATTCTGGGGAGACCATTTCTAATGACAGCAAGAACAAAGATTGATGTGCATGCCAGGACGCTCTCAATGGAATTCGATGACACACTGGTGTAGTTTAATATTTTTGAAGCCATGAAGCACCCCACTAAAGACCATTCTCTCTTTGGCATTGACCTGATTGATGAATTAGTTGAGGAGTATCTTCAACTAGACGGCAGCAGTGAAGACATTGAGAATTTTGCTGGAAGCACTAATCTAATCAGCTGCTTAGGGTCCTTTACAGAAAAGGCCGACTATGAGGAAGTACAAGATATTCCCAACTCTGAGGACAATCATAATGACATTGCTGACTTGGATTTCGAAGTTGAACTATCTACAATGTTAGACCAAATTTGCAACCTGGAGAACGCAGAGTGTACAAATAGTGCAGAAGTCGAGGTTGCCGAGATCAAGAGGCCCTTCTCAGCACAACTGGCAACCATTTTTACAGTCGAAATCAAGTCGGCCAAAGAAGGCCGAGCCAAAGAAAAGATAAAAGTCAACTTGGCCAAAAAGTCAGACAACAAGGCCGACATCAAAATCAAGTCGGCCAAAGAAGGCTGAGTCAAGGAGAAGATGAAAGTCAACTCGACCGAGAAGCTAAGCAGCAAGGCCAACACGTTGACCGAAGCCAAACTAGCTAGTGAAGACCAGAAACAAACAAGAGCTGAGTTCACTATTCCATCCGGATCCAACTCCAATTTAACAAGAATTGAACTCACCAATAGGAGTCAGCCAAAGTAGCCAAAGGCCGAAATCATGTCGGCACACCTGGTGCCGAGTCCAAATCAAGTCGGCCAGACGGATCCAAAATCATTAACTAAAAAATCTTCATCTCCACCACCACCCATGGAACTAAAACCATTGCCGAATCACTTAAAGTATGCCTACTTGGACAAGGAACAGCAACTCCCGGTTACCATTGCCAACAATCTCTACTAGGAGCAAGAAAATAAATTGCTAGAAGTCTTAAGGCAATATAAGAAGGCAATTGGGTGGAAGCTTTCAGACCTTCTTTGGAATAAACCCTCCATCTGCATGCATAGAAAATTGATGGAAGAGGAAATTAAGCCCATAAGGCAATAGTAGAGAAGACTGAATCCGACCATCATAGACGTGGTCAAGAAAGAAGTCACGAAACTTCTTGCTACAGGTATCATCTACCCCATCTCGGATAGCCAGTGGGTGAGCCCCTGTGCAAGTTGTACCAAAAAGTCTGGGATGACTGTCATGAAAAATCAACAAGATGAGTTGGTACCTATGTGGATTCAAAACAGCTGGCGAGTCTGCATTGACTACAGAAGATTAAACCAGGCAACTCACAAGGATCACTTTTCTTTGCCTTTCATTGATCAAGTCCTGTAAAAGTTATCAGGGAAATCCCATTACTGCTTTCTGGATGGTTTCTCAGGGTACATGCAAATTCATATTGCACCTGAAGATCAGCACAAGACGACCTTCACCTGCCCATTTGGGTGACAACATTTTTTGGGATGATTTCGTTGGTTATTATTCTGTGGTTAGATGGAGAGATAAGGGAACAATTGCAAGCAAAAGGGTTGCTATTAGGGGTATCATTTTTCACTATTGAAAACTCAGTAAAGTTGCTGTAGGTTGAACACAAACAGGTGGAGCCATTTATGCAAGAATGAGAGCTCAACGATGAAAATTCCCGAGAGAGAGTAGTACAACTAGTTAGATTTCTCTATCAAACATTTTCTGCAATAACAGTCATTGCTTTAAATTTCATAGAATCAAGTCCAGTAAGAAAGGTACGATATTTGTGTGCCATTGTGCATTTAGAAACCTTACCTCTTGCTTTAACAGTTTTGCTTTCCCCATTGACTTCATTTGAAAACAGAGGAACTCTTTTGGTGGGAGCTATTGAGGCATTTCTTTTAACTCTTCTTGATATTGTGGTGGCCTAAATGGAAAGAGACATAACAGATTTTGTTAATGATTGTTTAGTTTGAGAAAAGCTTGAGTAGCATCTAAGGATACTAGTTCGTACTATTGAGATGAGTCATGGTATAGTTGTTTAATAAAAGTTAAATGGAAGATGTGAGTTCTTTAAGTTATGTGATCTTTAGTGTGAGAACCCAATAGTCAGTCTTTTAAGGTAGGAATTTCTCTTAAGTTAAAAACCTTGCATTAGCGAGTAAGATTATAAATTTTCCTGGGATTGGACAAATACCGTGGTGAATTCCTAGACGTATTCCTTAAGTTAGCATAGTCTTTAACTCAAGAATCTAGGAAGGGAGCAAGGTTTAGGTGGATTGATAATTTGGAATTAGTTCCTAATATCTTGGAGAAGCATTATATAGCGTGCCAACCTTAGTAATACCTGACCTTAGTTATCGAGAAGAGTGTTATTACTAGATAGTGAGGATGTATTTTAATCTTACATACAACTGGGAGTTGTAAGACGAATTATGTGACCCCTAGCTTGGAGGTAGTAGCAGTAATGGCTACTCTTAAGATTCAAAGACACCACTTGCATGATTTTAAGTTGATATTCTCGATGACGTAGAAACACTAAGTGGAAATTCAACTAGTAGGAGAGGAACCTAAAATAGATGAAGTGATTGGAATTTCCAAATGACCAAGGTTTTAGGAAGTCATCACTAGGTAGAATCAAGAAAGTAGAACTAGTTAGAACACCCATTTTAGTGGATAGAAGAGAAACCATAAGATGAGGGAATATGATTTTCTAAATGGTATTAAGTAATTCAGAAATGGAGTTATGTACTTAGTAAGTCTTAGAAGAGGATCGTACGGTAGATTTAATATCGAATCGAGGTGGTATAGATGCCTGAGGATCTTTGGAAGATGTTTTGGCAGCTTAAATCATGGGAAGAGTGTATAAGTGTGAGCACCTATTTGGTTGACAGGTTGGAATCCAAGAGTTATTTTAGAACTCGGGGGAGAGATTTTGTTAAACTCAAGGAATCTAATTGGATTGGGTTCAGTCTACCACTTCACCCGTGCCATGTACACAATAATTGCAAATGTTTCAACTCTGGACGTACATTGTTATTCTGGCAAGTAATCGAACTAACTTGTTTGAAGGTTAAAAGAAGACTAGGTATGAGAATTGATACTAGAAATTGTGAAAGATTTAAAGTTAACTGGTTTAGAGAGGTGAGATGATTATTTAGCCAATGCAAATCGAGTAAGGACTGTCGTTAGAAACACTAAATGAGTAAGGGGAGGGCAATTGTAAGGGTATGGGAAGTACTTACTCTATGTAAATTCGAGGACGAATTTTCTTTTAGGAGGGGAGATTTACTCGCATTCAATCCCCCCCCCCCCTCATTTACTGCTTTCCAAGTACTGAAACAAAGTCAGTCCAACTTTGTTGCGTCTGTCTACACTTAGCCGAGACCAGCTTGATAAATCTCTACCGAGACCATATCGGCTCTATCTCTGCCGAGAGCAACTCGGCCAGTGGTCGAGACGAGTCAATACTCTACATCTTAGATTCTGCATCATTTCACTTCGCACTAAATCATAATTTAGCACACTGTGTCCTTGAGAATATTCGACCTAGGGTTGACTATGCTATAGTTAGCTTTAATTATTTGATGTGCGTTGAGACGACTAAAAACGAGCTTATCAACCTACAGGATCAACTATCTTGACCCCAATATCTTGATCTGAAATCTGTACAAGGGACTCGGTACCTGATGTCATACCAGTAAGATTAATGACATCACCTGTAGAATTTGTAATCTCAACCACAACAGCTAGACTAGAAATAGTTGGCACACAATCGTCAATCTCAACCATCGCAATAGAGTCAACAGCAACAAATGTGGAGTCAGCAAGGCTCGGCACAGTGGTCGAATTCTCTGAATCTGGATTTCCAGAAAATCCATATTGCATTTGGACGAATTATGTAGCTTCTTGCCATTCCACCTAGTTGTGTCACTCACTACAAAAAAACATGTTGTTTGCAGGGGTTAAAATTACAATTTCTGGCGGTTAAGAACCGCTACAAATGGTATTTTTGGGAGTTAAAATAACCGCTGGTGCGGCATACGCCAGAAACAGTTTTTGGCGGTTTTTATCTAACCCCTGATTTTTTCGCTAGAAAATAAAAAATATTTATTGGGGGTTTAAAACCGCCACAAAATTCATTTTTTATTCTTCATTCATTTAGTCTTTAGTGGCAATTTGAAACCCCCAATAAATGTATTCCGATTCTTTTTTACTTAACATAGTTTGACAATTGAAAACTGCCACAAAAATGAACTGTGATCTAAACAATTTGCTGTTTGGTCCAATTTCTTATGCTTCAGTAAATCCTTTATGCAGAGCATCTACAAATATAGACCAAGTGTGCTATTTCCTATGAACACTAAATGTATTTAACATGTCCAACCAATTGCATGAAGGCTAAGATAAACCAATTAGGGATTTATATGTGAATCTCATTTTGAACCATTATTTTGAAAGATACCTTACCAGAATTTTCTTTGTTTCCAACAATAGTGTGACAAGCCAGGCTCCAAGATTCTAGTTTTTGTTTAAAATAGCATGAGTTTAAAAGATTAGAAAATTTTACCATATCACTTTCAAAAAATAAAAGGACCTTTTTATGAGGTGGGTACTACAAAATAAAAAGGGGTTATCACCTATACCTCATTGCTCCATTGGCTTCAATTCAAGAAACAATATTTCAAATGACTTTCACAGTGATTATGAAATTTCTACGCTAGCTTAGGATAGGAAATTTCCTATCGGTTAAATCGTGATTTAGTTTTGCCGTCCAAAGTGACCTTTTGGTGATGACTATACAATCAATAAAGGAATGTTTACAAAGGCTATACAATCAAAAGCATTGTAGTGGCTATACAATCAAAAGCATTGTAGTGGTTAACAGACATTGTGATGACTGGAAAAGTAAGAGGAATAACTCAAATGCAATACAATAACCAAGAACTAAATCAATAAAAGTCGTGCTTAGATTACTTTTATTTTTGAAGCTGAAGTGTAAAAGGACAAGTTCAAAAGATAGAAATAAATAGTATGTTCTAATATTACAAATAAATGCTTCCTCCATTAAAACACATACGTTTTTCTTGCTTCCACCCCCTGTAACCAGCTCTTGGTGATGGATGGAAACCACATATCTTTATTCTTGACCATGCCATCCGAGAGAACATATATTCTCATTAAATTAGACAATGAATGAACATTTTTAATCTGCATCTTGGGAGAAATAATAAAGTTTCACTGTATGCATAGAGAGCTCATTGTTTCAAAGTCAAGTGAATACCATTCAAGGTCTTGGATTTTGATGCTCCTCCAAATATAAAAATTTTACCATTATAAAGAGTTGCCACATGGTTGAATCTTGGACAAGGTGCTACTCCCATGTAAGTAATGTTATGTGTTGGGAAGTAGCACGAGGGAAGAGGAAAAAAAGGAACATAAAGTTACATTTCAAAAGCAAGGAAACATTTAAATCAGGTCCTTAACAGCAGAAAGAAAAAATAACAAAGAATAATTACAAGTAGTGAAGTGGAAGCCATGTCAAGGACTTGAGATCAAACATTATATAGATCATTCAGTTTCTTCCTTTTCACATCTTCTCCTCCAAACAAAATTAAAATAGGCTTGGCCATGACAATAGTATGACCACTGCGAGCAACCTGCTAAGAACAAAATCTTTGGTTAGTACTGCATAGAGAGATTCCAATAGAAGAAATTATGATACATTAGTCAGGATAATGCATGATATTCTCATTACAGAATTTGTTCCTACTTCCTATTTCTTTTTGTGCTATTCTTTCAGCTCATGTCTCTTGACAATTTAGCTTGTCAGATTTAATGCTTGACTCGCACCCTCATCATGCATGACAATGTCAATGTAATCAAGAAAAAAGCTATTCTTTTTCACTTGGGAGTCCTCAATGACAAATGTTCTATCACAAACTTATAAACATATTTTAATTGATAATTATTTCAGTTAAAAGAGAGATAAGATAGAAGTACAACTATATATGTGAAAATTGTTTCAACTACACCACAAACTCAATATTTATATAAATGAATGTAATAAATACAAAGATACAATTCCCTAATTATTATATTTATATCTATATAATACACCGAACATAGACATAATAATACATGTTTTAACAAATACAATTTATGATATTTTAAGTAATATGATAGGGCAAGATGTGCAAATTGCAATCCAGTAGCATATGCCCTAATATTTGGATTCTTAATAATATGGAAACAATCCCACGGTCAAATTACTAACCTAGAAGAATTTGCAGTTTTATTAAATGAAAAATCCTACTGGTATATCTCCCTTTGCTTCCACGAGTGACCAGCACTCTGTCTTTGTATCAAACGCCCATACTACAAAAATCAGAAAGATAAATTAGAACAATTTCACAGCATGAACCAGGACAAAGCTATTACATATGTGAAGATGGGGTTGAACCAGAAATTTTGTCACTTTTTGGTTCTGTTCTTCTTCCAATGAGGAGTGTCTTTTTCCCCAAGAAACCTGATCAAATTATCATCAAGAACAAAAAATTGAGATAGGAGGTAAACCATTGTCAAGTACAAATTTAAAACAAGAGACCATTAAATGATATGAACTTAATTTAGGGAAGCACAACAAAATGGAAGTGAAGCTCAACAATAAGAGCATAAAGCAATAGCCCTAAATAACCTCAATTTCCTCCTAGATACATTAATATTTGCTATTTTGAACTGAGTTCTTAGAATATTTTTTCTCTGATTTTAAGTATAAAATAATGTATTTTTCTTTTCATGTATATCTCCTAGTAAGCTTTTGATTAACTTTATCTTCAAAGTTGATTTGTAACACCTCTATTCTCTCCATACCAAAAAAATGTGCATTTTCCAAGAAATTTGATTTGTTATATCAAGAAACACCACATTTATAATAGCCACAGTTTACTAATGAACGCTGCTGTGTTTGGACATGAAAGGGTGGCCATTTGTTTTTGGTACAAATTCAGGTTCACCTACTTTTCATCTTAACTTAAATGTTATTCCATGCCTATGATGTGAGCATTATCAAGGTCACTTGGTTAGAATACAAATAAGTGTTCTTGTGTGGATGTGTGAGAGGGAGAGCAAGCATACCTTCTTAAGATATCTAAGTTTAGTATTTATTCTTTCATTCAAAAGATCCTTTCCTTTGATAATCTGCAACAAAAGAATCAAAATAAACTTGCAATTAGAGATTGATTAGTACTTTACAAAAAAGTAGAGGATAAAATAAACTTGCAAGCTTGGTTTAGTAACAATTGTTGCAATGATATAAAAAATGTTAAAAAGCAAGAAATTGCAGAAATTCGCAGTATTTATTTACATGTAAATTTCTCAAACTTTTTACTGAATTTCCCACTTTTGATAACTAGATCCATCACTTCTTGCCTTCCAACATTTGGAAAGGGTCAGAGAGAAGGAAACATATATTGGCATCACATCACTACCTAACACAGCAATTGCAAGAGTGAGGAATAAATCTCAGAAAGAAAGAAGCATTTACTGTCTCCATGATAATAGTTGAAGACTCGAGGGATAGCATGTAACCTGGATAAAGGATGATTATCACAACCCAAGAAAATCCTCCCGCGGAATTGTTTCTTCAAAATTGCAAGGGAGAGGGAAGCTACATCCTGGTTTGAAAGCGAACATTGAGCATTATATTCAACTTTTCATATTAACAAATACTAAATGACCAAAAGTAGATAAGAAAATGCAATGTTTTAGTTTGTCAAGGGACTCAAATTGGTCTCATGGTGAAATGATAAATATGAAACAAAATATATATATATGGAATAAGAGAAAGCACATAAATGAAACACATCCTTTGGCTTGTGCTGGTAAAGCCGAATAAAATGGTCGAACTTCAATACCTTAGTGACTCAATGTATGTGAAACAGTTTTAAAGATGTCAATTGCCAAATGCAGATAAAACCACTATGTTGATAATAATTTACACAATACAATAAGATGCACTGAAATTCTGACCCCATAGTGTATAAGATTCAGGATGTGATCAGGACGAGATTCAACAATCCCCTTCTCTAACCAATAAGCATGTGTACCTTTATCTATTTTGTTTAAAATATCAAGGTTGGCAGCAGATAATCGACATAAATATAATAATAGAAATAACCACCCAGATGAATAGGTAGTTGAAAGTCTATGTTAGGATCCAATTGCAAGGCTCGTCCTAGTAAACTGAATTCTGAAAAGGATACATAAAATCCAGACAGTCTTAAAACAGAACCACCAAACTCCAACACTATATTTTCAGCTTTCAAAAGGACATCAGTCCATGGGCTCCTCCCTATTGGCACTACTGGACTATCCTGCACAGAAATAAATATCTAATAATCCCATGAACAAGATATATTGTTGTCCCTCCCATGCCCAAAACAGGGGAAACATGATTCTACAATGTTAAGATGAGGAAAATAAGTGATAGCCAACAGCAGAAAATAAGCCATAAAAGAGTGTGAGAGAACAGACAAAGAATGTTTAAGACCTACCTCATCACACAATCCATTATCATTACAATCATAAGGAGCAGAGCTTGATATGTAAACATCAAAGAACCTTCACCATTCCAGCACGATGCAGCCAGCTTGATTGGTTGACAGTCCACCACACAAAAGCTCAGAAGAAAACCAACTCAGAAACATGAATAACAGTATTTTTTTGTAGAAAAAAAAGTTGACTTTTATAATTTTGATTTTCTCTTCAATTCAAATTTCAATGATATAATTGTTGACCTAAGATCACCAAGGTAGTCTGAAGATTGGTAAGGCGGTGCACAAAATATCACATAAGGAAATCTGAGGGAGGCTTTGGTCCACTTCAAAGACGGATTAATACCGATTTTAGACAACTCTTCATGATGATTAGTGGTTGCTGTTTGTCCAAAAACTTGACAACCTATATATTCCTGCTTCAATAAACATATGTAATATGTTATTGTCCATACATGTTTTTTTTATCGCAAGCTTCTTCGATAATCTGCAATAAAAGAATCAACATAAACTTGCAATTAGAGATTGATGAGTATATACTTTATAAAAAAGTAAAGGTTAAAATAAACTTGCAAGCTTGATTTAGTAACAATTGTTGCAATGATATAAAAAATGTTAAAAAGCATGGAATTGCAGAAATTCGAAGTCACGCTCGACAAAATCCGCAACAAGGAAGTATAATAAAAATCAAAAATCAAAATCAACAAAAATTATTGTTCGTTAGCAAGAGAAGAGAAAATCGAAATTGAAGCAACTAAAAGGAAGGATGCATAGGTGAATATTGGAAGAAACCCTAAAAGAAAGAGGAAGAGGAAGAAAACGTTACCATCTTTTGAGAGCAGCAATATACTCGTAAGAAATCACAAACGACCTGAGTTCCAAAGAGTAGAGTCGACGGACACTCTTCAAATGAAAATAGAAGTGATGCGGTGGTAAAGTCGTGTAATGAGTAAAGGAATGATGGTGTAAAATAAATTTATTTAATATCAGAATTCGTATCATTTTGTGACGGTTAAATTTTATAGTTTATAGGGGTTAAAGAAATTGTCAGAAATCATATCATTTTGTGGTGGTTTATAGTACTCCCACAAATAAACCTCCACTAAAAATCAAATTTTCTGTAGTGATTCATATCTTCTTCCTGCAGATTATGGATGGTGTGAGACGATTGACATCCAAATCTCTCAAAATGTAGTTGGTTCACGGTGGTAGTTAATTCGGTGATTTGTTTTTGCAAATTTTGTCGGGGCTCCCTTATTATCAAAATGGTGAATGTTAACTGCAAAATCATGTAACTCAGGCAACACAGTTGATAGCTCAAATGGATAATACTCGTATGACTAGGCTCGTTCCCATTCGGGATATCGAGGACACCATGGTTGATATGTCATGGCATCAACGAGCAATTTTATTCCTTCCTCTATTGGGCAAGGAGCAGAATCAACAAGATCAAAAGAGTCAGGAAAATATTGATATCAAAATGCACAAGTGTTATTAACAGGATTAAAAATCAGAAAAGAAGTAGAAAAGATAACAGAATCAGAAAAAATAGAAAGATAACTAGATTAAAACAGCAAAGCATCAGAAGAAGAATAAAATCGAAAATAGAAGAATAGAAAAATCAAAATCAAAAACAGAATGTTAACCAAAAAATTGATGCATGAAAAGAAAATAAAAAATCAGATAAAGAAATTGCAGGATCAAAGTCAGTTATGTAGAGGAAGTTAGAGTCACTTATGCAAATTAGGAAATAGAAAACAAGTAGCCATCAAAAAACAAAATCAATCATGCAGAAAAATTAGAGTTAGTGTTATGGCTAAAGGAATAGAAAGTTAGTAATTATCAAAATGTAAGTCAAAATATAGTAAGGAGAACGATTATTGTGCTACAACTATTTTTGTTTTTTTTTTTTGGCAGTGAAACTCACGCAAAAACTAACACATACTCAACATGCTATTTTATTATGGGATCCAAATCAAATAGACACGGACTCACTTTAGACTCTATGACTCGACTAACATGGCAATCTACAGACTCGGGATGCGGCTATTACTCAAGTTTGGCACACAAAGACACAAAGAACTTGTATCCCCGACAACGGCGCCAATTTGATAAGAGCATTTTTAGTCGTATTCTGTTTATCAAATAAACTAAAGCTAACTATAGTATAATCAACCCTAGGTTGAATTTTCTCAAGGACTCAGTGTGCTCAATTGTGATTTTATATGAAAACCGAAGTAAAACTGGAACTCTCAAGTGTAGAGTACCGACTCGCTCTCGGCAGATATTGGTCCGACATGAACTCGGCAAAGCCTTATCCGACACGGTCTTGGCTAAGTACAAACGGACGCTACAGAGTCGGACTGACTCTGTCACAAACTGAAATACAGTAAACAAGGGGTTTTGGATGCGAGTAACCAACGGCAGAAATTAAACTACGAACGTAAATGCAATTACACTAAACTAATCCTAATGCTACTACTGTATTTCTATTTAGTCTCAATAATCAAGTTCATTCTAGTTCACTTGCTCCAGTTCCCAATCCACATCAACCTTCGATTTTCTTATGACAATCGCCAAACATCCGTCTATTGCCATACTGAGGATTTACGCAATCGCTACCTCATCAGTTGGTAGGGATTAAGTCCATAGTTGATTTTAGGTTCTCAATTAGGTTCTCAATTAGGTTCTCTAGTTGATTACCTACTGAATTAGTTCAACCAGTTTCGATCGGCTTAGTTCAACAAGACTCACGTCACCTTGTGCAATTGCAACGCAGATAGTGAATTAAAGTATAAGAATGCAACCAGAGATCAGAATTAGAAATCACTTATATTATTAAGGACGAAATACAACACAGGGCCTGGATTCGATGACTCCATCTTCTACGACAATTGCCATTGAAGAACGGCAATGGTTCACCTCTGCTAGTTAGGACGCTGAGGATCAAGTCCACCAGAGTGCATTGGTAATCCAATCGGTCCCCTCTAGCAATCTTCGGCTTCTCAGTTCCTAACTTGTGCTTCCTTGATCAAGAGAAACACCAATAGGAGCACTGTGCACCACCGTAACGTAGGAGATGAGAGCGAGAGAGTGGAAACAATGAAAGCGGGAAAATATGATTTCCAAGGGCCCTGAGAAAAGTGCACAGCTCCTCCTATATATACAAGAGCTGGCTTCGCTAAAGCACGCTAACTACGAAGCCTAACAAAATTACAAATTGGATTCCTAATCTACCCTTGCGTAACTTACGCTGCAAGCTTCTCCAGGAATGATGTGGCAGTTGCGCTGGAGCTGAGGTGGATACACCTTTGGACCACTCCTCATTGGGCTGTTGGACCGAGAGGCCTGGCCTGGCCGAGATGGAGTCGATTTGGTCGGGACGACTTCATCTCGGCAGAGTCTTTTTGTGATGGGCCGAGATCGTCTTAGCTGGACCTCTTATGAGGGGCTGAGATCATCCAGATTTATCCTGCAAAATGGAATGAGTCTTTTATTAGCTAAAACCATTAAATTAGCACAGATTTGCATTTCCTCTATTTTTAGGTTCATAATATGAATCTTAGCTAATACTCAATTCTTAGGCACTGAATGATCTCTAAAACACTCATCTTAGGATCCTGTAAGGTGTATAAAATAAGACTCATGACTAACCAACATCTTTTTGTAACACTTCCTACCGCTCTACTAAATCCTTCATAGCTGCCTCCACCCGCTTTGTCTTGGGAAGCGCTCAAGTAGAGGTTTCTTGAAACTTGATCCCAACCTCTTTATTGGTCTCAGTGAGCTATTTGGGTGATGAATGGAATGCAAATGTGATGGATTGCAACACTTAATCTTAAATGCATGATGAACATGAATGTAGAATGTGATGCATGCTATTTTTCTATTTTTTTACAAGGTCAGAATTGAATTGAAAATGGCACCCAACTGACTTTGGAAATAACATGAGTGTAGAACAAGATTTGGCGAGATGGCACAGAGCCAAATTGGGAATGGCATGGGTCTGACTCAAATTGGAATCGACACAAGGGCCAGGACAAAATTGGATAAAAGAAGACGATGCGGAGCTGGACTCGACTTGGAATCGACACAGGGGCCTGATTTAGAATCGACATAGCGGGTTAAGATGGATCCTGTTTGGATTCTAAGTCTACTATGTGTTCCTTTCCATGGGTATCTTAACCTCACCATTTGGCCTCTAGAGCTTAATACTTATTTTGCAAATCTACCACAAACAGGAATGAATCCCAGAGTGTGGTCGTTCACGAAAAAGTCACATTCCTCACTCTCTATACACTCAGGCCCGAGAATCGGACCCCTCTCATTGAACATGGTCAAAAGATAAGACAACCCCCCCCCAAAAAAAAATGCCCCACATTGACATAAACAAAATATAGAATTGAATCTTCTACCCTAAGGTTCATGGAAGCATACAAAAATTGCAAAGCAAAGAACCGAAATATGAACCTAAACTTAAATAGAAAGGCATAAACACATGCAAGAGTCAAGTTTTTCATGCAGCTAGTGTTGACAAGGCTCAACTCTCAACCAAGTCCTAGTGGAGTCTCCATCTATCGCAACCTAAATCGCGATGCGGGGTTGGCAAAAATTAGAAAGGTTGGGTTTCGAGCTCATTCTAGGGAAGGAACAGGGAAGACAGAGTTGCCACTAGCATTTTTATGGAAAATGTCAAGAAACCTTTGAATGGATAAGTATGGTCTTTGAATCAAAGAATAGGCTCGAAAGTCGGTTATGCATAGGGATTATTGGGTATCCCAGCACGTCTATCACACGATAGTTACCATAACTAGCTACATGAAAAGGAAATGACTCTTAGGTTTTGGTTAATGCCTTTTCAAGGATGGAGTATTCACACAGAATAACTGTGGAATATTTTTGGTGTTTATTGGATGGTTAACTTGACAAGAGTAGGCCTTTTTCTCCTACGTATATCCTTTTGTCGGAGAAATCAAAGTTCACATAGTTCTAGACATTGGATAATTAGGTGGAAAGGAGTCGAGACCGACTTGGCTCCACTAGAATGGGAGAGTGCTGAGACAAACTCGGCCAAGGTGAAGTGGAAGGATGTAGAAACGGAGTCGGCTGGTTGGTATGAAAGGGAGTCAAGACCGACTCAGCTCTAGGGGTTGTGCATGTGTTTTGACAGTGAGAAGACATGGACTATCCGTTAGGCGTCCATGGATTTAGAGAAAAACGTAACTAGGAAGCTCAAGGATAGATGCTGGGGAGTTTAAGGATAAATGCTGGGAGGGGCCGAGACTGACTCGGTATAGAATGCCAAGACTGACTCGGCTAACCGAATTAGGAAGGTGGTCAAGATCGAATTGGCCAGGTAAAATGTCAACTTAGTGATTTTGTGGTGTATGTGATATTAGGGTTGGAGCTAACGTAATCCTCGGCTACCTGATGTTGAGGTCGATCCATAATTGGGCTAAATGGAGGAGTGTAACGATTCCAAGGGAGGACCAAGACCGACTCGGTCTGGTTGGGTGTTCACTACATATTGACTAGTGTGTATACTTGACTGACGCTAGATGTGGAAAGTTTAGTAGGTCAGGATGTAAATCACAGTTTTATGGTATACTAAGCTATTCTACATTGGCTTATGAAAGGGGACGTTTGTTGAGTATCAGAGACTAACCTGGTATTCCGGAGTTGAGGTTCTTCTTCCCTTCAATTTTCATGGATGATTCTTCTTGAGTTGCGCTTTGAATGCTCTTAAGTCTCGGGGATTTCTCTCAACTCTCAACTACTATGCTCAGGAAATTCTCAATCTCTTCTTTCAACTCTTCCTCCAATTTTTCCTAAAACTTCCACGCAAAGATTTTCCGATCCCTCTCACCTTCAATTTTGGGCCTTTTATAGGCCACCCCTGAGGTCATCCTCGCAACAGATTTAGCCACGTGTACTATCACCATCCCTCTGATTCCTTCCTTTTCGCCCTTTAGCTAATGTCAAGGGCCCCAAGATCCTTGCCCAAACAAAATCGTGCGCTGGCCACGTTTTGGTCATCCCTAGGCAAATAAAAATATCAGGGGTAGAAGATTCGGAGCAGAAGGCTCGAAACGTACATGATTTTTGTCCCTTCCTATCTACTCGGACAAAAATTGGGTGCTAGTCTATATTAGTTAGTTAAGATGTCTAAATTGGTGGTTTTATTTGAAAGCTTGTACTTTATGAGAACTTGTATGTTTATTAGACTTCTTATGCTTTATGTGTGTGTGGTATTTTATTTCGCGAACTTACCCTTATATTTCTTACCATGTAGTGTCATTGTGATAACCTCAAATGATATTTCGTTGGGAGCAAATTTCAAGATCACTAAGGAACTGGTCCTGATCCCACATGTTGTTCAACAAAAAATATATATGCACTTTCTCCCTATGCTTTCATGGAGACCATGATGGGCCTAGAAGGGACTTGGATGATTAATCAAGATTTGGAGCACGTCAGGTATTGCAGTGACATCCCCATCGACTTTGAACCATGCATCGCTACCCTGATTTTGAATACATTTTTCACCACATTGGGCTTCTATCTACTAATACAAGAGACGTGGAGTTGGCTTATGCACTTACCTGAGCTGAACTAATTAGAATCTACTGTTGTGACCCGATTCGTCTTAAACATCATCCACGTCATCGTAGAATAAATCTCGAAGCTATTCATCAGGAGCTACCCTCGTATCCTCCTCGCCATTATTAGTTTAATGTATGATCAACCTAGAGTGTGTAAGTCTTGTATCCCCCTCCCTTGATGGTGATGTTGTATGACTTTTGAAAGACATATGTACTATACTCTTTTTATTCATTTTGGGTTGTAAGTGTCATTAGACACAATCTATTACATTAGATACTTGGATTTGTATTAAGGGTGAGCAGGACCCAACATGGCCCACTAACCTGTCCTAACCTGATGTTAATTTGGATGGATTTTAGTTTTAAAATTTGACTTCATATATTTTTTGGACAAGTTTGGGTTATGCTTCAAGTCAATCCAACTTGGCATGATATCCTATATTATCTTAAAAAGTATAATTTTTTTAACAATTGTGTATTAATAATATTTTTTATTTATTAAATATCATTTTGTATAATATACTATTATACTTATAATAATATTATTTATTTTAAAAAAATATATTATAAAATATACTTGACTTAAGTTTTATACTTCTTTTATTCTATGATTTAACTATATATAATATTAAGATTGATACATTATGTTAAGGAGTCAGGTTGACCCAATATTATTCCATATTTTTCAGGTTTTGATTAGGTTGAATTCAAGTTTAAATAAATGATCTAGTCAAAATTTTGAGTTGAGTGATGATAAAGATAAACTCGACCCAACTCAGTCCTTACTTGTCCCTAATTTGTATGACCAATATATAGTATGAAAATGTATTTTTAGTATGCATATATAATTATGGTTATGATTATACATGTTTTTATTTATATATTAAATAAGAGTTTTCCTACTTAATTGAACCTTTATGTTTTTAAAGTAGGTTTAATTTTTATTGTAGTAATTATGGGTCGTTATAGTGACAATAGTGCAATGACCCAACTATACTAAAAAAAAAAAAAAAAATAATGTTGGTGGCGAAGTAACATACCTTAATATTGGCGGGAGAGAAAAACGAACGGAATGGTGTGAGAAAGAATAAAGTAGTGGCGGGTTGATAGAAAAACGTAAGGGAAGAAGATGAAGAATATTTGAAATAAAAACTAAAGGTGCATTTTAGACAAAAAATATTGTTTTTTACATTAGTTGACTTCACAACCAATGTGAAAAGTCACTATTTACATTGAAACTGATATAAAAAGATAATAATTACACAAATATCTTTATTTACAAAGATCTTTTATAGACCAATGTATAAATAGACTTGAAGTAGATGCCTAATTTTGCACTAATATTAAGATAATATATAAATAGAAGAAGGTTAAATTATATACTTTGCAACTTTATTTATTTACATTGTTTAATTTAGTTTTTCTATTATTAAAAGGTTTAATTTATTTACTCAATTTTTAAAATCGATACACTGTTACCTTCCTATCCAAAAACAATATCCTAGTTAAGATTACGTGCAGTGACAAAATTGAATATATTTATATCTTCAAATAATTTTATATTTATATCTTCAAATAATTTTAAATATATTATATTTAAACCCTAAACTACCACTATATTTATATTTATATCTTTATATCTTCAAATAATAATATATTATATTTAAAGAAAAATATGTTTTTAAGATAAATAAACTTTTTAACCGCCACAATAGTAATTTATTTTCTAAATTAAAAAAAAAGTAAAAATATTGAATTTAATAATAATTATAATTTCAAAACAATTACATTTTTTATCTGTTATTATAATAATTTTATTTCTAAAAATAAAATATTATTATTTAAATAAAAATAAAAATTTTAATATTTTAATAAATTATACTATTGTGATCATTTTAATAATTTTATTTTTAATATAAAAACTATAATAAAAATTTATGAAATTATAATAATTTAAAAATTTTAAATATATAATATTTATCATGTCATATATAGTAATATTTTAAAATTTATGAAAATTATTATATTTTTTTATAAATATTATTTAAAGTAATAATATAAAATTATAGTAAAATAATAATATAAAATTATATTAAAATTATAATAGAAAGTAACATATTTATAATATAATTTAAATTATTTTTTTATCATTTTATTTTGCTAAATTTTTAAAAGTTATAATTTAAATATATTATATTACAAATATTCAATTTTACAGTACTATATTACATTATTAAATATACAAAAATATTTTATAATAATTATATGTATTGTATTATTAATATTTGAAATACGATATTGTTATATTATGTTATATTTGTTATTTTTTATTTGTTATATTTAAAGAAGGTACTAGAATATTCACAAAGAATATCCCTTGTTTGATAGTCTTACAAGTGGTCATAAATTTCATGAACATGTATGCATAAAGATATTATGTCAGATGCAACTTTCATCCCGAGGCTCCCACAACACACATGATGAATCCACTTTTGGGGTCCCCTTAGGTCAAAAGGTCCTGTTGACATTCCGTGGTTATCCAAGTCAACCTGTCCTTGGCATGGAAATTAAAGAAGCTTTATAAAAATTTGATGCCTTGCGAATACGATAAAGCCTCGCTGACATAATATTGACCTTATCTTCAGTTCAACCAAAAGTGACATTGATTAAGCTTGACAAAACCAACATTTTACCTTCATTAAACCTTCATCTTCTCATCTATAGCACATATATGTTTAAACCTGCACCCACTGCTTCTAGTTGTAGGGTACCGTGTTTCCTTTTCCTTGAACCAACAACGATTCTTCTTGTCCGATTCCTCTTCCTCTTAATTCTCAATAGGTTGTTAGTTTGTGATTCATTTAAAAGAAATTTGTAAATAAAAGGCACAAAGACAAGTCTGTAACATTAATTCTTTAGTTAGCTATAATTTTTTTATATCAGAAGTATGATACAAAAAGATTAATAGTCTTGTCATTAATTGATGGCTTGAAGGTTTTGTAGGTGTGTTTTGTCCACGTGCTTTCTATGAAGTAAACCAGAACTGAGCGGAAGCTGTTGGGATTTATTTGCCTTCAACTTGATTATTAGCCCATGAGGGTAACCTTGTGTGAGCAATTGATTTTCAACGATAATCATTAGTTAGTTATGGGTAATTTTTCAAATTTTATAATTAGTTTGGCGTTGAGTAGAATCAATTATAAACATTGAATTTATAAATCAATGATTACAAAGAACTATCCCTTGTTTGATAGTCTTACAAGTGGTCATAAATTTCATGAACATGTATCTATAAAGATATTCTGTCCGATGCAACTTTCATTCGGGGGCTCCCACAGCACAAATCATGAATCCACTTTTGGGGTCTCCCTTAGTCAAAAGGTCCTACAAATATTCCGTGGTTATCCAAGTCAACCTGTCCTTGGCATGGAAATTAAAGAAGCTTTTTGACACATTTGATGCCTTACGAATACAATAAAGCCTCGATGCCATAATATTGCCCTTATCTTCAGTTCAGCCGAAAGTGACGTTGATTAAGCCTGACAAAACCAGCATTTTACCTTCATTAAGCTTTCATCTTCTCATCTATAGCACATATATGTTTAAACCTGAAGCCACTGCTTCTAGTTGTAAGACACCGTGTTTCCTTTTCCTTGAACCAACAACGATTCTTCTTGTCGGATTCCTGGTCATCTTAATTATCAATTGTTGTTAGTTTGTGATTCATTTAAAAGAAATTTGTAAATAAAAGGCATAAAGACAAGCCTTAACATTAATTCTTGGTGAGCTATAATTTTTTATATCAGAAGTATGATGCAAAAGATTAATAGTCTTGTCATTAATTGATGGCTTGAAGATTTTGTAGGTGTGTCTTGTCCACGTGCTTTCTATGAAGTAAACCAAAACTAAGAGGAAGCTGTTGGGATTTATTTTCCTTCAACTTGATTATTAGCCCATAGGATAACCTTGGAAGGTCAATTTTATAAGCAATTTATTTTCTACAGTAATCATTAATTAGTTATTGGTAAATTTTCAACTTTTATAATGAGTTTGGTCTTGAGTAGAATCAATTATAGGCATTTTATTTATAAATCATTTAAAAAAATCTATACATTTACACTTAAAAATGTTTATAGTGTCATCAAAATAAAATATTTTTTTTAAACTTACTTCGAAAGCATTAATTCTTTAAAAATTAATTCTATTAAAATTTAAAATAAAGGGATACTATATCTATTTAGAAAAAAAAAGCATTTGTGATATAAATTTTAATTACGTTTACTCTTTGAATCTAGTTAGTTAGACTACACTAAAATTTTTGGGATGTTTTGATAGTTATTAGACAATAAATTTCGTTAATCGGAAAATGTGGAAATATTAGCAATAGTTATCGTTTTCTCCAAAAGTGAAAGAAAAAGCAATATTGATATCGTTGAAAGCAGTTTGTAGTTTAAAAGAATACCTACCACAAAAGGATAATAGTTAGATGATATTAAACCAATACTATAAAAATTGTCATTAATAAGAATTTGGCGTTGGTTTAATTTTTATTGGTATAATTTTTAGATAAGATAAATTAAATAGTCTGTAAAGATATTATAAGTGTATACTAATAATATGAAATATTATCTTACTAGACAGTTTTGTTAGAATTAAAGATTTATTTATATATGTTATGAATACATCAAATACTAAATATTGGTATAATACATAAAAAATTAATATAAATTTATAAATTTGTATTAACAATTGAATTTTTATTATGCAAAATTTATATTTATAGAGAAATTTTAAATACTTGATATCTTTAGTTCATTAATAAATAACATTTTTTAATATTATAATTAGCAATATATTCGTTAGTTGATGGAGAGAAAGCTACGTCAACAACAGTAATAAAGAAAAAAAAATAGAAAAGCTGTATAACAATATTATTGTGGTTATGGTAGAAGCAAAGAAATTTAACTAGAGACGATAATTGATTGGGTGGCGAAAATATTACTATTCAAATGAAACAAAGACAGTGTAAGGAGTGCAATCGTCTCTCCTGTACTGAAAATGGTCTCTAAGAGAGATATTTACAAGAAAAAATTATAAGTGCATAATTGTTTTAATTATTTAATTTTGTAGTATATATTTTCCTTTTATATTGAAATTTTGAAGTACTGAAAAAGATACACAATAATAAAAATATAAAAGAACAAGATATAAAAATATTTATATTACAGAAAATATTTTTTCATGCTTAAGAGCTGTATGCACCCTTAGGAAGAAGAAAATATAAGAAAAAGCATAAAAATATAATTTGAATTTCAGAGTGTTCAAAATATTTTTTTATAATAATTTATGTATTTTTTTTTATATATGATAGGAAATAATTTTACAATTAGAAATAATATTTAATTGATGATAACTAATAGTATAGAAGTAAATTAAATAAAAAGTGTGATTCATCAAACATTTTTTAAAATTATATAATTTTTTTAATGTAATAAAATATATCATTTAAATTACATGTTTATTTTCTTATGGAATATATATTTATATTTTAGAATATTTATATATAAGAATATCTTATCTATTGTTTTGTGTATCCATATAATATCAGGTCAGTCCTAATTAATGATTGAGTATATGTTGACAAGGGGAAAAATAGAGAAACATGAGAAAAAAAATAAAGATGTGTGGATAATATAATAAAAGTAAAAGAAAAAAATTGAAAGAGAAGAATGGTGAAAAATAAATGTAAGAGATTGAAGCATAATAATATGTAATTTATATAGAATAACGATGGAATTTAATGATTGATAGTGAAAAATAATTATTGTTGGTATGATTTTTAAAGTATCGTCCAATCACAAATTGTCGTTACTATGACTTTTAAGTTATTTATGATAAAAGTCAACAAATTTACCATAGTAATTGGATAATTGTATAAAATTCTTTATACTAACCATATATGATTTATTTTCTCATAATGATAAATGTCTATTGAATTTTATGATGGAAGGAAGAAAACGATAGGAAGAATGAATAACATAAAAAATAATAAACGAAATAATTAATGAGATTAAAAAAATTAAAAAATTGATATAAATGGTAAAAAAAGGAAACGTGGGTTGAGTATTTTCCTTTTATTTCATGTGATAAGGAGTGATGGAGAGCGTGTGCTCACAACTCATCTAATCATCACATGGAAAGTAACATTCTATTTAAGTATTTTCCTTTTTAAATATACGAAAAATGTAATTCACCTGAGTGTTGAACTTGATAATATTATTGTTGAAATATATGTTATAATGTTTTTGTTTTTGTAATTATAGGAGTCTCCAAAAATAATGAATAATTTGCATCGGGAACTATGAACTTACGTGCCTATTTTTATTCCAATATATGTTTTTCATATTAAAAATTAAGTTCAAACTCTATCATCTTATTTAATATATATAAATAACTAACACTTTACCAACTAATATTAGATAGATATGTTATAATTGATGAGATGAACGTGTGATTTAATGGACAAGAGTTTAGAATAAAAAAAAAATGGACAAGAGTTTAAAAACATTGGTTGGTTTGCAACAATATGAAATTTACATTAAAGCAACGTGACATCCAAAGTCAATGAAGGAAACAACAAGAATGGGCCCAAGAATCTGGAGTGTACATCCATCATTACGAATGTAAGAATGCTATACGCTACATACAAACTGCACTACAAGGTAAGGAAGCATGGCCAAAGATAAGAAAAAGTAAAGGGAATCCAAAATTAATATACTGAATAATGCTTTTAGGAATCGTCCATTTATGCAAGTTGGAGCAATTCTTACCTCTACCCGTTCTCTATAAATACCATCCTACTCCTACCTTTGACCTCAAGTCCAAGTCTTTTCTTTTCTAGTTTTTCTTAACAAGTTATACATATCAGTATAAAGAACTATGGATTGTAGAATAAAGAGCGCAGAAACTCACAGGTTTTCTTTCTCACATCCACGCACAAGCACACACATCACATATCCTAGAGTGCATGTGCTTTTTAACTATGAAACATTGAATTGAACAAAATTAATTCCACTTAACAATGCATGGATATGTATAAGTAATATATATAGCTTTTGTTGCAATAGGAATAAGTGTGCAGCATGCTTCCGACAGTTCAACAAACTGGAGCACCTTGTGGAGCACATGAGGATCTCATACCATTCGGTTCATGAACCAACCTGTGGCATTTGCAGGAAACACTGCAGGTCATTTGAGTCTCTAAGGGAACATCTTATAGGTAATAATCTTTCATTTATGATTCATTGTTAAGCAAATTAAATACATGGACTTTGCATCTTAATTCAATGAAGAAATTATCAATTATTTTGAATTTGTTACAAGATTTAACCTTCTTTTCCAGGTCCATTGCCAAAACAGGAATGCAGAGATATATTTGCCTACAGAGGGTGCAAGTTTTGCTTGAAAGTCCTTGATAGCCCTAACTCTCGCAGGATCCACCAAGAAAATTGCCAACACTCTGGAACAAATGATGTATAACTTTTCACTTTGAAACTAAACATTATGAAAATAGTTACCGTCACAAAACATTAGTCCAATATTTTTCTTGTTACGTAACAAAAATACGTGCAGTTAATATTTAAAAAACATGAAATATATTTATTATTAGTATTGAAAAATTGAAAAGATTTTAGAATTATTCATTGCGAATTTTTAACTTTTTGTCCACATTATTACAGGGAATAATTGGTCGCTTTTCAAACTTGGGACTTCATGATAATTTGGCTATTGGTGGTGGAGCAAGAGGACCACAACAAGTAGTTGCACTAGCATGTAAAATGGTTGGAGGCGGCAGCGATGGCTCACTGGATCTCTGTGCAAGAGTGTGCTTAACAGATGAGCATGAGAATATAATATTCCACTCTTATGTGAAGCCTCCAATTCCTGTCACAAACTATAGGTTGGAAATTAAACTTCCTTTAGGCTTTTAAGAGTTTAACCATATATCTAGCTGATGTGCTGAATGGAGCTACTGATTCATTAACAGGTATGAAACAACGGGCATTAAACCAGAATACCTGAGGGATGCAATGCCAATGAAACAAGTTCAGAAGAGGATTCAAGACTTTCTTTGCAATGGTGAACCTATGTGGACAATTCGGGCAAGAGGTGGAAGAGCCAGGATTCTTGTGGGTCATGGTTTGGATCATGACCTTGAATGTTTGCAAATAGAATATCGAGTGGAAAAAATAAGGTAAATGATTCAATTTAACATTTGGGACGAACATGCGGCATAGGTATATAATCTCTCATACATATCCCAAATCAAATAATCTTTTCAGAAATTCTCTTAAAACTTAAATAGTTAAGTAATATATATAATATAACATTTTTCATTATACCCTAAAGTTCATTTATTTATTTTAGCTCCTCAATGTAATCAACAACAAACACTGCTATATACATAAATAAAATTTAGTAATATTTTGTGTAAAGTTGTTCTTGATACTTCTTTTAATAACATCTTTTTATATTTTTAACAACATTTAAGTATTGTTAATGACATTTTAAGATATAGATTAGATTTAACATTCATTACTAAAATTTAAAATTTGTTACAAAATAATTAGCTACAAAATTTTAAAATTAATAGTTATTTTGTAGCTAATTTCTAGTAAAAATAATTAGGTATAAAATTACTATAATATTAGTGGTAGCATGAAATAAGTAGCAAATTAGCTAAGAAAATAATCTTAGTTAATTTGTAGTAAATTTTTAAAATTTGTAGTTATTTTCTAGCTAATTTGTAGTAATAAGAAATATAAATAAATATAACTTAAATTTAGCTAAGAAAAATAATATTCTAATTAATTAATAGTTAATTAATTAAGATTTAACTACTAATTTAAATGGTAGCTAAAATTAATAGCAAAATCAAAAAAATCTTATGGTGATATTGGTTAAAATTTTACCAAAATTAATAGATAATATATTTTTTTACTATTTTTTAAATATTATAAAAAGTCATATATGTAAAAATGAAAGATGGATGCATTAGATCAAACACAGGCGTTTACTAAAACTCTCATTCAAATATTTACTTCGAATTCATATTGAATAATCAGGGACACCGCAAAATACCCTCCACTGATTAAAACGAGCAAGCTCAGCAACTCACTCAAGTACTTAACACAAGCATATCTTGGGCAAGTATCTTTCACATTTTTCTTTATAATAAAATATTAGATGCAATTTGGATGCTTCGTCAAGCATATATGATTTAAAATTAACAAGGCTTTTGCTTCCGGGTACATGTATATTTATATATGTAGGTATGACATTCAAACTGGGATTCAAGATCCTTATGATGATTGTGTTGCAACGATGAGGCTCTACATGAGAATGAGATCCCAAGTACATAAAATACAGGATTACCCTTTGGCATCTGACACCCAGAACAGGAATAATTTTGCTTCGTGGAGGCAAAGTGAGCTTGAAAGAATGACTCCTGAACAAATGCTAGAAATCTCAAGGTCTGACTACTATTGCTGGTGCTTGGATTCCTTGATATATCCCTAATCAGAAGCTCATGAACATGAGGGAATTTATGAGATACATCGATCAATATCTAGTAAAAGTAAAAATAAAGTTCACCAAATAGTTGTTACTTTTCTACTAGTTAATAATTTCTTGTTTTGTTTTAGAAATAATACTGATCAATTTAAGCAGTAGCTTACACTACTATCATAGCTAGCACCTAAGGTTCGTTCATGTTATATATGAATGAATGTAATTGACGAATACAAGGAATATAGCGCTTTTATTATGGGTGCATTCTATATTTGCGTACTTGTGTCTGATTAGTTGTTTAACATCCCTACGTAATATATCAACTACACTTTTCAACTATGTATGATGGACGGTCAGCTCCAAACTCCCAAAATATAGTTCCATATTAATAATTTGAAGAATGAATTGTTATGCCTATATAGATTTTTTTTTAATTTTATAGCGTTTATTCATCAAGGCTATATATTAACCTACATAAATATTTTTTGTTACATATTAACCTATATATTAAGGTATTGAACCAATAACTCAACATCATATACTAAAACTCAAATGAGAAAACAGATATAATTAAGGACTATATATATATATATATATATATATATATATATATAAATGGGACAAATTATATGACTAAAACCGAACTGAGTATTACTATAGAAACTATAATATTTACATTAATTTTTTTTTATGTTCTATTTTTAAAATGATAAATCTAAAATATATACGTTAATGTATTATAAGACATACATTTTCATTGTTGAGGAATTTAGTGTTTCTATGATAAAAATGTTGTTCCATCCTCTTCCCAAAGCCGGTTACTTGTTAAAGTAGTAATATTTTTGAGAAATACTAAAAGAGTATTTCGTTAAACAAATTAATTGTGAAACATTTATATGTAATATTGTCATTTTTTGGGTAACCAACATAATTATTTTTTTTGCTTTAAAATACAAGTATTTTTGCTTTAGAATACATGATTTTTTTTTCTTTTTCTATCTCTTAAAAATATAACAATAAAAAGTATGATATGCGACTAACAAATGATTATTTAAGTGATATTAGGTTTTGAATTCTTTAACATGTAGTTAGACATTCAAATGTTGACTGATAGATATAAAAAAAGTCTTATTGAAAAGAAATAATCAATCTACAGGCGTCAACAAAGATTTGAAAGGAATAAAAAATTTCGATAATCGACAAAAAAAATATTCTTTTACAATTGTATTAAAAAAAAAATGGAGATATGCACTTTTAATTTGGGTGGGAGCTGCACTTTTCTGTACGGGTTGCAAAAAGTCAACGACAGATTTTGCTTGTAGTCATCTCATATCTTGTTACTAACTTTTGGTATACCTTGTGCTAGATTGGTTAAAAGTCTAATAAATTTGATCTTTTGTCTTATAAAAAATATAAATATTATAAAAGACAATAATACTCAAATTTATAACTTTTAAAATAATTTAACAATTAAATCTTGTAAAATAATATTTTTGTACATAACTTGAATTCAACATCTTACTTAAAAAAATCATATACTGCTTATATAGCTAACCACCTATTAATCCTGAAAATAGGTATTAGCCATCTAAGCAGCATTATAACATGAGCAAAACATAATTGAATAATTTATGTGTAGAAAGGTGGGTCCAAGCTCAATTGTAAAATGCTATTTTGATTCGGGACACTTTATTTTATTTTTAAAAAATAAAAAACAAAAGATGAAAAAAAAATAGAGGAGAATAGAAAAATAACGCCCAAATATATTCATTCATGGCCTAAAACCTAATAAAAGTGCCTAAATTTATTAAATTTTTGTAACTTGTAAAACGATATGCGGAAAAATTTAATTAGGAAAGAGCTTCACATGAGAAAAAAATATAAGCCATATATGGCCTAACTAACTTTCTAACTAATAACAAAAGAATAACAAACTTGAACTAACTACAACTAATCTATCGTATACATTATATATGCGCTAATACCCCTTCCTCTTAGGTGGAGAGTGAATGTCTTTCACTCCCAGTTTGGTGAGAAGAAAGAAAATTCTGAGCAGACAAGGGCAATTTGTCACCGATCACATGACAAGGGCAAATGGAAAAGCTTAGCCAGCAATTTTCTCACTGACAACATGACAATCAATGTCATTGGTAGCAGTATGGCACACAGATTGACTATCGCAATATAGGAGAGCAGGGTAGTGAAAAGAACATAAAGATTCATGAGAAGAAACGTAAGCCATTATATTTTGCAAATGTTTGGTGCAAGAGCTCAATATTCTACTATACATGACGTGGGAGACACATTGTTATATTTTTTGAAATTCCATGAAACGAGAGATATCAAGAAATATGGAAAACCTAGTAATTATTTTTGAGTCTCAACTCAAGTTGTAACAACTCAATGTGGCTACATGACAACTTAAAAATGATTTATTAAAAAAATTCAATTTTAATTAAAACTCTTCGTTAATTTGTTAATGAAAATGCGAGTATATTTTTCACGTTTTCAAGTTTAGTCGGCAACATCAATAATATGTAACTTAAAACTTCAAAGGAGAAAGAGATACTCAGTAACATGCATAGATAAGTTAACAAGCTGAAATAAAGTATTATGACTCATGGTACTACAATTCACACATAAACTATGCTAAAATATCTTTCAAAGTTATGAGGTGTGTGCTCTTACTTATCAATAAGTATATACAACAACAAAAAAATTATACACTAAAATACACACTCTAACTTGCCACCTCCACACATAAGGATGATAGGAAGGAACAATAGCCGAAGACGAGGAGGGACTCCCATGACACCCAACTAGACTCTTCCAAGGACAGGTTTCAAAGTTTGAAACTACCTTTTATTACTACAAAAAAAAAAAAACATGTTATTTGTGATAGTTAAAATTACAATTTATGAAGATTACAAATCGCCACAAATGATATTTCTGGATTTTAAAATAATTGCTGGTGTCACTTATGACAAAAACGATTTTTGACTATTTTTATCTAATCACTAGTTTTTCCACTAAAAAATAAAAAATATTTAATATAAACCCATACAACTTGTGCTTACAGGTTTATATAAGAATTTCGTGTGGGAGTGGGAGGGAGAAAACCATAGAATGATGGTGATAGTAAAGCCCAACAAATCTCCAAATCAAAACAAAAATATCTAGTAAGATCGTGGAATAAAATTATGACTCACTCGAAGATGAACATTGATCACTTTACATAATATTTTAGAAGGGAGATTAAAGGAAGGCAGATTAAAGGAAGACATTTGCTGCTCCAATCCCTGATTCATAGATGCCTCGAGCTATAAAATAAAAAAGCACATGTAAGATAAAACAATAACAAAACTTTACAATACAACAAAAAGCATTGTGCTCAAAGCTCAACACACGCAAAAAAGTAAGGAATTATGGATCAAAGTTACTTATAAATTATGATTTGAAATGCTATCAAGAAAGAAACTGGTTCATGACAACGTAACAATCAAAGGCATAAGCATAAACAATTCAATAGAGTAAAGAACTTATGCATACCATAAAAAATAAAAAAATAAAAGACATGTCCCACCAGAATACAAGGGTGGTGAAGAAGAAACGCAGATAAAATTGTTGTAAGGTGAATACGAGTAAGCTAGTAAATAAAAAAATGGTGTGGAGGAAGATAAAAGAGTAGTAGCAAAAGCATGTGAAAGTGAGAAGAGAAATGAAGAGGGTACCTGTTCCATGTGACCTTGCTGGAAGTAATAAACTCTCTCCCCTTCACGGGGAAGTGTGACAAGGGGTCCAGCACAGGTATGCCACAATTCCTTGTATAAAGCATCATTGACATTGGTTGCACCTATAATCCAAGAGACAATACCAAAAGTACATTGGTTGCACCTATTCAAATCCTTGGAGATATAGTACCTACCACCTACATACAAAATTTTGTGTCTTCCTATATAAAACTGGGCCACCTTTAACCTCCAAAAGTTGGAGCTATAAGTAAAGCAATGTGCATCACTTATGGAGACATAACCAACCAAAATCTTCATTTGTTTGGGCAGCTTAGAATTCACAGCTTTAAAATGAAGTGAATTAAAATTTAAATAAATCACAGAACTAACTTTAATTTGAATTATTTTTGCTGGATATCAGAATATATGAGTATACGAAGAACCCCAACTTACTTGCTTGGCAACTGCAAGAGAACGAAGACCCAAAACAGCAAATTTTTCAATAATGGCATGAACTTTCTTCTTCACATCTTCTCAGAGATTGCAGAGAGCTATAATTCACTATTAGCTACACTAATGATGGATATTGTATAAGGAAACGAGAAATATCAATCTTATGCAGTAAAAGATGTATTTACATGCTCTGGTGCCCCTTTGCTTGCTCGGTGCCAATTGCCATTTTGGTCTACGTATGCTATGGCCGTACGTTTGTCCACTGGATTAAAGGGTAATAAATGCACTTCTGTGATACCATTTCTAGCCTGTAGTAAGTGTGAAAAAGTTGTTATCGCAGTTGCAATCTATCAAAGACCAAAGATTGGTATTATTAAGAAGGTTGATATGCTTGTTAAAAGAGCTACTCTAAGAGATTTTACGGGACTAAATACCACGTCATTAAGCAGGCCAACAAGAGGTCCTTATGCATGAAAATGTGACTCTTTCTTGTATTAATATGAAGGTGCTTCTCAACATGATCATATCCAAAAATTGTGCAATATATCCTACTTCATATTCATGCTATAATCAATTCTCATCGAGATGCGTGGAAGAGCTCTAAAAAATGTAAATCGAATTATAGAGACCCTATGATGCAAAATCATTGCTCCAGATCCTAATAATTGTCACCAAGTTACATAGGCAAGCAAAACCTAACAAGTGAATATATCGTTGAGAAGAAAGTACAAACCTCCTTTGGGTCACCCAACATTCCAACAATGCAAGCATCAATAGCATCTTGGTTCTTTACCCTATATGCCCTAGCTCCAAGCAAAATTATAGTGTCCTTGTCAGCATCTTTTTTGAAAACATGCAATATGGATAAATCACATCCAATGATTAGTAAATCAAAATTATCTCCAAACAGTTCCTCATACCACACAAAATTGGTTAAATAAAAATTAAATTGAAGGATCGTCATTCATATACAAACAGTTCCCCATCCTTATTCACCATCCAATTGCCTTTGGAAGAGCTCCTTGACTGATTAAGAAATGACTCATTAAGTGCAGCCACTATCAGAACAATAAAACATGGCTCAACATTACCAGCAAACACGAGTAGGGTATTTCAACAAACACATGGTGTCCGCATAATAAAAAAAAAACACAACATAATGCATAGAAGAGAAATTGGGTGATAGAGATGGAAGAAAAGGATACCTGGAGCCATTATCGATGACTACAGCTGGACGAGAAGTAGAGGGGTCCATGAGAAAGAGCGAAAAGGTGGTGGTGAAGGTGAACGTTGAAGTTAGATCTGCGAGTGAGATCTGAGAGTGGGTGTGAGGCAAAGGATCATGGTCATGAAGAGGGCAATAAGGAGGAAGAAGAAGAATGTGCAAGTAAGGGTAAATATGATGGTGACAAAGACTTTAATCCCAAGTGAAAAGAGAGAAAAGACAAATGGGAATGGTTGGTGATCGCTAAGCCCATATCAACTATAAACTCAACATAGAGTGTACAAGTACATATAGTTGCATTGTCGCTGGAGGAAGAAAGGAAGCTCCAACTGCAAGAGTTGGAGGAACTTCGCTTGGAAGCCTACGAGAACTCCCGCATTTACAAGCAACGAGTCAAACAATTCCATGACCGCCAAATTTTAAGAAAAGAGTTCCACGTCGGCCAGAAAGTGCTCCTGTTCAAATCAAGATTAAGGCTCATCTCCGATAAGCTCCGTTCCAAGTGGGACAGTCCATTTATTATCACTAAAGTTTTGCCTTATGGTGCAGTAGAATTACAGGACGAACATACAAGAAGCACCTTCCAAGCCAACGGGAAACAACTCAAGATCTTCCATGAAGGCCCCACAACAACAGTAGGCGAAGTGGAAAGCATCTCCCTAGCAGAACCGGCCACGGTGGCCGGCATGGCTTGAGCAACACGACAATAAAAACCTCCTCCATGGTCTTGTTGTGCATTAAGGACAATGCATCATTTAAGTGATGGGGAGTGTTCCGTAGGAGGGTGATGGTTTGTATGATTTTGTCATTTCATTTTTATTTTTCTACTTCGTTTTGTTTCTTTTCCTTTCACTCCAATCTCTTTCAAGTCATTTTCCCTTAGTTTTATTTTTTTTCGGGTTCTGACCGACTTCGGTTTTGTTCAATCCTGGTTTTCATTTTCGTTTTATTTTGTTTTTCCTAGCTGATTTCTGATTTCGGATTGTCAATTACTGAGAAAACTATTTTGAAAAACTTTGAATGGATTTCTTTGAGTAAGATGAAACAGCATGAAGCAGTGCATGACCCTGGATGAGAGATTTTTAAACCTGACAAGGAGTGAAATTTTTGCGTCTTTAGGCAGTTAGTAAGTGGAAAACTGAAAAGATGAACCATTAGTGATAGAGCAATTAACTATGTGAGAACTTTCAAGCCTTGCATGAATGACTTTGTATCTCGCCATTCTTTCATTTCTTATGTGATTATTGCATTTATGTTACTGGTTACTCTAGGTTTTGCCTTGATTCTCTGGATATATCTCGTTTCACATGCAGGAATGATAGGATTTAGGTCATCTTTCCTTACAGCTACTTAGCCAAATAAAGTCTGCCTTGTGAATAATTCCTTTGGTTACCTCCCTTTGAGCCTATAACCGTTTCTTGATATGACAGCTCATTACAAGCCTAAAGCCGAAAAAACTATAATCAACCCAAACCTTAGGGAACATAGGAGCTTTGGAATTGTTTTGGGAATAGATCTTGAATAAGTGTGGGGGTGACACCTAGAAGCATTGTGAGAGTGGTATATTTGAAAAAAAAAGTTAGCGTCCTTGAGAAAAGGGTTGATGAAAAGAAAAGAAAAGGATCAAAAAAAGAAGAAAAAAAGTGGAAACTAAAAGATTGCGCAACACCAAATGCTGCAAAACAAGAAGGGAGAAAAAGAAAAGAGAAATACAAAAGGGAAAGTAGGATAGTGAATAAAACTAAGATGCTCGTAAATGTAACAACAATGGTCAAAGAAGATAATCTCTACACTTACAAGTTTATTCCCTATTGCCCCTCTGGTTATTAAAGCTCACTTAATCATTCTATAATCCCACCTTATCCTGGCCACGTTACAAACCCGAAAAGTCCTATTGATCATTGTGCAGGTGTTTTTGAAGGTGTGAAAGGAGAGGATAGTCAAAGCTTGGCAGTACTAGTTGACATAGGATGTTTGAGTGTATATACAAACCTAAACACTTGAGACTGAGAGAATATGTTCCGAGAGAGCTTAGTCACTTCTCGGTTACTCTTAATGTTTGTAGGTTGCTTATTTGGTTTTGGATGTGGAGAAAGTAACTTTCATAGATTGTTTGAATACCTGGATTCTGGGATGAATGCATGCTTAAGCTGTTTTGTTAAACTTGAGGAGTTTATTTGAAAAACATATTCCCTCTTTCAGTTTTCTTGAATGCTTGAATCTGATTTTGCCTAGGAGTGCAAAAGTGTAAGTGTGGGGGTCTGATGAGTCATATTTTATACATTTTATGTGGGCTTAAGATGGGTGTTGTTAAGAATGTTTAATGATTAAGAGTCTTGTGTTAACCGAGATTTTAATTATGGGCCTGAAAATAGGAGAAATACAAGTACGTGCTAAAATAAGGTTTTTAACTAACAAAAAGGTTAAGAATTGTTTTGCAGGACTAATAGGATCATCTCGGCCCAAGTCATCTTGGCCTAAATCATCTCAGCCCAAGTCATCTCGGCCTAAATCATCTCATCCTAAATCATCTCGACCCAAGTCATCTCGGCCCAAGCCGGGAACATCCCGGCTAGCCTAGTGCCCCAGGTCAAGCCGACATCAGTGACGGAAATCTCACCTAAAATCACTCCAGCAAGAATGCAAATATGATTTGCCAAGATTAAGGAATTTGTAATGTAGATATTATTTGCTAAGATTAAGGAATCTGTAATGCATATATGATTTACTAAGATCAAGGAATCTGTAATTCGGGTAACTAGGAATGCAGATATGATTCTGCTAGAAATTAGGAAACTGGGAAACACCTAAGGTTGACGAGCTCGTAATCTGTAATTCGAATTAGAATCTTTAGGATTTGAATTTCTATTATTAGGATTGGATTTAGATTTAGCCAGCTTGTGTATAAATAAGCAAGCCAGGCCACGTCTTCAAGTGGAATTTCAATAGAATCTAAACCTAGCGTCGTCAGCAACTGTAGACACTCAAAGCTAGCATGGTGGTACACGAAGCTTTAAATAGGTGTCTCTCTTGGTCGAGGAGGTACATGATCAGGATTTGCGAAGCTGGAAGCTACCGGAGGTGATCGCTTGGTATAGTTGACGCACTCCGGTAGAAGGAAACCTCAACGTCTGGCCATCACTAGTGCACCACTGCCGTCCTTCCATTGGCGGTCGTCGTGGAAGGCGAGTTCTCTAAAAATTCTGAATTTCTCACCTTGTATTCATTCTATTTCAATAACACAACTGGTTTTCTATTCTATCTTTTGATTTTAATCCTTGTGCTTTAATCTGCTTTAACATTGTTCGAGGTAGTTCACGTTAGACTAGGTCTGGTCGGAATTGGTTTAATAATCTGATTAGGTAGAGAACCTAAAATCAACCAAGTACATACTCCTTGTCAACGGATGAGGTAGCGGTTGTGTAAATCCTCAGTATGGTAGTGGACAAACTTTCAGCGGTCGTCGTAAGAATCTCGGATTGAATAGGAGCATAAGTCTAAGAAAGAATGGTAAACTACTGTGTGTTGATTTCCGAATTGGTACAGTAGATTAGTTTAGCGTAGTTAGTTTAGTTTCAGTACTTGGTTTATTTTCTGCATTTAAAACCCCCCCTTATTTACTACTTTCTAGAGTCAGAAACCGAAGTCGGGTCGACTCACGCCCAAATCGAACCGAAGTCGGTCCCGACTCCGTTGCTTTCGAGTCTGCGCTCAGTCGAGACCGTGTCAGATTCGTCTCTACTGAGACCAAATCGGCTCAGTCTTTGCCAAGATCAAGTCGGCATTCTGCACTAGACATTTTCTGGATTAACTCTGATTTTCACACTTAGCACAATCTGAATACACCGTGTACTTGAGAGAATTGACCTAGGTTAGCTATACTATAGTTAGCTTTAGTAATTATTTGAAGCGTGTAAGACGACTAAAAACCCGCTTATCAAATTGGCGTCGTTGCTGGGGACACAAGTTCTTTTATATCTTTGTGTGCCAACACTGAGTCTAAGCCAAATCCCGAGTCTATGGAATGTTATGTTTGTATTTGAGTTATAAGGTTTGTCTTTTGTCTGAGTCGTCTGGGTATACCGAGTCTGTTCTTTTGCTGCATCTTATCCTCGCTACCTTCTGTTTTACTGCATTTCACTTCTTTTTGCAAAACTAATGATGCATGACTAGAAGTAGTTCTGAACCATTACATGCTTTTGATCCTGAGATAGAAAGAACTTTGCATCGTTTAAGGAAAGCTAGGCATACTATAACACCTGATAGTAGTAGTTCTGATTCTATTTGGAATTCTGAGAATAGTCATTTTACTACTGATGAATCTAACTTTTCTGAACATCAAAAGGTAGGATCAATGGAGAACAATGATAGGACCCTCAAGGAGTTGGCCACATCAGATGTGGTGTATCAACCGTGGTGCATTCAATGTCCACCACGAGAGCCAGCTCAAAGTTACGAATTAAAGTCCAATCTAATTCATTTACTGCCTAAGTTTCATGGTCTTGCAGGTGAAGATCCTCACAAGCACTTGAAGGAGTTTCACGTGGTTTGTTCCATGATGAGGCCGTAGGGGATACCGGAAGACCACATCAAAATGAAAGCGTTTCCATTCTCCCTGGATGGAGTTGCAAAAGATTGGCTGTATTTGCAGCCGGTTCTCTTCAATACCTGGAGGGATATGAAGCGCATGTTCTTAGAAAAGTTCTTCCCAACATCCAGAACAGTGACCATAAGGAAGGAGATTTGTCGGATCAGGCAATACTCTGGCGAGATACTACATGAATATTGGGAGAGGTTCAACAAGCTTTATGCCACATGTCCACATCACTAGATCATTGAGTAGTTACTGATTTAATATTTCTATGAAGGTTTGATGATGATGGACCAAAGTATGATTGACGCTACAAGTGGAGGAGCACTGATGGACAAGACACCGGCAGCAGCACACCATATGATCTCGAACATGGCTAGCAACACGCAACAATTCGGAACCAAAGGAACCATAGCACCCAGAATGGTGAATGAAATTGGTACGATTGACAATCCGAGATTAGAGAATCAGTTGACCGAGCTCGCTGGTGAGACAGCTTGCCATCAGCCAACACCAACCCATTGCAGCAGTAAAAGCATGTGTTATATGTACTTCAGTGGAGCACCCTACTGACATATGCCCCACATTGCAAGAAACTAAACAGGACCATCCCAAAAGTGTTGGAGCAATAGGTGGCTACCAGTACGAGAAGCAGCTGTATGCAATCCGGTCATTTGAAGGCCAACAATTTGGATGACCACCATACCAAGGGTCGTATGCAGCTCAAGGATTTAGTTCAAATCGGAGCATGCCGCAGAGCCAAGGCAGCTATCAACAGTCAAATCCGAGACACCAGGTGCCCCCATTCCAATAGCAACAATAGCAGAAAACACCACCACCAGGTAACTCATCGTCTTTGGAGGATCTGGTGAAGTAGATGGCAGCGAACAACATGGAGTTCTAGCAAAATATGAGCGCCACTATCCAAGATCTCAAGACGCAAGTGGGCCAGCTAGCCAACTCTTTAAGTCAGTTACAGTCGGCCGGATCTGGGAACCTTTCGTCACAAACAATTCCAAATCCGAGAGGGAATGCGAGCGTAGTATCATTGAGAAGTCGTAAAGAATTACAAGTATCACCGCAGCAGAAACCGAGATCCGCCAGCACCGAGTCAAAATCGGATGCTGACTCACAACCACCACAGTAGGCTAGTCCCGCCCTAGTCCCTTTTCCAAGTCAGACACTCTCAGCAAGGAAGCCCGAATCTGATGAAGAGTTGCTAAAGATGTTCCGGAAGGTGGAGATAAATATTCCCCTCTTGGATGCCATAAAGTAGATACCCAAGTACACAAAATTCCTTAAAGAGTTATGTGTGCAAAAGAGGAAGAAGATGAAAGGAGGAGTGGAACTAGGAGAGATAGTGTCGGCACTAACCAGAAATGACAACTTCACTGCCAGCACGAGACAAGCCTTGCCAAAGAAATGTCGAGACCCCGGAATCTTTTCGGTCCCATGCACCATTGGTGACTATACCTTTGCTGATGCCATGCTGAACTTAAGAGATTCAATAAACACCATGTTGACGTCAATCTACAAGTCCTTGAATTACGGAGACCTAGAGCCCACTAGAATGACCATACAGTTGGCAAACAGGAGCGTCATCCAGCCCTATGTGTTCTTGAAGACGTCCTGGTCCAAGTTGATGAACTAATCTTCCCAGCCGACTTCTATGTGCTGGATATGGAGGACGAGACACCAAGAAAAGGGTCTACTTTGATCCTAGGCCGACCGTTTCTGATGACCGCCAGGACCAAGATTGATGTTCATGTCGGGACACTCTCAATGGAGTTTGGTGACACTCTAGTGCAGTTCATCATTTTTGAAGCCATGAAGCATCTTGTGGAGGACACCTCACTCTTTGGCATTGACTTGATCGACAAACTCATCAAAGCAGTTCAACATTTTTGAAGCCATGAAGCATCTTATGGAGGACACCTCACTCTTTGGCATTGACTTGATCGACGAACTCGTCAAAGAGCACATGCAAGTGGACATTGATAGTACCGAATTCTTCCAAGTCGTTGGAAACACTGATGTAATTGACTGCTTGGGATCTATGTTTGAGGAACCCAACTATGATGAACCTTGGGAAGTACATGACCTTTCCAACCCCACAAAAGTTGCTACTGCCCTTGCACACTTGGATCCTGATTCTAACAATACCAATTTATTTGACCAAGTCCGCAAGAATGAGAAACCAGAGTGTTTGAAACATGCAGGGGTCCTAGTTGCCGGGACCACGAAACAACAATCAGCACAAATAGCAAAGACTCTTGTTGAGAACTAGTCGGCCAACATAAGCCGAGACTGGACGAAGACCGAAAGCACGTCAGTCACGAAAGCTGACACCAATGCGGCCAAAGAGGACAGGAAGCAAGCCGAAATCAAAGCTGAAACAGAGTCGACCAATTAGCATAAGGAGCAATCAGAGGCCGGAATCATGCCGGCAACCTAGTTACCCGACGCCAACGAAGTCGGCCAAATAGTTTCCAGACCAATAGGTGAGGTCTCACCACCAAAACCACCACTAAGTTGAAGCCATTGCCGAACCATCTGAAGTATGCCTACCTAGGTGATGAACAACAATTCCCGGTCATAATTGCTAGCAACCTTCACCAGGAACAAGAGGAGAAATTATTACAAGGCCTCAAGCAACACAAGAAGGCCATAGGGTGGAAATTATTTAACCTCCCAGGAATAAATCCCTCCATCTGCATGTACAGAATCTTGATGGAGGAAGAAGCACGCCTTGTAAGGCAATAGTAGAGGAGACTGAACCTAACCATCCTGGATGTGGTAAAGAAAGAAGTGACTAAGCTACTTGCTACTAGAATCATTTATCCAATTTTAGATAGTAGCTGGGTCAGTCTAGTGCAGGTAGTACCCAAGAAATCTGGGATGACCGTGATGAAGAATCAGAATGATGAACTAGTACCAACACGGGTTCAAAATAGCTGGCGAGTGTGCATTGACTATAGGAAGCTGAACCAAGCAACCCGCAAAGACCATTTTCCTCTGCCATTCTTAGACCAAGTCTTGGAGAACCTAGCTGAGAAGTCCCATTACTACTTCCTAGAAGGATATTCCGGATACATGTAGATACATGATGGTGTGCGTTTTTCAGTCGTTTTACGCTCTTATCAAATAACTAAAGCTAACTATAGCATAGTCAACCCTAGGTCATTCTTCTCAAGGATATAGTGTGCTCAATTGTGATTTGGTGTGGAGCAAAATGATGTAGAAGTTGAGATGTAGAGTATTGACTCTCCTCGGTACTGGCTGAGTTGCTTTCGGTAGAGACTGAGCCAAGATGATCTCAGTTGAGATTGATCCGACTTAGTCTCGGCTGATTACGGACAGACGCAACAGAGTTGGGCTGACTCTGTTTCAGACTTAGAAAGCAAGAATAGGGGGGATTGGAATACGAGAATAGCGAAAAGTAACCGATACTATGAAATGCAAGCAAAATATACTATTGTATTTACTATATTATTATTACTATATAATTGTTCTGTATTCAGTCCCATTGATCAAGTCCAGTCCAGTTTCTTCACTCTAGTTCTCAGTCCATATCAGCCTTTGGTATTCTTATGGCAATCGCCAAAGGTTCGTCCATTGCCATACCGAGGATTTACACAATCGCTACCTCATCAATTGGCAGGGATTAAGTTCAGAGCTGATTTTAGGTTCTCGATTAACAATCGTTAAATGATTACCTACTAAATTAGTTAAACCAGTTCCAATCGGCTTAGCTTAACATTGTTCACGTTTAAATGCAATCGCGATTCAAGCATGAATTAAAGAAGAGGAGAGGAATAGGGTTCAGAATTGTAGAATTGGAATTAACTAATAGAAAATGAAATACAAACACAGTGGTCTGAATTCAGGTGGTTCTATCTCCCACAGCGATCGCCATGGTTGATGGTGGTGGTTCACCTCCGTTAGCCTGAGCGCTGAGGATCAGATCCACCAGAGTGCGTCAGTAATCTGATCGGTCCCCTTTGACAGACTTCGGCTTCCCAGTCTTAGACCTGCACTTTCTCGATCGAGAGAAACGCCAATGCAGTAGCGTGCACCATCATAGAATGGAAGAATGTGAGCAAAGGAATGGATATAATGGGAGTGTATTAAGAATGAATTCAAAGACCTGTAAAAAGTGCATAGCTCCTCCTATATATACACGAGTTGAGCAGCTAGATGACGCTAACAAAATATCCTAACAGAATTACAATGTGAATTTCCTATTCTACCCATGTGAAGATCTTCCAAAGTGATGTGGCAGATTCCCCAAGAGTGATATGGCAGCTGAGCTGGCGTTGAGGTCGCCTCTGAGCTGGATAGCTGATGTGGACAACACAATTGGGCTGCTCTTTATTGGGCTGCTAGGCTGCAAGGCATGGGCTGCCGAGACGAATCTGGCTTGGCCGAGATGGAGTCGGTCTGGCTGGGACGACTTCATCTTGGCTGAGACTCTTCTGTTGACCTTGGTCAACTCGGCTTGACCTACAGAAGAAGGAGTGATACTTTTTATTAGCTAAGACTTTCTAAATTAACGCAGATTTGTATTTTCTCTATACTTAAGCCCATAAAATGAATCTTAGCTAACAATCCATTCTTAAGCGCAGAATAGTCTTGCAAACACCCTTCTTAGGTGTCTAAAAGATGTATAATTTGTGACTCATCAATATACATCGCACTTGAAGATCAACATAAGACAACCTTCACCTGTCCTTTCAACACATTTGCTTACACTAGGATGCCGTTTGGACTATGCAATGCCCCAAGCACGTTCCAGAGATGCATGCTGAGCATCTTCTCAGATTTACTAGAGGATTGCATGGAGGTGTTCATGGACGATTTCATAGTGTACGCAGACACTTTCGATGCATGTCTGGGAAATCTGGCCCGAGTGTTGAAGCGATGCATAGAAACCGATCTAGTGTTGAACTTTGAAAAATGCCACTTCATGGTAGCAGAGGGGATTGTGCTCGGCCACCTAGTATCAAGGCGAGGGATCGAGGTTGACAAAGCTAAGATTGACATCATTACATCTCTCCCTAACCCCACTTCTGTGGGGGAGGTTCGTTCATTTCTAGGATATATAGGTTTTTATAGGCGTTTCATCAAGAACTTCAGCAAGACCGCCTTACCACTGTCCAAACTACTGCAAAAAGATGTGGAGTTTATCTTCAACAAAGAATGCATACAAGCCTTTGAGGAGTTAAAGACCATATTGACATCCACACCAATCCTTCAAGCACCTAATTTGGAGCTCCCGTTCGAGCTGATATGCGACGCATCCAACTCGGCCCTTGGAATCGTTCTCGGCCAGCGAGACGGAGTCGGCAGGCCGGCACACGTAATCGCCTATGCATCTTGAACCATGGACCAGGCCTAAATAAACTATATGACTATAGAGAAAGAGCTACTGGCAATATGCCTTGGACAAATTTCACTCATATTTGCTTGGCTCTAGAGTCATCGTATTCTCTGATCATGCAGCCTTGAAATACCTACTGAAGAAGCGAGACGCCAGGCCATAACTCATTCGGTGGATGATTCTCTTGCAGGAAATTGACCTAGAAATCAGAGACAAGAAGGGTGCCGATAATGTAGTAGCCGACCACCTGAGTCGGATTGAACGTGAACCTGACCTAATACAAATTCGAGACGACTTCCCGGACGAACAACTACTGTGCATGGACCCATCTACACCATGGTTTGCTGACATATGCAATTTCATCGTTGCATCCCAGTTTCCACCATAAGCATCCCGGTTGTATAAAGAGAAGATTAAAAGTGATGCCAAGTACTATATATGGGATTACCCGTATCTTTGGAAGCGCGGCAGCGACCATGTCATTCACAGGTGCATCCCGGACTCCGAGATCAGCTCAGTCCTCCAATTTTGTCATGTAGTAGCTGGAGGTGGCCATCATGGTTCAACTCGGACAGCTCGAAAGGTACTAGACTGTGGGTTTTACTGGCCCACCATTTTTTGAGACACCCACCAATTCGTCTCGACCTGCGAACAATGCCAGCGAGCAGGAACAGCCATGAGTTGCCGACATGAGATGCCCCAACAACCAATCCTATTTTGTGAAGTTTTCGACTTTTGGGGAATTGCCTTCATGGGACCGTTCCCTGTCCCCAATGGATACTCATACATTCTGCTGGTCGTGGACTACATGTCAAGATAGGTGGAAGTAGTGGCCACCACGACCAATGATGCCAAGGTAGTTGTGCATTTTCTTAAGTCTAACATTTTCTGTAGGTTTGGTGTGTCAATAGCTCTTATCAGTGACCAAGGAAGTCACTTCTGTAACCGAGCCATGTCTTCCCTCTTAGAAAAGTATAGAGTGGTGCATCGAATTGTCACAGCATACCACCCCTAAACAAGCGGCCAAGCCGAAGTATTCAACAGAGAAATCAAGGAGATTTTGCAGAAGCTGGCCAACCCGAACTGGAAGGATTGGAGCCGCCACCTTGAGGATGCGCTTTGGGCACATCGGACAACATACCGAACTCTATTGGGAATGTCTCCCTACCAGATTGTTTTCGACAAAGCCTGTCACCTACCTGTTGAACTAGAACATCGAGCTTACTGGGCAGTCAAGAAGTGCAACATGGCCTATGACCAAGTGGGGAAGAAAGGAAGCTCCAACTGCAAGAGTTGGAGGAACTTCGCTTGAAGCCTACGAGAAACTCCCGCATTTAGAAGCAACGAGTCAAACAATTCCATGACCGCCAAATTTTAAGAAAAGAGTTCCACGTCGGCCAGAAAGTGCTCCTGTTCAAATCAAGATTAAGGCTCATCTCTGGTAAGCTCCATTCCAACTAGGACGGTCCATTTATTATCACTAAAGTTTTGCTTTATGGTGCAGTAGAATTACAGGACGAACGTACAAGAAGCACCTTCCAAGCCAATGGGCAACAACTCAAGATCTTCCATGAAGGCCCCACAACAACAGTAGGCGAAGTGGAAAGCATCTCCCTAGCAAAATCGGCCACGGTGGCCGGCATGGCTTGAGCAACACGACAATAAAAACCTCCTCCATGGTCTTGTTGTGCATTAAGGACAATGCATCATTTAAGTGATGGGGAGTGTTCCGAAGGAGGGTGATGGTTTGTATGATTTTGTCATTTCATTTTTATTTTTCTACTTCGTTTTGTTTCTTTTCCTTTCACTCCAATCTCTTTCAAGTCATTTTCCCTTAGTTTTATTTTTTTTCGGGTTCGGACCGACTTCGGTTTTGTTCAATCCTGGTTTTCATTTTCATTTTATTTTGTTTTTCCTAGCTGATTTCTGATTTCGGATTGCCAATTACTGAGAAAACTATTTTGAAAAACTTTGAATGGATTTCTTTGAGTAAGATGAAACAGCATGAAGCAGTGCATGACCCTGGATGAGAGATTTTTAAACCTGACAGGGAGTGAATTTTTTGCGCCTTTAGGTAGTTAGTAAGTGGAAAACTGAAAAGATGAACCATTAGTGATAGAGCAATTAACTATGTGAGAACTTTCGAGCCTTGCATGAATGGCTTTGTATCTCGCCATTCTTTCATTTCTTGTGTGATTATTGCATTTATGTTACTGGTTACTCTAGGTTTTGCCTTGATTCTCTGGATATATCTCGTTTCACATGCAGGAATGATATGATTTAGGTCATCTTTCCTTACAGCTACTTAGCCAAATAAAGTCGGCCTTGTGAATAATTCCTTTGGTTACCTCCCTTTGAGCCTATAACCGTTTCTTGATATGACAGCTCATTACAAGCCTAAAGCCGAAAAAACTATAATCAACCCAAACCTTAGGGAACATAGGAGCTTTGGAATTGTTTTGGGAATAGATCTTGAATAAGTGTGGGGGTGACACCTAGAAGCATTGTGAGAGTGGTATATTTGAAAAAAAAAGTTAGCGTGCTGAGAAAAAGGGTTGATGAAAAGAAAAGAAAAGGATACGAAAAGAAGAAAAAGCAGTGGAAACTAAAAAGATTGCGCAACACCAAATGCTGCAAAACAAGAAGGGAGAAAAAGAAAAGAGAAATACAAAAGGGAAAGTAGGATAGTGAATAAAACTAAGATGCTCGTAAATGTAGCAACAATGGTCAAAGAAGATAATCTCTACACTTACAAGTTTATTCCCTATTGCCCCTCTGGTTATTAAAGCTCACTTAATCATTCTATAATCCCACCTTATCCTGGCCACGTTACAAACCCGAAAAGTCCTATTGATCATTGTGCAAGTGTTTTTGAAGGTGTGAAAGGAGAGGATAGTCAAAGCTTGGCAGTACTAGTTGACATAGGATGTTTGAGTGTATATACAAACCTAAACACTTGAGAGACTGAGAGAATATGTTCTGAGAGAGCTTAGTCACTTCTCGGTTACTCTTAATGTTTGTAGGTTGCTTATTTGGTTTTGGATGTGGAGAAAGTAACTTTCATAGATTGTTTGAATACCTGGATTCTGGGATGAATGCATGCTTAAGCTGTTTTGTTAAACTTGAGGAGTTTATTTGAAAAACATATTCCCTCTTTCAGTTTTCTTGAATGCTTGAATCTGATTTTGCCTAGGAGTGCAAAAGTGTAAGTGTGGGGGTCTGATGAGTCATATTTTATACATTTTATGTGGGCTTAAGATGGGTGTTGTTAAGAATGTTTAATGATTAAGAGTCTTGTGTTAACCGAGATTTTAATTATGGGCCTGAAAATAGGAGAAATACAAGTACGTGCTAAAATAAGGTTTTTAACTAACAAAAAGGTTAAGAATTGTTTTGCAGGACCAATAGGATCATCTCGGCCCAAGTCATCTCGGCCTAAATCATCTCAGCCCAAGTCATCTCAGCCTAAATCATCTCAGCCTAAATCATCTCGACCCAAATCATCTCGGCCCAAGCCGGGAACATCTCGGCTAGCCTAGTGCCCCAGGTCAAGCCGACATCAGTGACGGAAATCTCACCTAAAATCACTCCAGCAAGAATGCAAATATGATTTGCCAAGATTAAGGAATTTGTAATGTAGATATTATTTGCTAAGATTGAGGAATCTGTAATGCATATATGATTTACTAAGATCAAGGAATCTGTAATTCGGGTAACTAGGAATGCAGATATGATTCTGCTAGAAATTAGGAAACTGGGAAACACCTAAGGTTGACGAGCTCGTAATCTGTAATTCGAATTAGAATCTTTAGGATTTGAATTTCTATTATTAGGATTGGATTTAGATTTAGCCAGCTTGTGTATAAATAAGCAAGCCAGGCCACATCTTCAAGTGGAATTTCAATAGAATCTAAACCTAGCGTCGTCAGCAACTGTAGACACTCAAAGCTAGCACGGTGGTACACGAAGCTACAGTAAGGTGTCTCTCTTGGTCGAGGAGGTACATGATCAGGATTTGCGAAGCTGGAAGCTACTGGAGGTGATCGCTTGGTATAGTTGACGCACTCCGTAGACGGAAACCTCAATGTCTGGCCATCACTAGTGCACCACTGCCGTCCTTCCATTGGCGGTCGTCGTGGAAGGAGGGTTCTCTAGAAATTTTGAATTTCTTGCCTTGTATTCGATTCTATTTCAATAACACAACTGGTTTGCTATTCTATCTTTTGATTTTAATCCTTGCGCTTTAATTTGCTTTAACATTGTTAGAGATAGGTCATGTTAGACTAGGGCCCGTCGGAACTGGTTTAATAATCTGATTAGGTAGAGAACCTAAAATCAACCAAGTACATACTCCCTGCCAATCGATGAGGTAGCGGTTGTGTAAATCTTCAGTATGGCAATGGACAAACGTTTGGTGGTCGTTGTAAGAATCTCAGGTTGAATAGGAGCATAAGTCTAAGCAAGAATGGTAAACTACTGTGTGTTGATTTCCGAATTGGTATAGTAGATTAGTTTAGCGTAGTTAGTTTACTTTCAGTACTTGGTTTATTTTATGCATTTAAATACAACGCCCCTTATTTACTACTTTCCAGAGTCAAAGACCGAGTTAGTCTGACTCCATCGCGTCTAGTCCGAAACCAAGTCAGTCCAACTCCGTTGCGTTCGAGTCTACGCTCAGCTGAGACCATGTCGGATTCGTCTTTGCCGAGACCGAATTGGCTCTGTATATAAGGAGAGGCGTAGCTCGTTCATTGGTTCCACTTCCACCTCCACTTCTCTATTGTTCGTACATACACTCACACACACACACAAGTCCACATGTCCACTCCTTCATTCCTTCATTCAGTTCATACATACACTCTCACTTTCATTGATCAGTGTTCAACGGTGCTTCAGTGACGTTCAATCGATTGACTGAGGGTAGGCGTAGGGTTCAAGCTGTGCAGGTTGTTAGAGGGGACTGACTAGGAGGGGTAAATTCGTCTGTCTTCACGACACACTCTAGAATGTACCACCTCTCATGTTCTCTAGCTTTCTTCGATTGAACACTACAGTCTCTTCCATGGCAATTGTTATGGGAGGCTGAGTCCATGATTCCATATATCTGAGTCCATGTATCAATACAATGTTTCTACAATGAATTGTTTTGCATTTCTCTATCTTTTCATATGTGATTCTTATTCTGTTTCTCTAGTTCTTGCTTGTGTCATGATCATGCATGCGTAAGAGTAAATCTGTTAGGTTAGGGGCTGATTGGAATTGATCTAATAACTTGTTAGGTAGTCAATTGAGAACTTAAAATCAACCGCATGCGTAATCCCTGCTAACTCGAGGCCGCGATTCCATAAGCGCTCAGTCGGCAATGGACGAATGTTAGGCGATCATCTTAAGAACTTAGGTTAGTTTGGAATCACATCCATTACTAAGAACAGAAACCGATTTCTTGCTGAAGTTTAGATTGACATGCTAAATATTTGTTTATATGTTCGTTCTTAATTTTGTTAGCTAGTTTACTTTCTGTTTTGCATGTACTTTGTGGTTCCGAGTAGAAACCAAAACCCCCCTATCTTTACATTTATGTATACTGTCCGAGTCTGCATTCTGCATTTTTGTATTCTACATGATTGTCCACTTTCCATGCTAGGCATCATGAATACACGTGTCCTTAAGAGATTCGACCTAGGTTGACCCTATGTTACAAAATCATAGTAAAATCTAGTTTTATTTGAGACTGCATCGACAACAGTTATCAATAGGCAACACATGTTTTTCATTCAATCAAAGATTGTATTTACAAAGAGTGAGGGAAGCTTTATATAGCCATAGTTCCTCACAGTTTAGGAAAGTCAAAGGAAGCTAGGGTGTTTGAATAAAAGGCTAAGGTGCCCATTGATGAGTCATATTTTGTACACCTTACAGGGACCTAAGATGGGTGCTTTTAAGATTAATTAGTGTCTAAGGATTGAGTTTTAGCTAAGATTCATATTATGGACCAAAAAATAGAGAAATCATAAAACTGTGCTAACTTGAGAGTCTTAACTAATGGAAGACTCATTCCTCTTTTTGCCGGATGAACCTCGGTGATCTCGGCCCACCGAGTCGTCCCAGTCAAACTGATTCATCCCAAGACAGGCCAGCCTTGCGGTCCAACAACCCAATCAAAAGCGACCCAATTGCACTATCCACGTTGGCAACCCAGCTTAACTGCCATTGCGGCTCAAATTTAGCTCAACTTCCACGTCACTCTAGAGAAGCTTGCAACGCAAGTTACACAAGGGGAGAGTACGAATTTCACTCTGTAATTCAGTTAGGAGTTCGTTAGCTTACGTGTTCAACAAGTCCAACTCGTGTTTATATAGAAGGAGCTAAGCGCGTTTAATGGTTGTTGAATTCACACTTGTTACCATATACATTTCACGCTCCATAATCTCGTGCACACTTTCCATATTAACGGTGGTACACGGTGTCTTCAATAGAGTTTCTCTCGATCAAGGAAGCGCAGGTCATGGATTGAAAGGCTGAAGGTTGTCAGAAGGGACCACTTGGCTTGCCATCATCTCTGGTGGATCTGATCCTCAACGCCCTTGCTAATAGAGGTGAACCATCATCATTCGACCATGGCGATCGTCGTGGAAGACGGATTCATTGAATTTACACCTTGTGTTTGTATTTCATTCTCAGTAATATGAGTAGTTCTAATTCCAATCTCACATTTCGTTCCTGTATTTCAATTCACTTGCTATGTTGCGATTGCGTATGGTAACATGAACGAATGTTGAACTAAGCTGATTGGAACTGGTTTGACAACTTCAGTAGGTGATCGATTAGATAACCTAAAATCAACTCTAAACTTAATCCCTGCCAATTGATGAGGTAACAATTGTGTAAATGCTCGGTATGGCAGTGGACGAATGTTTGATGATCGTCATAAGGAAACCCAAGGTTGATGTGGAACATGAACTGGAGTAAATGAACTAGAACCGACTTGATTGTTGAGATTGAACATGAACACAGTAGAAGCAGTAGGAGTAGCTAGTTTAGCTGCATTTGCATTCTTAGTTTAATTGTCGATTCTTTACTTAATCTACACCCAAACCCTTCGTTTCCTGGATTCCAGTTTGAAACAGAGTCAGTCCGACTCTGTTGTGTCTGTCAGCACTTAGCTGGGAACGTGTCAGATAAGGCTCTGTTGAGTCCATATCGGACATGTCTCAGCCGAGAGCAACTCGACACCAAGCTGAGAGTGAGTCTGTATTTTACACTTGAGTTTTTGCATCACTTAGTTTTCACATAGAGTCATAATCGAGCACAGTGTCCTTGAGAAAATTCAACCTAGGGTTGACTATGCTATAGTTAGCTTTAGTTTATTTGATACGTGTTGAGATGACTAAAAATGACCTTATCACCTATCCATGCAAGGAAGCATCCAATCCAAACGAAGCTACTAACTTGGATAACTAAGGATTTGCCCGCAAATCCTATACCAAGTCCTAAGACTTTAATAAAGCCAAAAGTAACAGGTACAAAGGAAAATAAGCTAATACAAAAGAGCTAAAAGGTATTATTGAGTCAAGGTACAAGCCTATATAGAGTATATGGGTGGGCTTTGGGTAGGCTCTTCTAGACTCTTGAGGAGGCCCATTTCCTTAAGCACTTCTTGTAATCTTCTCATCCTACACCTTGTCATGGGGCCTTGTTAAACCCATAGATCCACACACTTGCATAATTTCCCAAAGCTTCAAGAAACCAAGAAGATGTTAGCATAAATTGAATTGAATTAGGAGCCTAAATTTGAAGGAATTGAAAAGAAGAAAATGGGGAAAGGTTTAGGAATGGCTTGCCACTAATTCCAGGGGAATTAGATAATAGAAATTGAGATTCACCATAGTCCTCATGGAGAACTTGATGACAATTAAGTGTTCTAGCTCAAGTAGAAGTTGAGAGAAAACTCTTTAATTGCTTATTACACAATGATTAAGGTCAATGCAAAGGACTTGGGTTAAGGTCCACATGCAACCCACAAAGCAAGCCAACAAGTGGAAACTATGATAAATTGTGGATTTCAGCAATTTGTCACTAAGTATGTCCAAAGGCTAAGGGCATCCAAAGGCTAAGTGTGTCCAAAAGCCTTAATCTAGGTTAAAATACAAAGGAAAGCAAACTAAAGAAGTTTCATAAAGATCCTAACAAGTCAGGCAAGGGCATTATGACAATCCTACAATGTGAAGGAATTAGGCCTTTAGTAGGACCTCCTTGCCCTATAAGGACGTCCATCTTCTCTTGAACTTCCTCCTCAAGCTTCTTCAATCTCCCTTTAGTCATGGGGCGTTGAAGGGCTTGGACCTCTAAATGCTCAGTTCCTTCGTATGCTTTTCATGCCTTCCCAGATTCATATCAGGCCCAAAAGTGCTTTAATGTGCATGTTCTCCTTGTCCTCCTTCCTTCCTTAAGGTTCTTCTTCAAGGGTTGTCAATATCGCATCAGGCTCCCTTTCTTGAATAGAATTTATCCTAAAATTTGGCTCTTGATTGCCTATATCATAAGGGGATAAATCACTAACATGAAAAGTATGACTACCCTCATAGGTTTGAGACATATATAAGATGTAAGCATTGTCATTTATTTTTGTGTTAACACTTTGAAGGGACCATCTTCCCTTGGAAATAACTTAGATTTTCTTAAGTTAGGGGACCTCTCCTTTCTAATGTGAACCCAAACTAGATCACCTTTTTCAAAAACCCTTTGTTTCTTACCCTTATAAGCCTTGTTAGCATATTGTTCAACCTTTTTCTAAATGTGAGAACATGGCTTAGAATACAAATCTTTAACAAAGTGAGCTTTAAAGAGCCCATCACAATTAAGCATAGAAGATATATTAGGCAAAGGTAAACAAATCCAAAGGGGATAAAGGGTTAAACCTATACGCCAATTCAAAGGAGGAGTAGGATATAGTAGTATTGCCTACCTTATAGTAAGAAAACTCTATATGGTGGCCATTCCTCCCAAAATTTCAAACTCCTGCCCAGAAAACATGATAAATTGACATAAGGTTCTATTGGTTACCTTAGTTTGTCCATCTGTTTAAGGATAACAAGTAGTTGAAGAGAGAAGCTTAGTGCTAAGCTTACTCCAAAGGGTTCTCCAAAAGTAACTGAGAAACTTAGAGTCCCTATTAGAAGCTATGATCTTAGGAAGACCATGAAGCCTTACAACTTCCTTAAATAATAAGTCTACCCACTTGGCATGTCCTTTATTTTTTTTTTCACAATTTTATTTACAGGGGTAGCAAGAATACTTAAATCTTTTACAAAGTGTCTCTAGAAACTTGCTAACCTATGAAAATCCTATCATTACGCACGAATTTGGGTGTTGGTCAACATCGGATAGCCTTTACCTTCTTTACATTTATCTTGACTCCTTGAGAGCCAACAAAAAAGCCTAAAAAATGACATTACTAGTGCAAAAGGGGCCTATTTCCAAAATTCACTTACAAAGAAGGCATAAGGGTTTTACATGGAACTTGTATAGCATTATCTTTCAACCCAAAGATATATTTAACTTTATCTTGATGTTCATACATGTGCAAAGAATGCATACTATCATTTCCAAAATCAATAGATGACACATCAACCTTATTACTCAAACATGTGTAAGGAATGCTTAGAGGTCGCATATGAAAATAATATATCATCACCTTTTAATTCAAGAGAATATTTATTATCATACAAGTTAGCATGCTCAAACACTCTTAACAATGTATAAACCTATGATAAGCCTTTCACATCAAAGCTTCTACGCAATGATTCACAAATATTCTCACCCAATGCAATTTGGTTATATGTCTCTAATCCAAGTTGAATATGTGACAATTCATATACTTGGGAATAAATCATCATACTACTTCCATAGTTATACCATTCAAACACATAAGTAAAGGATAGTCCATTGAACTTAGATGAAGCACTACGAATTAACTTGTAATGTCCATAAGCATCCAAAAAGATAACATAAGATTTAGGCAAAAAGCCATTTACACAAGGTATGAGGTCTCTTGGAACAAGTGCAAAAGCATTTGTAAGGTCCATGGTTGCTTGGGGAATGAAGCTATTTGGTGTTCAATCATATTTATGGGAGGCAATCTTTGTGGACCATATAGAAAATGTCCTTGAACCCTTCAAGAATTTTCTCAAAATCTATTAGCAAGTTAGTTAAAGAAGAATTAATAGGGACATCCTAAGATCTCTTGAAGTCTTGGATCTCATAAGTTTCCTTGGTGTAAGGAGTTCGCAGAAAAGAAAGAAACAAAGAAAGAAGAAACAAGAAAATGTGAGTAAGGAAGAATGGTATTAGGGAACTCACCACTTGCCCAAAGATTGAGGAAGATAAAAGCAAATCATAAGCCTCTTGAAGGATTGATAAGAATTGTGGTCTCTTATATAAAACAAGATAGAGATTATCTCTCAAAGTTTCCAAGCAACATACTATTCTTTCATTTATCAATTTGTCCTTTACAAGGAATGAAGGTGCCTTATTTAGCCTTCCTTCATGCCTAGCTTAGTTTGAATAGAACGTTATCCTATCTTGCTATCAAAACAAGCTAAAAGCCTATCTATAAAGCTAATAAGCTAAGACTATATTATTTACATAGCCAAACAAGCAAGTTTTTAATGTACTTTAAGAAGACTTAAGCTAAGATTTACAGATGCTAGCCAAATGAAACACAAATGACATTCTTATGATTCTAAGAGATTAAGGAGAAAGCCTATACAAAGTATATGGCTGGGCTTGGGCTCGGGCTTGGACTTGGACCCAAGTCCTCCAATCTCCTAAGAACTCCTAGATTTAGATGCACTTCTTCTATCAATCTTCTTAGCCTCCATCTGGGCATATTGCTCTACCTTCCTTTCAATGTGAGAACGTACTTTTAGCATGCAATTCTTTAAAAAAATGAGCCTTAGAAACACCATCATAGTTAAGCATAGCATTCACATTAGGAAAATGCAATAAATCAATGGGGGTTAAAGGATTAAAACCATAAACCATCTCAAAATGGGTGTGTGATGTAATGGAGTTAACTACTTTATCGAAGCCATTCTTCCCAAGTTCCCAAACTCTTACCCACAGAACACCTTAGTAGTTAGGATAGGGTTCTATTTGTAACCTTAGTCTGATCATTTGTTTGAGGATGGAAAGCAATTGAAAAGAGGAGCTTAGTGCCAAGTTTTCTCCATTAGGTTCTCCAAAAGTGATTGAGAAACTGGAGTCCTTATCAAAAACTAAGGTCTTAGGCAGACCATGCAACATTACCCTTGAAAAAGAGAATGGCCACAAGACAAGTATCATTAGTTTTATGATATGGTATAAAATGGACCATTCTAGAAAACATATATACTACCACAAAAATAGAATCCTTTCCACTTTTAGATCTAGGCAAGCTAAATACAAAGTTCATAGAAAGATCCATCCATGGCATAGTAGGAATAGGAATGAGGGTATAAAAACTATGGGATTTAACTTTTGACTTAGCAAACTTACAAACAATGCATTTATCACATATATGATGAACATCATGCTTCATATAATTCCAAAAATGTGCTCAAGCAAAGTCTTATAAGTTTTATATTCCCCAAAGTGTCTCATGATACCACCTTCGTGAGCCTCTTTCACTAACAGTCCTCTTACAGGACTTTTAGGCACACATAATTTTTTATCTTTAAATAGAAAATCATTATATATATAAAAACCTTCATTTGCACCATTAGTACATAGATCATAGATTTATGTGAAGAACTCATCTTTAATGTATAACTCTTTCAAGTTCTCAAAACCTAAAAGTTTAGTCTCAAGCATAAACAACAAGGAGTGCCTCCTATATAAGGTATTGGTTACAATTTTTGCTTTTCCTTGTATGTGTTTTATGACATATGAGAATTGTTCAAGAAATTCAATTCATTTGGCATGTTGTTTTGACTCCGAAGATGTTTAAGGGCTTCATGATCATTGTAGACTACAAACTCTTTAGATAATAGATAATGATGCTGCACTAGATAGGCTCTAACTATTCCATAAAGCTCTTTATGATAGATAGAGAAATTTATTTGGGCATTTCTTAGTTTTTCACTAAAATGTGTTATGGGATATCCATCTTGTAACAACACCACTCCTACTCCCATGTTAGAAGCATCACACTATAGTTCAATGGTTTTACTAAAGTTAAGTAGAGCTAGTATAGGGGCATTGGTTAGTCTCTCCTTAAGAGCTTGAACGACTCTCTCTTAACTTTCCTCCCATTTGAAACCTACATATTTTTTAACTATTTCATTAAAGGGGAAGCTAAGGTGCTAAAATCTTTAACAAAGTGTCTATAAAAACTAGCTAACCCATGAAAACTCCTAACATCTCCTACAATTTTTTTGTGTTGGCCAACTTGGTATAGCCTTCACTTTTTTAGCATCTACTTTGACTCCCTCGAACCCAACTATGTAACTCAAGAAACCTACCTCACATGTACAAAAATTCATTTTTCAAGACATACATACAAGCATTATTGTCTAAGAAATAGCAACACATTTCTAACATACAGAATATAGTCCTCAATATAGATAGAATAAACAAGTATATCATGAAAATATACAATCATGCATTTACCAATCAAAGATCTAAGGACAAGGTTCATCAACCTCATGAAATTACTCATTGCGTTACTTAACCTGAAAGGAATAACCAACCATTCATACAGTCCAAGTTTAGTTTCAAAAGTAGTTTTCCATTCACCCCTCTCTTTCATACGAATTTGATGATACCCACTTCACAAATTTATTTTGGAAAACACACACGCACCATATAGTTCGTCAAGTAAATCATTTAAGCGTAGGATTAGGTGTTTATATCTAATGGTAATGGAATTTATAGGTTGACAATCCATACACATTCACCCTCTACCACCTTTCTTTGGTACCAGGATTACAGGTATAACACATGGACTTTTACTTTCCCTTACCAAACCTTTGTCATGTGTCACCTATCTTTGTATCTCTTTAGACTCCTCAAGATTAGCCTTGTAAACAAGCTGGTCAGGCAAAGAAAAACCTAGCACAAAATCAATTTGGTGCTCTATTCCTCGAATAGGTGGCAATCCTCTAGGCATCTTTTTTGGAAAGATGTCTTTGAACTCTTCAAGCATCCTTTCAAAGGCTACAAGCAAATTGTCTAATGGAGAATTCAACACAACACATATTAGTAGGTGATAATATTGTCGAATATATCATAATTACTAGATTTCCCTTAATTTCTATAGTGTAGGGACTAACCTAGGGCAATCTCACAAGGACACAGTCATATTATGCCTAATCTTCTTGATCAAAAACCAAAATGAATGTGAAAAATAGGGGTTTGGGTGATACAGAATTGTGCTGAACGGGTAATTATGTAGAATAAAATTTATATGCAAAATAGAATTAATCTAAAATGAATTGTGTAACATCAATTCGAGGATTCAATCATGCAATAAGTTATCATGCTTCTAAGAAGGATGCAATTTCATATCAACCTAAGTTTCTATAGATAATCATCTAACATTCGTCTATGCATATTAAGATCACAATCGTAGTCCCTAATTAGCATGGATTTAGGATCATAATTGGTTGATTTAGTTTATCAATCGATTACCAAATAGAACACAATAAAAAACTCAAGAGAGATCACAATCATGAAAATAGATTAAGAATTGGAAAGTCAAATAGCAGAAATTTTATAAGGAAGATAAAGAATCAAGAACTCAAACCGATTTGCATTCTTGAACCTTGAATTGACAAAGAAGCTTAGTCTTCCATGCCATTGTCATAGAAAACTCCACAGAATATAGAAATGAAGATGGAAAAAAATGCAAAAGAAAACGCAACAGCAAACTATGAAGAAGAGAGGAAAACTTCCCATGCAAGAAATCCTCTCAACTCCTTTAAAAACCAAAAGTCTCCAAAACCGTTTCTAACTAACTAACTAACTCCTTAACTACCTTAACTAAAAATTGTCCTATTAATGATTACATGCTCAAAAGTGCCAAGGAAGATAGGCTTCGATAAAAGGATTAGCAGCCTAAAAAGCCCACCAACCAAGGCCCCATAATTTGGGCCAAAATCTACAAGGAAAAGCCCAATCAAGGTGGTGTAGAGGAAGTAACTTCACGTCCACATTTGACACTGAAAATGCTTGAATTAGGTTGAACTATAAAGTTAGAAGTCGTAGATCTCTGTCTTGCTTTCAAGGACTACCAAGATTGTCCAATTTGGAGGTTTGTAGCTTCATATATGTCCTACACAAGATAGCAACCTCATAATGAAAATTAAGTCCGAAAATAAGCAAAAATTAGCAAATAACCCTAATTAAGTTCAATGACCCAAGACTCAACCAATGTATAAATATTAACTAGAAAATGATGTAAAATATGTTCAGTATAAGTCACTATTAAGTGCCTCAAAAATACTTTATCAGACGCACGACAAAGGTTGGAATCTTTTGGAAGATTTGTGAGGATTCTCTTACGCTTCACAGTTCAAGACCCACATAGATTGTTTCTTAACTTTGCGAGCAATTCTGTATAAATAGCACCACTTAAGATTATTTTGTAAACTTTGGTTCATTTGAATGGAATTGCTTCGTTAAGCATATCATAGAGGATTCTCCCAACTAGTTCTTGGATTTGAATGTTTTATTCTCATCAAGTTTTATAGGAGGCTTGTGGTGAATCTTGATTTTTCTTATCTGATTTTCTTACGAAAATCAATAGGCAACCATTTCTTAACTCTTTCCATTTTTCTACTTCAATTCCTTTTATCCTATCTTAAATTCTGCAATTTGATAATACTCTGATAAAAAATCTAAACTTCTCTACAATTTTTGTATCCAAAAACTAGAGATGTTGTGTAGAGTAGTTGATCCAAGAAGAACAAGATCCACGTGAGGGATTCCAATGAAATTCCAATCCAATCCAAACATCAGGGATCTAGGATCATTTTAGGCAGTATAACAGTTGACGAAGCTCTGGTATTTGACCTTGATTGAATGAAACTCATATCCACTTCACATTGCAAATTGAAGCCTGATTTACTCATTTCTTTATATATCAAACTCGCGTCAAGAGGTATTCTATTCAGATGCATAATCTAGCTTTAATTAGTCGCGCATGTTAAAATTTGAGCTTAGGTTTTTTCACTTAGCTATTTGTCAGTGAGTTAATTGGTTCATTTGTTAATTTAATTAGTGCAAATTAGTTATTGGAGTTCAATAAAATTTAAGACAACCAGAGCATCGTGATTTGAGTTTTTCATTCTTCTTTAATGAATTCTTTGATTGTGAAATTGATTGCAAATTTTTGAGAAAACCTTGTGATAATTGTTTGGAAAAAGAATTGGATCAAGAGTTGAAAAGAAATGAGAAAAGTTATTGATCATCCATGGATGAAAACATTGCTACAAAAATAGAGCACGCGTGAAAAAAGAATAAAAAAAAAGAAAAGTCATAACAAAAAGTTAGTTACAAATACACGAACAATTAACACATGCTTACAAATTTTTGGTTATATTTTTCTAACTATATTTTCAGTTTGTGTCCACAAACTTTGATAGTCATCCATTGACTTTTTCAGCCATCGATTGATTTGTACAGTCTTCCATTGACTTATACAGACACCTTGTTTGGACACTTGGTTTGGACAAGAAAATTTTTGTTTCATTTTCTGCATCTTTTCGATAGCATTGTTAATTCTGAGTTTTCGTGTTGTTTTCTTTATTAATCCTTACTTGGAGTAGCTTTTCTTTCTATTGCTTTTATTCTTTGTCTTCTTTGGTTCCTTTAGTTTTGTCTTTGAGTTTTTAATTTTCATTTTCATTTTGTAGAGTTTAGGTTATCTTCCAAGACGTAGTTGTGAATTGAAAGGAAAGAGGCAAGATAACTTATTCGAGAAAAAGCCACCTAGAGTGAATACATGAGTGATGATCATAAACACGTGAGGAGTAATAAGCTTTGCCTTGTATTACTAACATTTTTTGTTTAGAAACTTTCAGTCAAAAGTAGGTATAACAATGGCTACCAACAGTAGTGACGAAGTTAGCAGTCACTCTCCAAAATCCAAGAAAATGATGGAACAAATGGCTAGGCTTGAAGCATAGTTGGCTCATCTAGGGGGAAGATTAAATGTTGTTCGAATAGATATTACTAGTGTCAATGCAAAGGTAAAGGCACTTTGAAGGGGTTTAAATAGACAAAAAAAAGGTGAAGGCCATACAAAATTGGCGAACTTTTGTAGACTCTTTGTCAGGGACTTTAGCATCATTTTTTCACCTTTTAATAAAATATTAAAACAAATGTGAGGTTTAAGTGGGAAGGGCCCCAAGAAAAATCCTTTCAGACCTTGAAGGAAAGGATATCTACAAGAAAGGCACCATAATGCTTTCTCTAGTGAGAAAATAAATCACACCATAAGGAGATCTATGCTCTAGCTAGGGCATTACAAGTTGGCATAATTACTTGCTGACCAACGAGTTCAACGTCCATAGCTATCACGAGGTTCTAAATTATTTAAATGGTCACATAAATTAAATAAGAGATATGTCAAGTGGGTAGAGTTCCTAGAACAATTCCCATACATTATTAAACACAAACAAGGAAAGGAAAATGTAGTGGTTGATGCCCTGTCATGAAGGCATACGCTTATTGCAAGGCTGGAAAAGAAGCTCTTGGGCTATGAAAACCTTAAGGACTTGTATGTGAATGATAATGAATTCAAGGAGGCCTATGATCATTGCATTGTCTCAACCAATGGAGTTTTCTTTAGGCATGAGGGATTTTTATTTAAAGAAAAAAATTGTGTACCAAGAGCTCCATCACAGAGTTATTAGTGAAAGATGCACACAAAGGAGGTTTAATGGGCTATTTTAGTGTATGCAAGATGTATGAGGCCTTAGTTTAGCATTTCTATTTGCCTAAGATGAAATGCGACATGCACCATGTTTACAAAAGATGTTTAACATGTAAAATGGCCAAATAAAAAATGTCGTCCAAAGGTTTGTATACCCCTTTCCTCATTCCTACTACCCTAGAAACTGATATTTCTATGTGTTGGACTGCACAAGACTAAAAAAGGGAGAGATTCAATATTTGTTGTGGTTTAGGATTGGTGAAATAGAATATAAATAATGGTTAAGAATCAGGTGTTAGCTAAGATTTAAAGTTCCAAAGTTTAACTAAGGAATATAGAAACCCTGGCTAAGTTTCTAATATTAGGTAACAAAAATATAAAGTTTTGTTTTGCAGGTCAGAAAATAAATCCAGACGAAGTCAAAACAACTAGAGACCCTCCAGGACGACTCTTTCCCGATCATAATAGACATCCCAGAGAGACCAGATGCGTCCCGGCTGGATGAAGCCGATTCTATGGTGTCGACTCTATCATCAATAGTCAAGATGTCGACTCTTGTAGAGCTGACTCCGAAGGCCGACTCCAAGACCAAAGATGATATCCACATGCCGACTCCAAAACCAAATGCCAACCTCTAGACAGACGACCACTCCCCATCCAAGAACCAGATGCCAATTCCCATTCGAAACCAGATCCATCCCGACTCTAGAAGGCCAACTCCACCAAAAGCAAGATTCAAGCACATGTAGAATGTAACTAAGCACGTGAGAGTTAGGAAAGTAGTTAGGGTTGTTATTTCAGGTACTTCTATTAGGTCAGGTAGTTGAATTTGTTAAAAAGGTTATTACAATTATAGAGTTAGTTAGGATACATGTATAAATAGGCATGCATAGCTAAGTTTAGAGGTTAGTGCAACTTATTGATAAACATGCCCCTACACTTGCATACACTTCCATTTTCCCATACCAACATCTTTGTTCAACGGTGCTTCAAAGGTGCTCGGTCGATCGAGTGGGCATAGGGTAGAGTTCGAGCTGAGCAGAGTTGCTAGAGGGGACTAACCAGTGGCACACTTTAGAGGGTATGACCTCTCATGTTCGTTGTTCTCCTTTGGTTGAGCACTGCAACTACTACTGGCGGCTGTCATAGGAAGTTGATCATCATCTTTCCCATTGATTCCACTTTTCTATTGGTATTTTGTTAATCAATGAATGCATATGTTTCTTTGCACTTGTATGCTTGTAATTCTTGGCAATTCAATTTGTTCTTGATTTGTTATGTTTGTACATGTTAGGAATAGATCACGCCTAGATTAGGGTCTGGCTGGAAACTACCTTGGTAATAATATAGATAATCTTTAGATAATTTATGTCAACCATAAGCTTAATCCCTACTAACTCAAGGCCCTGGATTGTGTAAGCCCTCAGTGGGTAACGAAAAAATGTTAGGTGGTTGCCTTAGGAAATAGGTTGGCAGAGAAATACTTGCATGCCAGGAATTTGAACCAGAATCATTCTTTGATATCATTGTATCCGATATAATAAATATATGTTAGATAAATATAAGTTAGATAACGTAACTGTAATTCTTTACTTTCTTGTTGACACTTTAGATAGCCTTTACAATTCTTCTATGTTTACTTTTCTATTTAAAACCCCCATTTTACCTTTACTGCAAGAGTTGCATCCTATTGCCTAGTGTTATAATCTTTCTTAGACTTGTATCTTAGAGAATATTAGAACCAAAGTGTCTTTGAGAAGAATGACCTAGGTTGACCCTATGATACTTTAGCTTGGAGAATCTAGTATTTTGATAAGAGAAGTGACAACCAATTTGAAGCTTATCAATGACACACTTCATCCCATGCGACAAAAGTGATTATGCCTATCACGTAGTTGACCTCTTCTTTAGGGAAGTTGTAAGGCTACATGGACTTCCTAAGTCCTTTGTGTCAGACCAAGATTCTACGTTCCTGAGCCATTTTCAGAAAACCCTCTAGGGTAAATTAGGTACCAAACTGTTGTTATCCACAACATGCCACCCTCAAACGGATGGCTAAATCGAGGTGGTGAACAGGACGTTATCACAAATTCTAAGGTGTTTTATGGGAAAGAATTTGAAATCTTGGGAAAATTGGCTACCCCAATTGAATTTGTTTATAACAGGGTGGTCAACAAAACTACATCCGACTCACCCTTCGAGTTGGTTTATGGGTGCAACACTCTATCCCCTTTGGACTTAATACCATTGTTTATACTGTCCAAAGCTGACCCGAAAGGCCTATCTAAGGCCCAGCCTATGGTGAGGCTTCATAAGCAAGAGTCTTTATGGAAAAACAAGGCAAGAGGTATGCCAAGAGGTATCAAGTAGTTTACCAATCCAAACTTTGTGGGTCCAAGATCGTATCAAACGGTCAATTTGATGATCAATACCTCTTAAAGGATGTAATCCATGAGACACTTCTTCTAGAAAAGCATTAGTGAATTCTTGTAACGAAGAATCAACTTCACAAGGCAAAGAAGAATGAAATTCGTTAATTAAATAAACATCCTTGTAGATGAGTACAAGTACTTTCTCTTTTGCTAATAAAGCACTCTCAACCTCTTCTTTCTTTATAAATGCACAAATTTTCTTACTTTTCTCTTCACTACATTTAATTTTATGTTTTTCTTTCTTCTACTTATTTTACATTTTCTCTCTTTTCTTGAATGCTCAATTGCTTTTCTTTCAACGTATAGTCTCTTCCAATTCTAATTTGATCACTATATGCTCAACTAGTTTGAGAAGTGTTAATACGATGGTACATTTATTCATGGCAAGGGTATACCTATTTTTGTACCCATCATGAGTTACTTTTCTATCAAATTACCAAGAAAGCATAAGAAATAGATGCTCAACATGCATAGGTGCAACATAAAAAATAACCTCATCTTTGTACTTTCCAATGGAAAATGACACCAAAACTTGTTTAGCCACTCTTATATCACAACAATCATTCAGCCATTGAAGTCTACATAGATTAGGATGTTTTTTAGTTGGTAAGTTAAATTTCTCAACCAATAAGGCGCTAGCAACATTAGTACAACTTCCATTATCAATAATCATGCTACATACCTTGTCATTTATGTGGCACCTAATATGAAAAATATGCTCACGCTACTCCACATCACCATCTTCCTTACGATGTATGCTAAGAGCATGCATAGTAACAAGTACAACTCTATGTACAAGTTTAGCAACTTCCATATCACTACAATCCTCTAGTGATGGCATTTCATCATCACTTGAGCTCTCACTCTCTATGTTTTCATTATCCATCATAATTATTGTTATTTTATTTGGACATTGAGAAGCAATATTTCCAACTACTTGATACCTGAAACACTTGATATCATGTGATCTATAGGATGTATTAGTGTCAATTTTACCTTTAGGAGGTGTATTTGAGTACTTTGCTTTCACATCTTCTTTAGGATTTGTAACAGCTTTATTGTTCTTCCAATTTGTTCTTCATCAAGAGCTAGAGATGAAGCAAATTTGGAAGAGCTTTTATACTTCAATTGCCTCTCTATATGAATTGCTTTATGTAACAAATCATCCATCTCCATATAATGATGCAACTCCACCTTATCAACTATATCTTTCTTTAATCCTCCAATGGATCTAGCCATATTTGTCTCACAGTCTTCCTCCATATTGGCTCTAATCATGGTTATTTCCATCTCCTTATACTAATCCTCCATACTCGTAGAACCTTGTGTTAAACTTTGCATTTTTCTATGCAAGTCCCTATGGTAATGACCTAGTACAAATCTCCTTTTCATGACAAACTTCATATTTTCTCATGTACAAATAAGCCTCTCTCCATTTCTACACCTATTAACCACAAATTTATCCCACTAAATACTAGCATAATCAATAAATTCAACAACTATTAATTTTACCTTTTTCTCCTTCGAGTAATTATAACAATCAAACACATGTTCAACTTTTTTTTCCTACTCTAAGTACAATTCAAGATCATTTTTTTCCTTGGAATACAAGAATTGCCATCTTAATATTAGCCAAGTAATTGGCACATCTTGGTTATCCTCTTTTCTCCTTTCATTTTCACTATTTCTTCCATCTAAATACTCCTCTTCTTCTTCCTCATCATTATTTTGACTAGTAGGGATCTTATACCTAGGTATAGATTGTAAATCACCCAATCTTGCATTTAGGGACTTGAATTGTTCTTGAATAGCCTTGATGAGTAATTTGATATCAACCTCCCAGTCTCCTTCGTCTCCACTAATGATTAAAATACTGCAAATATCGAGTTAGAAAAAAAATCCTTACATAAACACTCTCTTACGTCTTTATACTCCAATGATGTTGTAGTCACTCGTGTTTCACTCAATTTGGATTTTTTTCTTTGATGGTCTCACCACTTTTGCCTTTTACCACTCAACTTTACCTTATGAGCTCTTAAGTAAGAACCTTTGAGAATGATGTTACACAACAAGAAACGGTAAGGATTTGGTAATTTGATAACATTAGAGAATAAGACCTAACAAGAAACAATTGAAACTGAAACAAGAAATTCCAGATTTTTTTTACAAGTTCAATGAAGGTATTGTAGACTCAAAAAGAGGAAATAAGACCAAATTCAAACTTTTTTTAAAAAAAATTCCAATTTTTTTTGTTTTCAATATGGAATTTTCTCTTTTTTCACAACTTTCTCATTCTTTTTTTTTTCTACAAGATTTTTTTTTGTATAATATATGATAGCAATGAAAAACAAAACATAAAGAGATAACAAAGAGAGATGAACAAACTCAAAGAAATAAAACAAAGGGAGATGAATAGACACAAACAAATAGAACAAAGGAAGATGACACGATAGAAGAAATAATAAAAGAAAGAACAAAAATAAGTGTTTCTTTTATATAAAATTGAAAAAGATAGAGAAATAAAGGATGGATAACAATTGATTTCAAGAGCCGAATCTTTGATACCAAATGATAAGATTTTGCTTATGATTGTCTTGAACTTAGGAAAACAATGACAAGCGAAACTTGATCCTAACCGCGAACTGCTGGTAGAACTAGAGTTATAAAAAGAAAGAGTGACCCTAACCGTGACCTACCGATAAAACCAACACTATAAAGTTTTTAACCCAAAAACAAATGGAAAGCTCTCACAATAAAGAAAACTCAATTTCATTAAACTTTAAATGTTTGTTCTAGTTGCTTACAAGAAGTTCCTATTGATAGGCCAAGCTAAGCAGCATTGAAATTAACGCCCACTAACATTTCCACTAGGCATTAAATTCCCACTAGTTATAACTCCTTACTAAGCTTTTATTTTTGCACAAAAAATGACTTTCTACTAACCCACTAACCGTCATAGTGGTTTAAGAAGCTTTAATACTAAAAACTGACCTAGAAAATGTGAAAAGACATCTTAACTTATTACATGAATATAATGTGCAAAATATACATGTAAATGGATTTTAATTAACTATTTAGCCCAAATTACATGAAAATGACTTTGGATTTTTCATGCGTTCTTCAAGTTAGGCTCTAATTATCATTATCTTGTTGTAACGTGACCCATTTTGGTGCAGCCTCTAATTCACTTTGTTTTGAACTTTCTTTAATCTCTACAATTTGGCTTTGCAAGGATTTCATCATCATTTTGGTTTTGGACCTAGTCGTGGGACCTCCAATGTCATGCAAGAGATCTTTGGCTTTGTTTGTTAGGTCTCTATCATAGGGCCTCTTGACACGATCTAGATTTCTGAACTGAAGATTTGGATTGCTTGAGATTAGAATCACTCTCTTGGACCGTCTTTACTCTACTTGGATCCTCTGCACTTCACAATTACAATAACTATGCAGAAATTAGGAATAGGATTTTAGAGATTATTAGAGTAAAGTAAATCACAGAAATTAAAGATAGGAGAAAAGGAATTTGAAATTGAAAAATGGAAATAGTTTAAGAATGACGCACCATAGAGCAAATCAGATAAGAGAATCGAGATTCGCCACAAGCTTCAAGGAGAACTTGATGAGAATTAAGTGTTCTAATCCAATGATAAATGAGAGTCACTCCCTTAATTGCTGAAAAGAAAATATCATTCAAAATGAACCAAAGTTGTTACAAGTAGCTTAGACTCAAGTATTTATACATGAAAAGGGTGTGCAACCTATTAGAAAATGCTTAATTGGGCCTTGGACCATGAAATGTGAGCAAACTCTTGCAAACCTTACAATAGAAGCCTACCTAAGGCCTAGGGTTGTCTTGAGGAGTCTTCATCCAAAGGCAACTAACACAAGAAGTGCATTCCCTGAAAGTGTCCTTCCTTCGTCCCAAGGTTACTAGTGTCCATAAAGAGTGTTCATAGGACTTAACATCCAAATGCGTCGTCCATACAAGTCGTCCAAAGGGAACCTATCATCCAAAGGACAACTGTCGTCTAAAGGCTTTACAAAACCTCTAAGAGGCTTCACAATTCAAATTGAGCCCATTATCTAAATAGAGCATCCATAGATGTTGAGTGCATCCAAAGGCGTTAGGTGTATCCATAAGGTCGCATGCGTCCAAAAAGCCTTACGAGGCCTTCCTATCTATTACAATCTACACATAGAAATATACACATACTCCTAAACTATATAAGGACATTTTGAAAACATAAACAAAGTAAATCCTACATTGGATGCCCCTTGCCTTCTAAGCAGGTCTATATTCTTTTGCACGTCATCTTTTAGCTTCTTCAATTTGCCTATGGTTAGGGGTCCTTTAAGGCCATCCCTTGTAGTTCCTAACATGTCTTTTTGTGACTCTTCCTAGCCTACCCAGTTCACCTCCTTATAAGGCAAAAAGGGCTCACTGAATGCCCCAACTCTATTCACACTTTAGGATTGTTCACAATGCCCCTAAGTAGCTTATAAGACCTTTTTATATAGTTTCATTAGTTTTCTTTTCTTTGTATGGAACCCTTGGGTCCTTGTGTTCTTTCCTTGTCTTTTACTCTAGGTACACCTAGTGTTGGATGGGGCCTTTTGGATGCCCTTAGGCCTTTTGATGCTAGGTCTGTTGGATGCACATAGTGATAGGCTTCCGACAATCCTCACTTAGTGATATGATCTTGATTTCAGAGCTTAGGTTCTTGATAGCACTTGATTTAAAATGCACACTCAGATAATCTTAACGAAGCCTGGATCCTCTACTTAACACAATTGCCATTACTATGTAGAAATTAGGATTTTTAAAGTAATAATTGCATAATTGAAACATAAGGTGATACGAATTGGGGAAGGAATGAAGAGAATGGAAGGAGATATTGAGCTTATGCAGACCCAAGGAGGAAGATTCTCCTCCATAGTAGTTGTAGAAGCCTTGTATAGTTTCTATTTTCATGTTTTTATTGCTTGTAATAATTAGGAAAGCATAGTCCAAGCCTTTGGATGATGGATCCTTTAGATGCCCTTTCGGATACACCTTGCTTTTAAGTCGTGCTTAGCCCAAGGCCTAAGGAACCGTTTATATAGTTAGCTTTTTGCACCTGATATATGTATAAATAGCTTATCTTATGCTCTGTGTACCAAGTTTGGTTCATTTGAATGAAGATTTCTTAGTTAAGCATTTGGAGAGGATTCCCCTAACTTGTTCTTATATTAGAACACTTAATTCTCATCAAGTCCTCCATGAGGCTTGTGGAAAATATTTATTTCTCTTATCTCATTTCTCTAAAATTAGTGGCAAGCCATTTCTAAACCTTATAATTTTTATTCTTTATAATTCTTCTTATCTTCACATTGATTATGCTTTTAACTTTGAAAATTCAACTAAATTATACTAGTAAATGTGTGTAGCGATGGCAATTGCATCTAGTGGATGGATCCAGGTTTTCTATGATGATCCAATTAATTAAGTTCACACTAGAGCTCTCTAAGAATAAATGGTGGTGATCCAGAACCTATTAGGTGGTATTAGAGCTTCGTACTGTAGTATTTGATTTATACCAAATTTCAATTCGCATTTTCTACATCACAAGATTCTAAACTTGAAGGTCATCAATTCAATTCTCCATCCTTCATACTCATGCTAAGAGGTAATCCACTCAGATTCAAAATCTTACTTCAATTAGTCGTGCAATTTGAAATTTGAGCTCAGGTTTTGATTCCCTAGCTTTTGTCAACGATTTAATCAATTCAATTGATGATTTAATCAATGCAAATTGCTTATCATGGCTCAATTTCAAGAAAAATTTGAAAAAAAAATAAAGCATCATGATTGAGTTTTTCATCTATGTTTTTGTCATAATCTTTAACACAAGTTTGATCATAATTTGAGAAAAAGGTTTATGGTAATTGTATGAAAAAAAAAGTTGGATAAAAAAATTTGAAAAGTTTTCGAGTAAGATTGATGAATTCCATGGCTGAATCCAATTTAGAAAAATAGAGCACTAAGCATTAGATCAAAACACAGAAAAGTAGTTAAAAAAATTGTAACAGAAAGTTGGTTACAGATCCATAGACAAACCATGTGCCAAAAAGTTTTTGTTATTTTTTTCTAACCGTTTTCAGTTAAGTGTCATTCACTATTGGGCCATCATTCATAACTCTTTGATGCTTAATTTGGACTTTGGTTTGGATGACCAAAAATTTTTGTGTCTTTTTGCATGTTTGTTTGGGTCTTTTAATTTCAACTCTTTGTATTGTCTTCTATTAACTCTGATTTGAGTACGCTTTCATTTCTAATTACATTTATTACTTGTCTTTATTTGACTTCTTAAGTTTTGTCTTTGAGTTTTCCTTTCTTTAAATTTCCTAGGAGTTAATAAGATTTGACGACTTTCACTTGCATTGTACAACTTCATTAGTAGAATCTAGGTTTTCTTTCAAGGCATAGTTGTGAGTTGAGAGGAAAAAGGTGAAAGTGCACATTATAGAAAAAGCCTCAAGAAGTGAATACACAAGTGAAGAGCGTAAACACTCAAGAGTGGTGACGATTTGCCTTTTTGTTACTAACATTTTTCTTGTAGGAATTTTTTAGCATCCACAAATTTTAGTTGCATCCATAAAGAATAACAAGTATAATCATGATGAATAGAAGTAGTGAAGAAGTGACTAGTTACTCTCCCAAATATAAATGCATGATGAAGTGGAGGGTCATGTTGTAGGAGCAACTGGCTAAATTGGGAGGAGGATTGGAGGATATGAAGGAAAATATCACGAGTGTCAATGCTAAGGTAGAGGCACTCAGTAGAAAAAAAAAAGAAGTCCCCAACGTCTATAAACAAAAGTGCATGGAATAGAGCTAAAGGTCCATACGGAGTTTTAATTCTCAACTGTAGAGGGATTCTCATTGAAAACAACTAAGGCATATACATCTAATCACGTCCCTTTAATTTTATATTACCTCTTGTTTACTAGTGACAACAGAGGTCAACAAATGACTCTAGGGCTCTACTTTTGTTGTAAATTTCCAAATTGCATCCAAAATGGGTGAACGTGTCATGTTAAGCATGCAATAATCTAGGAATGCCATAATTTCCATATGAAACCACACCTATATAGGATAGTCCAACATAGATGTGACATATAGAACTAACTTGCAACGTGCACACACATGCACCAACAGGAGATACAGTTTATAAGTGTTAACAAACATATGTAAGGACTTGGAATTAATATTAAACATTATGCTATCAGCACAACCAACATTTTTTTTTTGCAAGAACAAGTGCCCAAGCATCCTGTTAAGGTATAGGTGAATTTGGATGAAACCCAGAGGCCTCTTAAGTAGGGGTTTCACTTCCAACTATGTCCATAGCCTATATCTGACCTACACCCAGGTAGTGATCACAATGCAGATTAGAGCCATAAGGCTTAAAAGGCCAAAGACTCTTCCTTTCCAGCATTTCTCTAAACTTTGCAGTAAAATCAAAAAATTGAAAATATACAAGGAAGCATACATTAGGAAGAGATAAGTATACCCAATCCTTCTCTATGAGCTTATCCAACTATTACTCGATTTCTTTACTTTCCTCAAGGTTGGCTTTGTAAGCAGCTTTGCTTGGTAAAGTGGCTCCCATCATGAAATTTGTTTGATGTTCTATCCCCTTGATTGGTGGCCATCCTCGTGGGATATCCTTGGGGAAAATATCATAGAAGCTCTCCAATATCTTTTTCATGCCTGCAGGTAAGTTAAGGAATTACTCAGACAAATGAAAACAGATATTAGTTTATAACAAATATAATGGTTCCTTTTGAGCCAATAACACCTTCCTCACTACCCTCCTACTCATTATTAGTACTTCCTTACCCTTCTCACTTTTTTATCAATATTTTCTTTGGACGCTTACTATCTTTTGGATGCATTGTCACTTTGGACGCTACGTCCTCCTTTCTCTTTTCTTCCTTATTTTTTTCCTTTCTTCTCTTTTCATTCTTTCCTTTTTCTTTTTCTCTCCTCATCTTCATTTTGATTTGGTCTTTGTTCATGTTTTTGAGTGATAGAGGCTTAAGGATAACCTTCTCTCCTCTATGGAAGAACGTGAATATGTTGGTAACCCCATTATGGGTCACCTTGCGGTCATATTCCCATGGCCTTCCAAGCACGATATGTGTTGCCTCCATGGGTAGTACATCACATAGTACCTCATCTTTGTATTTACCCAACACAAAGGCTAGGGATACCTGCTTTGTAATCATCAATTCTCCCTCACTGTTCAACCATTGTAGCTTGTAAGGTTTAGGATATGACAAGGTAGGTAGCTTCAACTTTTGCACCAGCCTTGAGCTTGCAACATTGATATAACTGCCACCATCAATGATGATTGAACATAGCTTACCTGTAACATGACAGCGTGAGTGGAAAATATTCTCTCCATGTGAGTCATCATCCTCTCCTACCTGCGTACTCATTAGACTCCTCATTATCAACAAATCTCCTTCCTAATCCAACGAGTACTCATAGGATGCATCTAAGTTTCTTTTGGAGGAGAATTTTGTTCTAGAGCTATTACTGTCCATTATTCAATCTTCCTTCATGATCATGCTTCTCTTATTAGGATAGTGCAAGGTTGTGTGCCCCTTGCATAGGCATTTGAAGCATTTGATGGTATTGCTTTTGGATGTAGAAATTGGACTAGGTAACGTCCTATTCTCTTTTCAGCCTTGGGGTATAAAACTCCTTTTCTAATGACTGTCTTTTCTTAGCCTTTTTGTCTCTTTCTCCTTACCCCTCTAGTTGCTCAAGTCACTAGGATAAGATTTCCTTGAGGTTAGGCACCTCTTCTATTGAGCCTCCACTTTGATTCCATGATGCACCAAGTCGTTCAAAGATGCATAGTGGTATAACTTCACTATGTCCAGTATGTCTATGTTGAGCTCATGTAAGAAATGAGCCATAGTTGTTTCATTAGACTCTAGTACATTAGCTCTAATCAAAGCTACCTCCATATCCATATGATAGTCTTCAACACTCTTGGACTGTTGATACATACATTGTACCCTGTTGTAAAGGTCCCTTGCATATGAAGCTTGTACAAATCTTGATCTCAGCTCCCTTTTAAGATTAGCCCAAGTGTTTACATGTCTCCTCCTCCCTTCTCTAATCTCATTACAAAACTGGTCCCACCAGACCAGTGCCTAACTTGTTAATCCATATGTGACCATCCTAACCTTCTCATAGTCAAGATAATAAAAATATGACAACACGTGATCTACTTTCAACTCCCAGTCTAGGTAGGATTGCACATCTCAATCTCTTGTAAAAGTGGAAAAGTGACATTTGAGAGCATCCACTAGAGCTCTTTTGAGAACCTCCCTCCCATCTCTGTGAGGTGACCCAAAATACCTCCTCCTTTCATGATGAGGTTCCTCAAATCTCCTCTCTTACCTTTCTCTATGATGCTCTTCTTCATACCTATTCCGAGGCTCCTCCACATACCTCCTTTCTCTATATGACTCTTGTTCTCGCCTCATCTCTCTTCTTTCTCTCTAAGGCTCCTTCTTTTCTCTATTCTACTTTACACTCTTCTCATCATGGCTTGAGCTTTGAGGGTCCTTGGACTTCTCCTTTGGACTCCTAGTTCTACTACCTGTGCACTCATGTATGGACAAGGCAGATTTCTCCTTCTTCTTGATGAGTGCCTCCACCTTAGCATGGACACTTATTGTGTCAACCTTAATAGCTTCTAGGCCTCCTCCCAATCTAGGAACTGCTCCTCCAGTCTGGTCATTTGCTTCATCATATACTTACATTTGGGACAATAATTGTTAATCTCATCATTGCTACTACCAACCATGTTACACCTACTATTTAACTAAAATTTCTCAAAGAAAAAGTTAGTAATAAAAGGCAAAATCTCACCACTCCTTGCGTGTTTACACTCTACACTTGTGTATGCACTCTAGGTAGCTTTTTCTATAATGTGTACTTTTGCTTTTTTCCTCTCAACTCCTAGTTACAGCTTGAAGTTACAGCTTGAAAGAGAACCTAAATTCTATGAATCAAGTTCTACTGTGCAAGTCTATGCCTTAGAATCAAGATAATTCTTAAAGAAATGAAAGGAACCAAAAACTCAAAGACAAAACTAAAGAAGCCAATGAAGACAAGCAAAAACATAATTACAAAAAGAAAGCTACTCAAATCTAGAATCACAATTAAGACAATACAAAGGCACTGAGTTAGAATGCTATCAAATTTGTAGAAAAACCAAAACAAAAAAAAATTTTCTCCATTCAAACCAAGCCCCAAACGAAATTTGTCCATACAAGTCAATAGGAAACCATACAAGTCAATGAATGTCCATACTGGTCAATGGATGACTATACAAATCAACGTTGCAAAAATAGAAAAATAGTTAGGAAAATAACATAAAACTACTTTTAAGCATGTGTGGAATGTTTGTGGATTTGAAACTAACTATCTGTTATGCTTTTTTTTTAACTTCATTTTTCTCATGCTCTATTTTTACAGCACTAAATTTTTCCATGGATATCGCTAATCTTACTTAATCTTTTTCAATTTTTTTATCTAACCCTTTTTCAAAAAATTACCACTAAACCTTTTCTGAAATCGAAATCAAATTTCATAATCAAGGATCTATTCAAAACTAAAAAGAAAACTCAATCACGATGCTCTATTTTCTTAAATTTTGAAATTGAACCACAAAATGCAATTTCATCAAGAAATTTGACAATTGAACTGATAAAAACTTGAATTGCACCGATTAGATGAAAGAAAATAGCTAAGAGAGCAAAACTTGAGCTAAAATTTTAAAATACAACAAAAATTGAAGCTAGATTATGCATCCAAGTGGATTTCCTCTGGACACGAGTTTGAAGGATGCAAAATCATGAAGATAATGATTCAATCGCACACATTGTGAAGTAGATCTGCAAATTGCTATCTGATGAAGATCAAATACTAGAGCTCGTGAGCTTTGATACGATCTTGATTCCAAAACTTAGGGTTTGGATAGTTCTTGATTGGAATCGCTCTTGTGGACCATCTTACTCTACCATGATCCTATACACTTCATAAATTCGATGATCATAATAAAAAATGAAATAGAATTTTAAGATTTTGAATTATCAGATTAAAGTAGATCATGAGAAATTAAGATAAAAGGAATTGAAGGAGAAAAATGGAAAGAGTTAAGAAATGGCTTACCACTTGTAGGAGCCCAAATCGGTTCAGCCAAGCATTGTATCAACACAAAGAAAGCTTTTGCATTGCTGACTGGATTACAAAAATCCAAATGGGGCCCAAAAAGTGAGAAGAGTCGGACCAGCCCATTAATCAAAGGAGCTTGGCCGACTTGACCTACCCATACTAAGAGAAGGGCCCAAGATGGCAGGCACGGGCCAATGGACCAATCATGCGAAGGAGGTCCAACATCAGTTACCCCACATATTTCGGCCCAAAATCTCGCATGACGCACTACGGCTAGCCCAAGCCGGACCTGGGAACTCTAGCTTAGCACTAAAGGAGCCAACCACGTCAGCAAAACCAAGCAAAGTCAGCCATCCCAAAGGATGAATGCCACCTCATAGTTCCCGAGCCGTTGGATTCTCTAGGAGATGCGAGGATGAGGATACATAAGCAAACCCAGTTCCCACACACTAATAATTTGATTTTTGTCGTAGTGGCTTTTATTAAATAAAACTAAAGCTAATTATAGCATAGTCAACCCTAGGTCATTCTTCTCAAGGACGCAGTGTATTCAGTTGTAACTAATGCGAAATTAGAAAGTCATAGAGAATACTAAGTGTGCAGAATCCTGACTTGCTTTCAGTAGAGACAGATCCAAAACAAACTCGGCTGAGCTATATCTGATACTATCTCGGCTAAGCGTGGACTTAAACACGACAGACGTGGATAGTCTCGGCTAGACTTGGACGCAGACATGTACTTACAGATGCATAAACAAGGGGGTTTTGTGTGTAATTGAAAGACAGAAATTAAACTATTATATTGAAATCAATCTAAACTATGAACAATTACTATTACTATATCATTTCACAGGTTCATCAACAACCAATTATGATTCCTAAAGATTTGTATACAATTCCAAACCAACCTAAATCTCACAATGATCATCGAACATTCTTCCGTTGCTTATTGAGGGCTTACACGATCACTGCCTCAAGGAAGCAAGGATTATGCTCTGGGTTGATCTAAGGTTTTCTCAACGAGTACCTAACTTGTTAGATTGGTTCCAATCAGCCTAATCTAACGTTATCTACTACTGTTCCTCTTGCAAGCATGGAGTACAAAGCAGTTCAATATGATAGGAATTGCACACAGAGAAAATATGGAAACATTACTATTATTGACGAAACAAGTTATTGATACATGGGTTGATACGTGAAATGGATGATAGAACAAACTAACTTCGTTCACCACAACGATCGCCATGGATGAAATTGTGGTGGTTCAACCGAAGAAGACCAAGGAACATGAGAGGCAATACCTTCTAGAGCGTGTCGTGAAGATGAACGAATTCATCCCTCCTGATCAGTCATCTTTGGCAACTCAGCTCAACTCGAACCTTGACCTACGCTCGCTTGACCGACTAAGTGTCATTAAGGCAGCATGCACCAACAATGCAATGGAACAAGAGCGAAGAGGATGAATTGCAGAATCATAAACGAGGTGTGTATCAACTCCCTTAACTATGATGTGTGCTTCCCTATTTATACACGTTCCTAGCTTCTAGCAGAAGTTTCTAAGAGAAGTTACAAAGAAGTTTCAAGAAGCTTCCAACTACTAACTAACTATTTCTAGAAGTTTCTAATGATTAACTGCCTATAGCTACAACTTTCTTCCTTGAGACCTTCTGTCACGTGTCTTCTTTTGCTGGAGCTGATCTTAATGGCTAAAGCAGAACTGGTTCCTTAGGTTCAGAGGTGGGGTCGACTTGGAGTTAAGCTTGGACTTTGGTTTAGAGTCGGTCTTGGCTGGTCTGGGACTCCTGCACAAATAAGATAAACATTTTATTTAGCTAATATCCTCAAATTAACACAAATTTATATTTTCCCTATTTCTAGGCCAGTAATTTAAATCTTTGCTAATATGAGTTCCTTAGTTACAAATCATATTCAATTGTGTCCATCTTAAGACCTTGTAAGGTGTCTAAAATATGACTTATCAAACCCCCACTCTTACACTTTTTCACTCTTGGGCAAAATCGGACACCGAATTTTTAAAGAAGATGAAGGAAACTTAACCATAAGAATTGTATGCAGTAAATCAATTTTGAAATCCTTCTATTTTTGTTGAATCAGAACAAGCATGCATTCATCCCAAAAATCAAGTTATTCAATCAATCCATGGAAGTACTCCTTCACTTATCCAAAGTAAATAAGCAACGTGAGACTTTAAGGAGCAACCAGAAGATGATAGAGCTTCTCACCGGCCATATGCTCTCAATCTCTCAAGTGTTTAGGGTGTTGTTTTCTCTCAAGCATTCTTATGTCAATCAGTACTCTAAAGTTTTGTCCCGCCTCTAACTTCCACTCTTTGACCCACATGCAACAAATGATTAAAAGGACTTCTAAAGGGTTGTATCTTGGCCAGGGGTAAGGTAGGAAGATAGTAGGTAAAGTGAGCTTAAGAACCGAAGGGGAGAGAGGAGCAATGAGGAATGAGTTCCACAAGTATGGAGACTATCCCGTGACAATTATATTACTTCCCCTTTCATTTTTCTTTCTTTTGCTTCACTTTTTTATTCTACTGCTTTCACTTTTTGTATTTGTACTTTTGTTTCTGTAGTATTTTTACTGTGCCACTTCCCTTGTTTTCCTTTCTTTTCCTTGTACATCAACCCTTGTTTTTCTCAATATCCAAGTATCACTTGGTACAAACTACTTTTCAAATAGACCACTCTCGTATGTTTCAAGGCCACCCCCACACTTGTATGAAACCTATTCCCAAAACAATTCCAAAGCTCCTTTGACCTCTAAGGTTCAGGTTGGTCATGGTTTTTCGGTGTTTGGGCTTGTAATGAGTTACCAAAAAAAGAATGGTTGTATAGGCTCAAAGAGGGTAATCAAGGGGTTCATTTCACAAAGTAGGTCTTATTTGGCTTAGTAGCTTGTAAAGAAAAGATGGCCTAGATCATCTCATTAATGCATGTGTGGCAAAAAGTGTAGAGGGAGTCAAGGCAAAACCTGGAGTAATCTATCAACATAGATGTAAAATCACACAAGAAAGAAGAGAATGGCAAGATAAAAGCCATTTTATTTATACAAGGCTCAAAATCATACTTGGTTAACTTTGCTCCATCACTGAATGGTTTCAACTTCAATCTTTCAGTCATTTATCTTGCTAAGGATGAAAAATTTTCCTTCCATGTTAAGTTTGAGAACTTTTTATCTAGGATTATGCATTACCTATGTCTGCTTCGTTCAACCTACAGACTTCTAATTGATGCTCTACAATATAGTTTTCTCATGGTCGAAAAGTAGAGACTTTGTAGGAAAAACAAAGTAAGAAAAAGCAAAATTAAAAAAATGGAAAATAGAGATGTAAAACAGAAAACAAAAAACAAAAAATAGAAAATAGAAAATAGGAAACCGAAAATAGAAAACAAAGACGGAGTCGGAGTCGGATCGAATAACATAAAAATGCAATTTAAGTAACCCCGGACTAACTACACCCGGATACCCCCCCCCCGCACACACACACTTAGACGATGCATTATCCTCAATGCATAGCATGCTTGCAACGGGAAAGGGTGATGTCCTCAAGGTGCACCTCCGGGTGGGTCTTTCAACGAGAAGCTCTCCACCTCAACCAACAATTGTGATGGACCTTCATGAAAATGTTTTAGTTGGTGCCCGTTGACTTGGAAGATTTTGTTGCTAGCCTCATCTCGGAGTTATACTGCACCATAGGGAAAAATGTTAGTAATAACAAATGGGCCGTCCCATCTAGAACGGAGCTTACCGATTATGAGTTTCAATTTGGAATTGAACAAGAGCACTTTTTGGCTGACTTTGAACTCTTTTCTCAAGATCTGGTTATCATGAAATTATTTTACCTTCTGTTTATAGATTCGAGAGTTCTCATAGGCCTCCAAGCGTAGCTCCTCTAGTTCTTGTAACTGAAGTTTCTTTTCCTTGCCGGCTTGGACATGAGCCATGTTACATTTTTTCACGACCTAATATGCTCTATGTTCTATCTCAACTGATAGATGACATGCTTTGCAGAAAATAATTTGGTAGGGAGACATCCCTAGCGGAGTTCGGTACGCTATCCTTTGAGCCCATAAGGTGTCTTCTAAGAGTTTGCTCCAGTCCTTTCAGTTGGGATTCGCCATTTTTGTAATGTTTTCTTAATTTCCCTATTGAAGACTTCAGCTTGGCCGTTGGTTTGAGGGTGATATGGAGAGCAATTCTATGCGTTACTCCATATTTCTCGAGTAAGGCGAACATAGCTCTATTGCAGAAATGAGTTCCTTGATCTGATAAGAGCTATAGGCACACCGAACCTACAAAAAATATTGGACATCAAGAAATCCACGACCTTTTGCATCATTGGTTCTGGTGGCTATTGCCTCTACCCATCTGGAAACGTAATTGACGACAAGCAATATATATGAGTAGTTGTTGGAGATAGGGAATGGTCACATGAAATCAATACCCCATACATAAAAGAATTCAAAAATTAGAATTGGTTGTTGAGGCATTTCGTTCCTTCAGCTAATTGCCATCCTGGCTCATTGGCATTACTCGCAGGTTGAGATGAATTTATGAGCATCCCGATAAATGGTAGGCCAATAGAAGCCACAATCAAGGACCTTCCAGGTAGTCTAAGTTGACCCATAATTGTCGCCTTCAAGAGCGGAGTGGCAGAAATGGAGGACCAAGAGAAACTTGACATCCGGAATGCACCTACGAGTTATTTGGTCATTGCAAAATCTCCAAAGTTAGGGATCGTCCAAGACATAATATTTTGCTTTGCTTTCAAGTTTTGTTTTATATGCCCTGGATGCTCCTAGCGGGAATGTGGAAGCGACAAGGAAATTGCATATGTTAGCAAACCATGGCTAACCTTGGGTTATTGGCAGAAGTTGTTCATCGGGGAAGTCGTCTCAGATTGGCATTGGGTCGACTCTTCCCTGAATGCGGCTCAAATGATCTACTACTATATTTTCGGCACCCTTCTTGTCTCTGATCTCAAGATTGAATTCCTGAAGGAGAAGCATCCACTAAATGAGTCTTGGCTTTGCATCCAGCTTCTTCAGTAGATACTTTAGTGCGGCATGGTCAGAGAAAATTATAACTTTGGAGCCAAGCAAATAAGCACGAAATTTGTCCAAGGCAAATACAATTGCCAGTAGCTCTTTCTCCGTAGTCATATAGTTTACCTGGGCTGGGTCCATGTTTTGAGACGGCGTAGCGATTACATGTGCTAGATTGCCGACCGTAACTCGTTGACCGAGGACGGCTTCGAGTACCGAGTTAGAGGCGTCACAAATTAACTCGAATGGAAGCTCCCAATTTGGTGCTTGCAAAATTGGTATAGATGTTACTCTAGTCTTCAATTCCTCGAAGGCTTCTATGCATGCTTCATCGAAGATAAAATCCACATCCTTTTATAGCAGTTTGGACAGAGGTAAGACATTGCTAAAATTTTTTATGAATCGCCGATAGAAGCCTACATGTCTTAAGAATGAGTGCACATCCCGGACTGAGGCGGGGTTAGGGAGAGAAGTAATGACGTCGAACTTTGCTTTGTCGACTTCAATCCCCCTGTTTGATACCAAATGGACCAATACAATTCCTTCTGTCACCATGAAATGACATTTTTCAAAGATAAGCACCAAGTTTGTGTCAATGCATCTTTCTAGTACTCGGGACAGATTTTCAAACATGCGTCAAAGGTGTTAGCATACACCGTGAAGTCATCCATAAAGACCTCCATGCAGTCCTCTAGTAGATCTGAGAAGATGTTGAGCATGCATCTTTGGAATGTGCTTGGAGCATTGTAGAGTCCAAACGGCATTTTGGTATATGCAAATGTACTGAAAGGGCATGTGAAGGTTGTCTTGTGTTGGTCTTCAAGTGCTATATGAATCTGCATGTAACTGGACTATCCATCTAGGAAGCAGTAGTGGGACTTCCCGGCTAGCAATTCCAAGACTTGATCTATAAACGACAAAGGGAAGTTTGCGAGTTATTGAGTTTAGATTTCTGTAGTCAATGCAGACTCACCAACTGTTCTGAATCCTACTCAGCACCATCTCGTCCTGTTGATTCTTTGCGACAGTCATCCCAGACTTCTTCGGCACTACTTGCATTAAACTGACCCAGTTACTATCCGAGATGAGGTAGATGATCCCGATAGCAAGTATTTTGGTGACTTCTTTCTTCACAACGTCGAGGATGGTCGAATTCAGTCTCCTTTGTTATTGCCTTATTAGACGAGCTTCCTCCGCCATTAAGATTCTATGCATACAAATGGAGGGGTTTATTCCTGGAAGGTCAGAAATTTTCCACTCGATTGCCCTCTTATGTTGTTGGAGGACCTTCAGCAATTTCTCCTCTTGCTCCTGACAGAGGTTGTTGGCTATGATCACAGGGGAATGCTGATTATTGTCCAAGTATACATACTCTAGGTGGTCCGACAAAGGTTTTAATTTGTAGTCGGGGTGGTAATTAGGGTGGAAGTAAGTCGGTGATGGATCTTGGCTGAGGTTGACCGACTTGATCCGTAGTTAGCACTTAATATGCCGAGTTGGTCTTGGTCTCGGGTTGCTCCTGGTTTTGGATTGTCCGAGTTGTATTCGGCTTTTGGTTGTAATTCACCAGCTTGGTATGGGTTTGGCGCTTGATGAGCCAAGGTGGTTTCGGCCTTGCTCAGCTGTCGGCCTTTACTTGCCGAATCATACTCAACAATTGTTGTTGCCATCTATAATAGTGTCGATCTTTTTTAGCAACTTGAATTCTTGCACTTATAGAACATTCTGGTTCTTCATCATGCTTGCATACCTGGTCAAGTAAATCAAAAAAATAAAAAATATTCATCAGGATATCAGGGCTGTTAACATGGTTTCTAGAGTCAGATGGGTCTAGCACTTCAGTTCTATTGGTGAAGTCAGCTTCTTCTGCTATAGAACCTGCACATGGAAACAGATTAGAAATTTCAACAAAAGGTGACATGTTATCACTAATGGAGTCTAGTTGTGTAAACTCCTCAACTAGATCGTCAATCATATCAATGCTGCAAAGGGAGTGGTCCTTGGGGGGATCCTTCATTGCTTCAAAAATATTGAACAGAACTAAGTTATCCCCAAATTCCATTGGAAGTGTCCCAACATAAACATCAATCTTCGTTCTTGCCATTATCAGAAATGGTCGTCCTAGAATTAAGGTAGATCCCTTTCTGGACGTTTCGTTCTCCATGTGCAACACATAGAAATCAGCTGGAAAGATTAGTTCGCTGACTTAGATGAGAACATCTTCGAGAATACCCACAGGTTGTACAATGCTTCTATTGGCTAGTTGTATGACAACGCCTGTAGGCTCTAGGTCTCCAAAGTTTTGGCACTTGTAGACTGATGTTGGGATGACATTGATTAAGGCTCCTAGGTCCAGCATACCATCGGCAAAGGTACAGACGCCAATGGTACATGGGATTGAGAAAATTCTAGGATCTCTGCATTTTCATGGCAAAGCTAGTTGTGTTCCAATTGTTGCTTCTTTTTGAATGAACGCTGATAAAACACCTTCCACTTCGGCTCCTGCTTTCAATTTCTTCCTCTTGTGTATGCATAGTTCTTTCAGGAACTTTGCATACTTGGGGACCTGCTTTATTGCATCAAGGAGCAAAATATTGATTTCTACTCGCCGGAACATCTTCAACAAGTCTACATCAGTCTCAAGCTTCCTTGTTGAGAGTGGCCGGGAGGGAAACGGTAGTGGGGTGGTCTTAGCTTGTTGCTGAACTCGGGAGTCGGCTTCTACTTCATACTCAATATCAATTGGGTCCAACTCTAGTCACGGCGCAACTTGTAATTCTTTACCACATCTCAATGTTACAACGCTCACATTCCCTCCTTTAGGATTTGGAATGGTTTACAAGGGAAGGTTTTCGGACCTGACCAACTATATTTGACTTACCGAGTTGGCTAGTTGACCAATCTTCATTTTCAAATCATTTATTATGGCGTTCATGTTTTGTTGAAATTTCATCCATTCCTCCATGGATGGTGAGTTATTCTATATCGATATTTGGTGCTACTGTTGTTGGAATAGCGACATTGGATATCTCGGTCCCGACTACTGATAGTAATTGAGATTCAGAGCAAATGTGTTTAGCGTGGGTCCAAATCTTGGGACTTCATATTGCCCTTGACTCGGACACGACCTATACTGCTACGGCCTTCTGAATTGTTGACCATCAAACTACCGAGTTTGGTATGGCTATCGGCCGTATTGCGTTCCACCTATGGCTCTAATAGTTTCAACATTGTCTGACTCTGTTTCTTGCAGTGTGGGGCACATGTTGGTTGGGTGCTCCACTGAAGTGCATATTCCACAAATTTTGACTGGTGGTATTTGTTGATGTTGGCTGATGGTGAGCTATCTTACTAATGACATCAACTCGGTCAGTTGGTTTTCCAATCTCAAATTATCAACTGCACCGACTTTATTCACTACCCTACTTGTGACGACTCCTCTGGTTCCAAACTGTTGTGTATTACTCGCCATGTTCGAAATCAGATGTCTTGCTACTGCCGGCGTCTTATTGCGACATCTATCATGCTGTGGTCCATCATCATCTGACCTTCATAGAAGTATTGAATCAGTAACTGTTCATTGATTTGATGGTGTGGACATGTGGCACATAGTTTGTTAAATATTTCCCAATATTTGTGCAAGGTTTCTCCTACATGTTGCCTGATTCCACATATTTACTTCTGGATAGTCACAGTTCTGGATGCCAGGAAGAACTTCTCCAAGAAGGTGTATTTCATGTCTCCCTAATTGTTGAAAAGAGCTGGTTGTAGGTACAACCAATCCTTCACTACTCTGTCTAGAGAAAATGGGAATGCCTTCATCTTGATGTAGTCTTTTGGTATCCCCTACGGCCTCATTGTAGAACAAACTACGTGGAACTCCTTCAAGTGCTTATGTGGGTCCTCACCTACAAGACCATGAAATTTAGGCAACAAGTGTATTAAACTAGATTTCAATTCATTTGACTGAGTCGGCTCTAGCTGCGGATACTCGATGCACCATGGTTGGTACACCACATCCGACATGGCCAACTCCTTCAATGTGCGATCCTGGTTCTCCATTAGCTTCGGTTTATTGGAATTAGTCAAATTCAAGTTAGAGTAGGTGTTACTATTAGAACTGCTATATGAAGAAAAATCAGTATGGTTAGCGGTAGAAACACTGTTATCAGAGTTAGAACTAGAATTAGGGCTACTGTTAGTGCTTACTACAATGCTTATAACCTTTCTTAGTCTCCATAAAGTTATTTCTATGTCAGAGTCTAAATCATATAATGTGTTAGAACTACTCCTAGTCATGCATCATCTTCAAAAAGAAAAACAAGCAATGCAATATCTAAGATGCATAGAAAAAGAAAATTATGGGAAAAATGAAATAAGATACAAGAATAGTGTTATGCAGACAAATCAAAGGTATTATACTTTTTTTTTCACACATAATACATGCAAACTCTTAAACACACGCAAACACAGACTCAACATGCCAAAAAGAATTAAACAAACAACAAATATGACCTTACAAAAGAAAGCATATCTGGATTCTAACATAGACGCAATAAAAGAAAACAAATACAGACAATAAGAAATTCAACACAATCATTAGACAAAACAAAATAGACTTGATATATCATAAAAACAATCCTAGCATTCTACAGACTCGAGATTCGTTATGAGCTTCAAACTCAATGCACTAGGACACAACAAAATTTGCGTCCCCAGCAACGTTTCCAATTTGATAGTTTGTTTTTTGTTGTAGTGGCTTTTATCAAATAAAACTAAAGGTAACTATAGCATAGTCAACCCTAGGTCATTCTTCTCAAGGACGTAGTGTATTTAGTTGTAACTAATGCGGAATGAGAAAGTCATAGTGAATACTAAGTGTGCAGAATGCCAACTCGCTCTTGGCAGAGACAGATCCGGTATAGACTCGGTTGAGCTATATCTGATAATGTCTCGGCTAAGCATGGACTTAGACACGGACGGACGCAGACAATCTCGGCTAGACTTGGACGCGGAGACGTGCTTATAGATGCATAAACAAGGGGGTTTTGTATGTAATTGCAAGACAGAAAGTAAACTATTCTATGGAAATCAATCTAAACTATGAATAATTACTATTACTATATCAATTCACAGGTTCATCAACAACCAGTTCTGATTCCTAAATATTTTTATACAATTTCAAACCAACCTAAATCCTACGACGATCGCCGAACATTCGTCTGTTCTTACTGAGGGCTTACACAATCGCTGCCTTGAGGAAGTAGGGATTACGCTGTTGGTTGATCTAAGGTTTTCTCAACGATTACCTAACTTGTTGTTAGATCGGTTCCAATCGGCCTAATCTAACGTTATCTACTACTGTTCCTCTTGCAAGCATGAAGTACAAAGAAATTCAATATGACAGGAATTGCACACAGAGAAAATATGGAAACAATACTATTATTGACGAAACAAGTTATTAATACAGGGGTTGATACGTGAAATTGATGAGAACACAAACTAACTCAGTTCACCACAACGATCGCCATAGATGAAACTGTGGTGGTTCAACCGAAGAAGACCAAGGAACATGAGAGGCAGCACCCTCTAGAGCATGCCGTGAAGATGAATGAATTCATCCCTCCTGGTCAATCATCTCTGGCAACTCAGCTCAGCTCCAACCTTGACCTACGCTTCCTCGATCAACCAAGCGTCATTAAGGCACTATGCACCACCAACACAATGGAATGAGAGTGAAGAGGATGAATTGCCAAATCGTAAAATGGGGTGTGTATCAACTCCCTTAACTATGATGTGTGCTTCCCTATTTATACATGTTCCTAGCTTCTAGCAGAAGTTTCTAAGAGAAGTTACAGAGAAGTTTCTAGAAGCTTCTAACTAGTAACTAACTATTTCCAGAAGTTTCTAATGATTAACCGCCTACATCTACAACTTTCTTCCTTGAGACTCTTTGTCACGTGTCTTCTTTTGCTGGAGCCGATCTTAATGGCTAAAGCAGAACTGGTTCCTCAGGTTCAAAGGCAGGGCCAACTTAGAGTTAAGCTTGGACTTCAGTTTAGAGTCGATCTCGACTAATCCGGGACTCTTGCACAAATAAGATGAACATTTTATTTAGCTAATATCCTCAAATTAACACATATTCATATTTTCCCTATTTCTAGGCCAGTGATCATAATCTTTGCTAATATGAGTTCCTTAGTTACAAATCATATTCAATTGTGTTGATCTTAAGAACCTGTAATGTGTCTAAAATATAACTTATCGGACCAACAGAACTGGGATCCTTACCAATCACAACAAAGGAACGCGCCACGTCAGTCACTACCCGTGAAGTGCGCTGCGATTTTAGGGAGAACGTGCCACATTTAGGCACGGGACCCAACAAGCATCAGCCTGGGGATTGCCAAAGCTAACAAACTGAATCAAGAGGCTGGGGTAGCTCCACGTGGAGAGATCAGGCATGCCTTTAGTATCTTCCAAAAGGATGTAAAAGTCCTCAATGCGAAGAATTAGGGGCCAAGAATTCAGGAGTAGAAGATACTAAGCGAAAGTGCTGAAGAATTTCTGCGCGATTGGCGAATCAAGGTTGTAGAAAGATTTTCGACTACGACTGAAAGGCGCTGATCAACTCTCTAGAGACTAGGTAAGTCCCTTGGCCCAACTCCGAGCATGCAATAGATAGTGCCCCTCCTCGTCCTCGTAACTACACTTCAGATGATAGGCATGTAGCTGGCCTTAACTAAACTGAGTCAATTACACTTTAGATGGTAGGTATGTAGCTGGCGTCAATCGAACCAAGTCCAACACACTTCAGATGGCAGGCATGTAGCCTGCCTTGGCTTGAGACCAAGTCGGCCTCAATCTCCTGTTCATGACATACCATGCATTCCACTTGACTCTAAGTCAATAGATACATGTTCGAGTCAACCTAGCATACATACTCACAAACTTCACTCAGCACCGAGATGGTACGCCTAATGGATAGTCCCTGGCTCCAAACTTAAACCTTTAAGAGATGAACGCCTAAGAGAAAGTTCAATCGCTATGTCTCAGACTCTGGGGGACGCCTAGAGGAAAGTCCGGCCATAACTCATAACCAGGTTCCTACCAAGAGGAAGGATGCCTAATGGAAAGTCCGCCTCTATACTTCACTGCATGCATTCAGAATTATGAGAACTTTGATTCCTCTGTGCTAACAGAGGTACGTATGAGCGAGAGGCCTACTCTTGTCAAGTTATGCATTCCAAACATTCCGACTCTGTATAAACACATTCCTCCAACTCTAGTCAATCAATAATAGTAAGTGTAAAGGTTACATTGCATGCATTTCATAGGGTAACTACTAGATGATAGGAGGATGGGATGATTCCCATGCGTAACCAGCTCTTTACTCAATCTCTGCCTTCGCCGAATTGCTTTATCCACCTTCGGGCTCCAACGTGCCTTTAAACACTGGTGGCGTTTCTAGTTCGAGCCGGATCAGGTTTGATCAATCTCCCTGGATTGGCTGAATCTGCACCGACTCGTTGAAGCTGACTCTGTCCTAGAGATGGATTCAGATCCCCTTGGAACCTTCAACCAAAATCAAATTCCATGTCAAAAAAGATATTTCTTTCTAAATCACCCCTGGCGTGATTTAGGTCGCGTCAGATGGTGACTCCACTGGGGAAAAAACACTTAGGTGAGAGTCGAGCCCTGGTCAAATGAACTACATGAAATGTACCTTTACTGCTCTTTTCATTTTTCAATTATTGTATCTATCTGTACATGCAAACCCTAGGATAGATGACTTGTATATGTATATTATGCTATGTTGTTGACTACTTGGGGGCATGCTGGGGTGGGGAACAAAAGTTACTGGCACTTGCCACCAAACCCTACTTTTGAGGAGGTCCTATTCCTAGGCATGTGTGATAAGTGAGTGATGGGCGTGTAGTGATGATCATCTTGGAGTTGATCTCTAGACAAGTGGTCATGATAACCCAGCTAGAGTGTGATCTTTCAGGGGAAGTCCATACTCTAGGATTCATTCCTGTCTGTGGAAGGTTCTCGAAAAGGGTCCTAAGCTCTGGTGGCCAATGGTGAGATGTGTGATTAGAGCGATGAAAGGATCCTGTAACTGCCTTAGAACCCTTAGGACTGGCCACAACCACCCTTAGGTGGACAGGGACCCCTTTGCGTTGGACCAGCACAACTCACCAGCCTGAATCACTCTAGAGTCGAGTCTTCTCATCCGAATCCCTCCAAGGAGTCGAAAGTACTATGCATGCATTAGTACATAACATAAAATAAAAAGGGAAAGAGAAAACAACACATGAATTACATAAGCATACCTGATTGTGAGAGTTTTCTGACACATTGATATGGAAATTGGTTATGGAATTCAAAAGCTTCACCCTATCCACATTAGGCCCTCTGACCTGCTATCGTTGAGGCAATGGGGAAGCTTCCTAAAGGGACAATGGTGCAAAGCCTTCGAGGGGAGGTATGGCAACCTCTTGAACCTACTCGAAGTTGAAGTACAGCCCGACGCCCTGCCCACCATAACACAATATTACGATTCCCCTCTCATATGCTTCACCTTTAGAGACTTCCAGTTGGCGCCATGATAATTCGCTTTTGTCCTGGTGGCTTTTATCAAATAAAACTAAAGCTAACTATAGTATAGCTAACCCTAGGTCATTCTTCTCAAGGACATAGTGTATTCAGTTATGCCTAGTGTATCATCAAAAATTCATGCAAACAATAGAGTTGTATAGGAATACAGACTCACTTTCGGCTAAATGCCGACTTGCTCTCGATAGGGACCGGTCCCACTTTATCTTAGTAGAGATGAGTCCGACATGATTGATAACTGTTTTCTTTTCCAGTCGTTTCGAACTCTTTATCAAATAACTAAAGCGAACTATAGTATAGTCAACCCTAGGTCATTCTTCTCGAGGACATAGTGCGTTCTAAATGTGTTTCAATGTATAGCAAACAGAAGAAAAATCTAGGTGCAAGGTACTGACTCACTCGGCACTTGCCGAGTTGCTCTTGGCAGAGACTGAGTCGAGATGATCTCGGCAGAGAGAATCCGGCTAGGTCTCAACTAAGTGCAGGCAGACGCTACAAAGACGGACTACCTCTGTCTCAGATTCGAAAACAGTAAATGAGGGGGGGTTGGAATGCAATTGAAATCGAAACATAGATTTACTACAATTAAATTGAAAATAACTACAATGTAAATGTAATTACGCTACTCCTAGTGCTATTGCTACTACTGTGTTCATGTTTAGTTCCAATAGTCAAGGTTTTCTGGTTCAATCACTCCAGTTACAGTCCATATCAGCTTCCAGTGTTCTTATGGCAATCGCCAAAGGTCCGTCCCTAGCCATACCGAGGATTTACACAATCGCTACCTCATCAGTTGGCATAGATTAAGTTCAAGCTGATTTTAGGTTCTCGATTAACAATCGTTAAATGATTACCTACTGAATTAGCTAAACTAGTTCCCATCGGCTTAGTTTAACATTGTTCCGTTACCAGGTGCAATCGCAACGCAGTAATTGAACTTAGATTTTATGAATGCAATGGAGTCCAGAAACCAGAAAACACTTATAATAGTGAAAGCAAAATACAAACATAGGTTCTGGATTCGATGATTCCATCCTCCACGACGATCGCCATGGACGACGACGATGATTCACCTCTGCTAGCTACGACGCTGAGGTTCAAGTCCACCAGAGTGCGTTGGTGCTCCAATCAGTCTTCGACTTCTCAATTCCTAGCCTGCATGGACGTGGGAAAGTATGAATGCCAAAAAACCCCTAAACGTTCAAAGTTCTACCTATTTATACAGCTAACTGACTTAACAGAATTACAAGTAGACTCCCTATTCTACCCTTGTTGTGACTTGCGTTACAAGCTACTCCAAGTACTGATGTGGCGCTTGAGCTGGTGCTGAGGTGGTTCTGTATTGCTGACGTGGAGCGCCACTTGGATCTACCTGGTTTGAACTGTTGGCTTGCATGGACTGATTCTCGGCCTGGCCGAGAGGTTCTCGGCCTGGACTTCTAGTGGCGGGCTGAGCTTCGCTGGACCTGCAATGAGGAGATAGTTAGCTAAAAACCTTGAATAAACACAAATTGTGTTTTACTCTAATTTTAGGCCATTAATCTGGATCTTAGCTAACAGTTATCGTTTAAGTTCATGAGTTGCTCAATGACACTTTTCTTAGGTCCAATTAAGATGTATACTTTAGGACTCATCAATGATCTCGGCTAGAGTGTAATCGGTCAACTTGGCCTTGACGGGGTATTTATAGAATCATTTCGGCCGGTCTCAAGCAGAGGTGGCCGAGAACATAAACAAGGTGGATTGAATGTGGAAGTATGGCAGAAAGTAAGCTAATCTAAGAAAATAATAACAACTATGCTAATTACAATTACTGTATCAATTCATAGGTCAACAACACACGATCTAGTTTCTTAATGATTCACATGCAACTCCAAACCAAACTAAAATCTTACGACGACCGCCGAACATTCGTCTGTTGCTTGGCCGAGGAATTACACAACTGTAACCTCATAAGCCAATAGGGAGTAAGCACGTGATTGATTTAAGGTTTCCCTAACTTGTTGTCAGATATGTTCCAACCAGCCTAATCTAACATGCTCTACTTTTACATTTTCACAAACATGGCTATGATACTAGTAAGAGCAGATTAATAGAACAAGAATTACACATGGAAAGTAGATATGGAAATGCAATCATATATTGAAAAACATGTTATTGATACAAGGTTTGATACATGAAATGGATGAGAGTAACTCAGTCTCCTACGCTTGTAGCGACCCTGGCAAAGACTACGGTGGTTCATCAGAATTGGTCTAAGCCTTGAGGGTTCCTTCTACCAGATTGTGTCGGCTATATCGGAGACTAAGGTGGTTCGATCACCTCTAATAGCCTCTGCCTCATACTCAAAACCTGCACCCCTTAACTGATTGGACGCCATACTGAGGAATCTTGCACTACTAAGCAACAATGGAGCAAAGTGAAGAAGATGAATAGAGTGCGAGAATTAGAGTGAATGAGTGTGTGTATCAACCCCCTAAATCGTACCCTGCGTTCTCCTTATATACATTTCCTTAGCTTCTAGCGGAAGATTTTAGAGAAATTCCTAGAAGCTTCTAATTCCTAATGATTACGTAGCTAACTAACAATTGATTACATAACATAATGATGATTCATGCTAACAAATAGCTTCCAAAAGAATCCAATTGATAACTTCCTACAGTTGTCATGGTCTTTCTTTAACCCTCTTCGTGTGCCATGTGTTAGAGATTGCTGGAGCCGGTCTTAAGGTTCGAAGCAGATTCAGCTCCTAAGGTTCAAAGTCGATTGGCTGGGAGTTAGGCTCGGACTTGGAGGTTTGGGTGGACCAAGACTTCTATTACCACTTGCATAATGAACATTTCATTAGCTAATATCCTTATATTAACACGAATTTGTATCTTACCTATTTCTAGGCCAATAAACTGAATCTTAGCTAATATGAGTTTCTTAGTCACAAAACATGTTCTATTGTGCCCATCTTAAGACCTTGTATAGTGGATAAAATATGACTTATAAGACCCTGATGAGTCATATTTTATACACTTTATGTAGGCTTAAGATGGGTGTTGGTAAGAATATTTAATGATTAAGAGTCTTGTGTTAACCGAGATTTGAATTATGGGCCTAAAAATAGAAGAAATACAAGTACGTGCTAAAATAAGATTTTTAACTAACAAAAGATTAAGACTTATTTTGCAGGTTCAAGTCATCTCGGCCAAGTCATCTCGGCCGAAGTCATCTCGGCCAAGTCATCTCGTAGAAGTCATCGGTCAAATCATTTCGGCCAAACCAACATCAGTGATGTGAAAATCTTGCCTAAAATCACTCCGGCAATATACAGATATGATTTGATAAGATGCAGATATGATAAGATCAGATTTGGAAATAGGCAGATATGATTTGATAAGATACAGATATGATAAGATGCAGATATGATAAGATTGAGATATGATTTGCTAAGATTGTAATCTGTAATTCGAATTGGAATCTGTAGGATTTGAATTTCTGTTATTAGGATTAGATTTAGATTTATTCAGCTTGTGTATAAATAAGCACACCAGGCCACATGATTAGGTGTGGAATTTTTAGCAGAATCCAGAGCTAGCGCCATCAGCAACCGCAGACATTCCACGCTAGTACAGTGGTACACGAAGCTTCAATACTGATGTCTCTACCGGTCGAGGAGGTACAGGATCAGGAGTTGGGAAGCTGGAAGCCTTGAGGTGATCGCTTCGGTATAGCCGACGCACTCTGTTGGACGGAAACCTCAACGTCTGGCCACCATTGGTGCATCACTGCCGTTCTTCCATTGGCGGTCGTCGTGGAAGGCGGATTCTCTAGAAACTCTAAATTCTCACCCTTGTATTCGGTTTGGTTATTCAATAAACACAATTGGTTTGCAATTCTGTCTCTGATTATAATTCCTGCACTTTAATCTGCTCTTAGCTTTGCGTGACACATTGTTAGGGGTAGATCACATTAGACTAGAGCCGGTCGGAGCTAGTATAATAATCTGGTTAGGTAGAGAACCTAAAATCAACTAAGTACATACTCCCTGCCAACTGATGAGGTAGCGGTCGTGTAAATCCTCGGTATGGCAGTGGACAAACGTTCGGCGGTCGTCGTAAGAACCTAAGGTTGACTCGGAATACAATCCTAAGTAAGAATAACAAACTGTTGCATTTTGAATCCCGAATTGATACAATAGCTAGTATAGAGTAGTCTAGCATAATTTAGTTTATTTTCAGCACTTGGTTTATTTTCTGCTCTTAAACACAACCCCCCTTATTTACTGCTTTCAAAGTCCGAGACTAAGTCAGTCCGACTCCGTCGCGTCGAGACCATATCGGTTCCCTGTTAGCCGAGAGTAAGTCGGTCTTAGCGTTGCCGAGGCCAAGTCGGCATTCCACAACACTCAGCATTCTGCAACACTCTAATTTCACACTTAGCACAATCTGAACACACTGTGTCCTTGAGAGAATCGACCTAGGTTAGCTATACTATAGTTAGCTTTAGTATTTTATTTGAGGCGTGTAAGACGACTAAAAACCCGCTTATCAAATTGGCGCCGTTGCCGGGGATCTCCCCTCACAGACAATCCCAAATCCGAGAGGGAATGCAAGTGTAGTATCATTGAGAAGTGGTAAGGAATTACAAGCAGCACTGCAGCAGAAACCGAGATCCACCAGCACTGAATCAAATTCGGATGCCGACTCACGACCATCACGGCAGGCTAGTCCAGTACCAGCCCCTTTCCCAAGTAGGACACTCTCGGTAAGGAAGCCTGAATCCGATGAAGAACTATTGAAGATGTTCCAAAGGTAGAGATCAATATTCCCCTCCCTGGATGCAATAAAGCAAATACCTAAGTATAAAAATTCCTTAAGGAGTTGTGTGTACACAAGAGGAAGAAGATGAAAGGAGGAGTGGAACTAGGAGGAATAGTGTCGGCACTAACCAAAAATGATGACCTCACTATCGACACGAGACAAGCCTTGCCTAAGAAATGCCGAGACCGGAATCTTCTCGGTCCCATGCACTATTGGTGACTGTACCTTTCCGATGCCATGCTGGACTTAGGAGCCTCAATAAACGTCATGCCAACGTCAATCTACAAATCCTTGAACTGTGGAGACCTGGAACCCACCGGGATGACCATACGGTTGGCAAATAGAAGTGTCGTCCAGCCTCACAGGAGTTCTTGAAGATGTCTTGGTCCGAGTTGGTGAACTAATTTTCCCAGCTGACTTCTACGTCTTTGGATATGGAGGGACGAGACGCCGGGGAAAAGGATCTACCTTGATCCTGGGGACGACCATTCTAATGACCGCCAAGACCAAGATTGATGTGCATGCCGGGACACTCTCAATGGAGTTTGGTGACACTGGTGCAGTTCAACATTTTCGAAGCAATGAAGCACCACATGGAAGACACCCCGCTCTTTGGCATTGACTTGATCGATGAACTCGTCAAGGAATACACGCAAGCAGATACTTTGGCTAGGATCGAGTCGGCCAACATAGCCGAGACTCGACAAAGACCGAAAGCACATCGGTCACGGAAGGCCCGACACCAATGCGGGCGACGGGGGAGAAGCAAGCCGAAACAGAGTCGGCCAATCAGCATGAGCAATCAGAGGCCGGAAGCATGCCGGCAACCCAGCTGCCCGACTCCAACCAAGTCGGCCAAGCAGTTTTCGAACCAATAGAAGATGTCTCGCCACCAGAACCAACCACTGAGTTGAAGCCATTGCCGAACCACCTGAAGTACGCCTACCTAGGTGATGAACAAGCATTCCCAGTCATAATTGCCAACAACCTTCGCCAGGAACAGGAAGAGAGATTGTTACAGGTCCTCAAGCAACACAAGAAGGCCATAGGGTGGAAATTATCTGACCTCCCAGGAATAAATCCCTCAATTTGCATGCACAGAATCTTGATGGAGGAAGAAGCACGCCCCGTGCGGCAACAGCAAAGGAGACTGAACCCAACCATACTGGAGGTAGTAAAGAAGGAAGTGACTAAGCTACTCGCTGCCGGAATCATTTATCCAATTTCGGACAGTAGTTGGGTCAGTCCGGTGCAGGTAGTACCCAAGAAATCTGGGATGACCGTGACAAGGAACCAGAATGATGAACTAGTACCAACACGGGTTCAGAACAGTTGGCGAGTGTGTATTGATTTAGAGAAAGCTGAATCAAGCAACCCATGAGGACCATTTCCCGTTACCATTTCTAGACCAAGTCTTGGAGAAGCTGGCCGGAAAGTCCCATTACTACTTCTTAGACGGATACTCCGGATACATGCAGATACACATCGCACCTGAAGATCAACACAAGACAACCTTCACCTGTCCTTTCGGCACGTTTGCTTACACTAGGATGCCGTTTGGACTATGCAATGCCCCAAGCACGTTCTAGAGATGCATGCTGAGCATCTTCTCAGACTTATTGGAGGATTGCATGGAGGTGTTCATGGATGATTTCACAGTGTATGCAGACACTTTTGATGCATGTTTGAGAAATCTAGCCCGAGTGCTGGAGCGATGCATAGAAACCAACCTGGTGTTGAATTTTGAAAAATGCCACTTCATGGTAGCAGAGGGGATTGTGCTCGGCCACCTAGTATCAAGACGAGGGATCGAGGTTGATAAAGCTAAGATCGACGTCATTACATCTCTCCCTAACCCCGCTTCTGTGCGGGAAGTTCGATTCATTTTTAGGACATGCGGGGGTTTTATAGGCGTTTCATCAAGAACTTCAGCAAGACCGCCTTACCACTGTCCAAACTACTGCAAAAGGATGTGGAGTTTGTCTTCGACAAGGAATGCATACAAGCCTTTGAAGAGTTGAAGACTAGACTAACATCACACCAATCCTCCAGGCACCTAAATGGGAGCTCTGTTCGAGCTAATGTGCGATGCATCCAACTCGGCCCTTGGAGCCGTTCTCGGCCAGCGAGGCGGAGTCGGCCGGCCTGCAATAGTCGCCTATGCATCTCGAACCATGGACCAGGCCCAGATAAACTATACAACAACAGAGAAAAGAGCTACTGGCAATAGTCTTCGCCTTAGACAAATTTCGCTCATATCTGCTTGGTTCTAGAGTCATCATATTCTCTGATCATGCAGCCTTGAAATACCTCTTGAGGAAGCCAGGCGCCAAGCCCACGACTCATCCGATGGATGCTTCTCTTGCAAGAATTCAACTTAGAAATCAGAGACAAGAAGGGTGCCGATAATGCAGTAGCCGATCACCTCAGTCGGATTGAGCGTGAACCTGACCCAATACCAATCGAGACAACTTTCCGGGATGAACATCTGCTGCGCATGGACACATCTACACCATGGTTCGCCGATATATGCAATTTTATCGTCGCATCCCGATTTCCACCAGAGGCATCGGTTGTACAAAGAGAAAATTAAAAGCGATGCCAAGTATTATATATGGGACGACCCGTATCTTTGGAAGCGTGGCAGCGACCATGTCATTCGCAGGTGCATTCCGGACCCCGAAATCAGCTCCATCCTCCATTTCTGCCATGCAGCAGCCGGAGGCGGCCATCATGGATCAACTCGGACAGCCCGAAAGGTACTAGACTGTGGTTTCTACTGGCCCACCATTTTCCGAGATGCCCACCACTTCGTCTCAACCTGTGAACAATGCCAGCGAGAAGGAACAGCCATGAGTCGCCGGCATGAGATGCCCCAACAACCAATCCTATTTTGTGAAGTTTTCGACGTTTGGGGAATTGACTTCATGGGACCATTCCCCATCTCCAATGGATACTCCTACATCCTATTGGCTGTGGACTACATGTCAAGATGGGTGGAGGCAGTGGCCACCAAGACCAATGATGCCAAGGTAGTTGTGAATTTCCTTAAGTTTAACATTTTCTGCAGGTTTGGCGTGCCAAAAGCTCTTATCAGTGACCAGGGAAGTCACTTTTGTAACCAAGCCATGACCTCCCTATTAGAAAAGTATGGGGTGGTGCATCGGATTGCCACAGCATACCACCCCCAAACAAACGGCCAAGCTGAAGTATTCAATAGAGAAATCAAGAAGATTTTGCAGAAGCTGACCAACCCGAACCGGAAGGATTGGAGCCGCCATCTTGAGGATGCGCTTTGGGCACATCGAACAGCATACCGAACTCCGTTGGGAATGTCTCCTTACCGGATTGTTTTCGGCAAAACTTGCCACCTACCAGTCGAACTAGAACATCGAGCCCTCTTGGGCCGTCAAGAAGTGCAACATGGCCTACGACCAAGCTGGGGAAGAAAGGAAACTCCAACTACAAGAATTGGAGGAACTTCGCCTGGAAGCCTACGAGAACTCTCGAATTTACAAGCAGCGAGTCAAACAATTCCATGACCGCCAAATTTTAAGAAAGGAGTTTCATGTCGGTCAGAAAGTTCTCCTGTTCAAATCACGATTGAAGCTCATCGCTGGTAAGCTCCGTTCCAAGTGGGATGGTCCATTCATTATCACTAAAGTTTTACCCTATGGTGCAGTAGAATTACAGGATGCACTCACAGGAAACACCTTCAAAGTCAACGGGCAGCAACTCAAAATCTTCCATGAAAGCCCTCCACATCGTCGGCGAAGTGGAAAGCATCTCCCTAGTAGAACCAGCCATGGTGGCTGGCATTACCTGAGCAACACGATCGTTTCAGCCCCCCTCCATAGTCCTATTATGCATTGCAGACAATGCATCATTTAAATAATGGGGGTGTTCCTTAATAGGGTGACGGTTTGTTTGGTTTTGTTTTGTTTTTAGTTTTATTTCATTACTGTTCTACTTCATTTTGTTTCTTTTCTTTTATTCTGATTCTGCTATTTTTTGTTCAATTTTGGTTTTCATTTTCGTTTTGTTTTGTTTTCCTAGCTGATTTCTAATTCTGGATTGCCAATTATTGAGAAAACTATTTTGAAAAAAAAAATTTGAATGGATTTCTTTGAGTAAGATGAAACAGCATGAAGCAATGCATAACCTTGAATGAGAGGTTTTTAAACTTGACAGGGAGTGAAATTTTTGCATCCTTAGGCCATAAGTAAGTGAAAAACTGAAAAGGTGAACCATTAGTGGCAAAGCAATTAACCGTGTGAGAACTTTTGAGCCTTGCATGAATGGCTTTGTATCTCGTCATTCTTTCATTTCTTGTGTGATTATTGCATCCATGTTGCTGGTTACTTTGGGTTTTGCCTTGATTCTCTGGATATAACTCATTTCATATGCAGGAATGATATGATCTAGGCCATCTTTCTTTACAGCTACTTAGCCAAATAAAGCCTACCTTGTGAATAATTCCTTTGGTTACCCCTTTGAGCCTATACTCGTTTCTTGATATAACAGCTCATTACAAGCCTAAAGCCAGAAAAACCATAATCAACCCGAACCTTAGGGAACGGAGGAGCTTTGGAATTGTTTTGGGAATAGATTTTGAATAAGTGTGCGGGTGACACCTAGAGGCATTACGAGAGCGGTATAGCTGGAAGAATAGGAAAGAGTTAAGGAAAAGAAAAGAAAAAGGATACAAAAGAAGAATAAGTAGAAGAAACAAAAAGAAAAGAGTGCAAGTAAGATTGAAAAGCTGCAAGATAGGAGAAGTGAGAAAAAGAAAAATATAAATAGAAAAGAAGGACAGTGAACAAAGATGCTCCAAGAAACTGGTAATGCCCGAAGAAGATAATCTCTGTGCTTACAGATTCATTCCCCACTGCTCCTCTTGTCCCTCTGGCTATTAAAACTCACTTAATCATTCTGTAATCCTACCTTACCCTGGCCACGTTACAAGCCCGAAAAGTCCTATTGATCATTATGCATGTGTGTTTGAAGGGTGGAAGGAGAAGATAGTCAAAGCTTGGTAATGCTAGTTGACATAGGATGTTTGAGTGTATATACAAACCTAAACACTTAAGAGACTGAGAGAATATGTCTTGAGAGAGCTTAGTCACTTCTCGGTTACTCTTAAATGTTTGCAGGTTGCTTATTTGTTTTTGGATGCGGAGAAAGTAACTTTCATAGATCGTTTGAATGCCTGAATTCTAGGATTAATACATGCTTAAGTTGTTCTGTTTGAGGAGTTCATTTGAAAAACATATTGCCTCTTTCAATTTCCTTAAATTCTCGAATCTGATTTTGCCCGGGGAGTGCAAAAGTGTAAGTGTGGGGGGTCTGATGAGTCATATTTATACACTTTATGTAGGCTTAAGATGGGTGTTGGTAAGAATATTTAATGATTAAGAGTCTTGTGTTAACCGAGATTTGAATTATGGGCCTAAAAATAGAAGAAATACAAGTACGTGCTAAAATAAGATTTTTAACTAACAAAAAGATTAAGACTTATTTTGCAGGTTCAAGTCATCTCGGCCAAGTCATCTCGGCCGAAGTCATCTCGGCCAAGTCATCTCGGCCGAAGTCATCCCGGTCAAATCATTTCGGCCAAACCAACATCAGTGACGAAAATCTTGCCTAAAATCACTCCGGCAATATACAGATATGATTTGATAAGATGCAGATATGATAAGATCAGATTTGGAAATAGGCAGATATGATTTGATAAGATACAGATATGATAAGATGCAGATATGATAAGATTGAGATATGATTTGCTAAGATTGTAATCTGTAATTCGAATTGGAATCTGTAGGATTTGAATTTCTGTTATTAGGATTAGATTTAGATTTATTCAGCTTGTGTATAAATAAGCACACCAGGCCACATGATTAGGTGTGGAATTTTTAGCGGAGAATCGAGCTAGCGCCATCAAGCAACATGAGACATTCCACGCTAGTAAAGTGGTACACGAAGCTTCAATCTGTGTCTCTCGGTCGAGGAGGTACAGGATCAGGAGTTGGGAAGCTGGAAGCCTTCAGAGGTGATCGCTCGGTATAGCCGACGCACTCTGTTGGACGGAAACCTCAACGTCTGGCCACCATTGGTGCATCACTGCCGTTCTTCCATTGGCGGTCGTCGTGGAAGGCGGATTCTCTAGAAACTCTAAATTCTCACCCTTGTATTCGGTTTGGTTATTTAATAAACACAATTGGTTTGCAATTCTGTCTCTGATTATAATTCCTGCACTTTAATCTGCTCTTAGCTTTGCGTGACACATTGTTAGGGGTAGATCACATTAGACTAGAGCCGGTCGGAGCTAGTATAATAATCTGGTTAGGTAGAGAACCTAAAATCAACTAAGTACATACTCCTGCCAACTGATGAGGTAGCGGTCGTGTAAATCCTCGGTATGGCAGTGGACAAACGTTCGGCGGTCGTCGTAAGAACCTAAGGTTGACTCGGAATACAATCCTAAGTAAGAATAACAAACTGTTGCATTTTGAATCCCGAATTGATACAATAGCTAGTATAGAGTAGTCTAGCATAATTTAGTTTATTTTCAGCACTTGGTTTATTTTCTGCTCTTAAACACAACCCCCCTTATTTACTGCTTTCAAAGTCCGAGACTAAGTCAGTCCGACTCCGTCGCGTCGAGACCATATCGGTTCCCTGTTAGCCGAGAGTAAGTCGGTCTTAGCGTTGCCGAGGCCAAGTCGGCATTCCACAACACTCAGCATTCTGCAACACTCTAATTTCACACTTAGCACAATCTGAACACACTGTGTCCTTGAGAGAATCGACCTAGGTTAGCTATACTATAGTTAGCTTTAGTATTTTATTTGAGGCGTGTAAGACGACTAAAAACCCGCTTATCAGACCCCTACACTTACACTTCTGCACTCCTAGGCAAAATCAAACACAAATTTATTTAAGGAAGAAAGGAAAAATTGACTATGAGGACGGGCTGCTATTTAATCAATTTTTGAAATCCTTAATTGTTGCTAAACAGAATAAGCATGCATTCATCCCAAAAGAAAGTTATTCAAGAATTCATGGCATAATTTTTCCTCATCCAAAGTAGACAAGCAACTTCATAATTTTTAAAGTTCAACCAAGAATGATAGAGCTTCTGAAGGTAGGTGTGTACTCTCAGCCTCTCAAGTGTTTCGGGTTTGTATTTACACTTTGAACACTCTATGTGACTAGCACTACCATTGTTTTGACTAGGCTCTCCTTCTTACTTCTTTGAGAACACATGCAGTTGTGATCAATAGGTCTTTCATTAAGCTTGTAACATGGCCGGGGTGAAGGTAGGATAAAGGAGAAGGGAAGTGGGGCTAAGCAACCAAAGGGAAGAGAGGAGCAATGGGGAATAAGCTCGTTAGTATGGGGAATATCCCTTTAGACATTGCCGGTCTCGGTATGGTACTAGAGACCGTTGATGAGTCACAAATTATACATCTTTTATGGACCTAAGAAGAATGTTGTAGGATTATTTTATGCTTAAGGATTAATTGTTGGTTGAGATTCACATTAAGGACCTAAAAATAGAGAAAATACAAATTTGTGTTAAATTGAAAGTCTTAGCTAATAAAAAGCTCTCTTCTCCTCTTCTGCAAGACTAAGCCGTGTCTACCTCGACCGAGACCGGCTCTGTCTCGACCAGCCCAGGCCTTACGACCCAGCAGCCCAAGTAGGTGTAGCCCAATAAGGAATGGCCCAAGGGCGCTATCCACGTCAGCTATCCAACTCAGGGGCCACCTCAGCTCCAGCTCAACTGCCACGTCACCCTGGAGAAACTTGTAGCACAAGTCACACAAAGGTAGAATAGGAAATCCACTTTTGTAATTTCGTTAGGGCTTGTAATTCACGCACTTTAGCTCTAGTATATATAGAAGTAGCTGTGTACAAGTTAGGGGTATTCGAATTCACACTCTATGCATATCCATTGTATTCCATTTTCACGCCTCGTTTTCTCCATTCTGCAGTGGTGCACGGTGCTGCATTGGTATCTCTCTCGATCGAGGAGGTGTAGGTCTGAGATTGGGAAGCCGAAGTCTATCTAAGGGGACTGATTGGGATTTCCAATGCACTCTGGTGGATCTGATCCTCAACGCTTAGGCTAGCGAAGGTGAACCACCACCATCAACCATGGCGATCGTCGTGGAAGATGGATCCATCTGAATTCGGACCATTGGGTTTGTATTCTGTCTCTATTAATCAATTTCATTCTACATTTACAATCTCAGTTCCTTTCCTATTCTTTAATTCACGGGTTAAATCGCGAGTGCATTTAAAACATGAACAATGTTAAGCGAAGCCGATCGGAACTGGTTTAACTAATTCGGTAGGCAATCAACTAATGAATGTTAATTGAGAACCTAAAATCAGCTCTGAACTTAATCCCTGCCAACTGATAAGGTAGAGATTGCGTAATTCCTCGGTATGGCAATGGACGAACCTTTGGCGATTGTCATACGAATTCCCAAGGCTGATATGGACTAAGAACTGGAGTGTAGAAATCGGACTAGACTCTGACTAATGAGACTGAACATGAACACAGTAATATAAGAATAATAATAATAGTAATATTCATAGTAGTAGCATATTTCCTCTGATTCATAGCTTTACTTTATTTACTATCGTTCTTGCATTCCAACCGCCCTGTTTACTGCTTTCTAAGTCTGAAACAGAGTTAGTCCGACTCTATTGCGTCAGTCCACATTCAGCCGAGCAGAGTCGAGAAGTCTCTGCGAAAATGATCTTGTCTCAGTCCCTGCCGAAGGCATCTCGGCCAGTGCTGAGACAAGTTAACACTCTACACTTAGATTTTGCATTACTTCAGTTTGTACATGAACCCAGGTCTGGCTGTACCTTCAGCCGGCACTTTTCAACACTTGGGGAGCCATGAAGCGCACATTTCTTGAGAACTTCTTTCCGGCATCCGGAACTGCGTCCATTCAAAAGGAAATATGTGGGATAAGGTAGCACATAGGAGAGACTCTACACGAATACTAGGAGAGATTTAATAAGCTCTGTGCCACCTGTCCACACCAATAGATCAGCGAACAACTGCTGATCCAGTACTTTTACGAAGGATTGTCAATGATGGACAAAAGCATGATTGATGCAGCCAGTGGAGGAGCGTTGATGGACAAAATGCCAGCAGTAGTAAGGCATCTAATCTCCAACATGGAAGGCAATACACAACAAGTTGGGATTAGAGGACCAAGTCAATCCCGGATGGTGAATGAAATTGGTGCAGCTTCTAACCAGAGGCTAGAAAACCAATTGACCGAATTGACATCATTGGTGAGACAGCTCACTGTTTGACAACATCAACCCACCATGGCAGAAAAACTGTGTGGCATATGTACTTCCATGGATCACCTCATTGACATGTGCCCCATGCTCCAAAAAACTGAGTCGAACCAACCAGAAAATGTTGGAGCCATAGGTGGATTTTAGTATGGAAAGCAGCCGTACTAGAATCGACCATTTGATAATCAATAGCATGGAAGATAGCCAATTCGGCCAGGACCGAATCAGGGGCCTTATACAGCTCAACTACTTGGGTCCACACCGAATGCATATTAGAGACAAGCAGGTTGTCAATAGTTGACTCCGCAATATCCAGCGCCACCTTTCCAACAATAGCAATAGAGAGTGCCTACTCAAGGCAACTCTTCATCTCTGGAAGACCTAATGAATCAGCTTGCAACTAGCAACCTGGAGTTCCAACAATCACTGAACTCTAGCAACATGCAATTCCAGCAAAATCTGACCGCCACCATCCAAGACCTCAAAATGCAAATTGGACAGTTAGCCAATACTATGAGCCATTTACAGTCGGCCGGACCCAGCAACCTTCCCTCGCAAACCATTCCAAATTCGAGAGGAAATGCCAGTGTAGTCACCCTCAAAAGTGGAAAAGAAATTCCTCAACCTACAATGCAGCATTTACCGAGATCAGATGCAACTGACCCTGAACCAAATGCTGACCTACAGTCTCGGCCAAAGACAACTATCCCATTGCCATTTCCAACTCGGACCATCTTGCCAAGGAAGCTAGAGTCAGATGAAGAGCTGTTGAAGATGTTTCGAAAAGTGGAAATCAATATTCCACTCCTCGATGCGATTAAACAGGTTCCTTAGTATGCCAAATTCCTCAAGGAATTGTGCGTACACAAAAGGAAAAAAGATGAAGGGAGCAGGGAAATTGGAGGTGTGGTGTCGACCCTAACAAGAAATGAAGAACTCACTATAGGTGCCTCACAAGCACTTCTAAAGAAATGCAGAGACCCTGAAATCTTTTCTATCCCATGCACCATTAGCGAATGCACTTTTGTCGATGCCATGTTGGACCTGGGAGCCTCAATTAATGTCATGCCTACATCAATCTATAGAGCCTTAAATTTTGGTGATCTTGAACCCATAAGGATGACCATTCATCTTGAAAATAGAAGCATTGTTCAACCCTTGGGCATTCTCGAAGATGTTCTTGTCCAAGTTAATGAGCTAATATTTCCAGCTGATTCTTATGTGCTAGATATGGAGGACAAGACACCCAGGAAGGAATCAACCTTAATTCTGGGGAGACCATTCCTCATGACAGCAAGAACAAAGATCGATGTGCATGCCGGGACGCTCTCAATGGAATTTGGTGACACCCTGGTGCAATTTAATATCTTTGAAGCCATGAAGCACCCCACCGAGGACCATTCTCTCTTTGGCATGGACATGATTGAAGAACTAGTTGAAGAATATTTTCAACTAGACAACTATAGTGAATACATAGAAGATTTTGCTGAAAATGCTAATGTCACTAGCTGCTTCGGGTCCATAACAGAAGAGGCCGACTATGAGGAAGTACATAACCTTCCTAACTCCGAGGACAATAATGATGACATTGCTGACTTAGATTTTGAAGCTGAATTGTTTGAAGTGATAGACCAAGTGTGCAATCATGAAACCCTGGAGTGTGTAAGTAATGTAGAAGTCAAAGTTGCCAAAACCAGCAAGCCTTCATCTGCACAACTGGCAACGATTTTCACAACTAAAGGCGAGTCGGCTATTGAAGGTCAAAATCGAAAAATGACTAAGGTCAAATCGGCCAGGCAAAGCCGAGACCGAGAAGAGAAAAAGGTCTAGTCGGCCAATGAAGGCCGAGAGCAAGGAAAGAACAAAGTCAACTCGGCTGAGATGCTGAGAGACAAAGCCAACATAATTGCCGAGGCCATCTCGACTAATGAAAACCAAAAGCATGTAGGAGCTGAAACCCTTGTTCCATCCGGATCCAACTCCGAAGCGGCACGAGGAGCCAATGCCAACTCCAATCCGACAAGAGCTGAACCCACCAAGAGGAGTTGTCCAAGGCAGCCAAAGGCCGAAATCATGTCGGCACACCTGATGCCGAGTCCAATTCAAGTCGGCCAGACGGATCCGAAGTCACTAACTACAAATTCTTCATCTACACCACCACCCATGGAACTAAAGCCATTGCCAAATCATCTGAAATACGCCTACTTGGACAACAAACAATAACTCTCAATTATTATTGCCAATAACCTTGGTCAGAAGCAAGAAGATAAGTTGCTGAATGTCCTAAGGCAACTTAAGAAGGCAATCAGGTGGAAACTTTCGGACCTTCCTAGCATAAACCCCTCCATCTGCATGCATAGAATATTGATGGACGAGGAAATCAAGCCCATAAGGCAATAGCAAAGAAGACTGAACCCGACAATCCTAGATGTGGTCAAGAAAGAGGTCACTAAACTTCTTACTGCAGGGAACATCTACCCCATCTCGAATAGCCAATGGGTGAGCCCTTGATGATGGGCGTTTTTACAGTCATTTTACGCGCTTCTCAAATAACTAAAGCTAACTATAGCATAGCTAACCCTAGGTCATTCTTCTCAAGGACACAGTGTGTTCCGTTGTGAATTGGTGTAAAGTGAAGTGGAGTAGAATCTGAGATGTAAAGTACTGACTCGTCTCGGCAATGGCCGAGTTGCTCTCAACTGAGACTGAACCGAGTCAATCTCAACAGAGACGATCCAGCTTGGTCTTGGTTAAGTGCAGACAGACGCTATAGAGGTGGACTATCTCTGTTTCAGACTTAGAAAGCAGTAAAGAAGGGGGGTTGGGGTGCAAGTAAAGCAGAAAGTAAGCTAAGACTATGAATGCAATAAACATATACTATTGTTGCTAATCACTATTGTTATTATTATATAATTGTGTTCATGTTCAGTTCCATTAGTTCGAGTTCAGTTCAGGTTCCACACTCTAGTTCTCAGTCCATATCAGCCTTTGGTAGTCTTGTGACGATCGCCAAACATTCGTCCATTGCCATACCGAGGAATTATGCAATCGCTACCTCATCAGTTGGCAGGGATTAGGTGCAGAGCTGATTTTAGGTTCTTGATTAACTATCGTTAACTGATTACCTACTGAATTAGTTAAACCAGTTCCGATCGACTTAGCTTAACATTGTTCATATTCAAATGCAATCGCGATTCAAACATGAATTAAGGAAGAGGGAAGAGAAAGGAGATATGAAATGCAGAATGAAATCGATTAACAGAAACAGAATACAAATACAGTGGTCCTGAGTTCAGATGGACCCATCTTCCACGACGATCGCCATGGTTGATGGTGGTGGTTCACCTCCGTTAGCTTGAGCGGCCGAGGATCAGCTCCACCAGAAAGTGCGTCAAGAATCTGATCGGTCCCCTCTGGCAGACTTCGGCTTCCAGTCTCGGACCTGCACTTCCTCAATCGAGAGAAACGCCAATACAGCACCGTGCACCACCAGGAATGGAAGGATGAGGGCGAGGAGATGGAGTAAATGAAGTGTATTAAGAGTGAATTCAAAAACAGAACAAAAAGTGCACAGCTCCTCCTATATATACACGAGCTGAGCAGCTAGACGCTAACAAAATATCCTAACGAATCCTAACAGAATTACACTGTGAATGTCCTATTCTACCCCTATGGAGATCTTTCAACGTGACATGGCAGATTTCCTAGGAGTGACATGGCATTTGAGCTGCCGCTGAGATGGCCTCCGAATTTGGATAGCTGATGTGGTCAATGGCCTGGGCCTCTCTTTTGGGGCTCTTGGGCTGCAAGGCATGGGTTGCCGAGACGACTCTGGTCCAGCCGAGATGGAGTCGGACTGGCCAGGATGACTTCATCTCGGCTAACACTCCTCTGTTGACCCTGGTCAACTCGGCTTGACCTGCGGAAGAAGGAGTGATACTTTTTTATTAGCTAAGAAATCTGATTTAACACAAATTTGCATTTTCTCTATAATCGAACCCATAGAATGAATCCTAGCTAACAATCCACTTTTAAGCACAGAATAGTCTTGTAAACCTCCTTCTTAGGTGTCTAAAAGATGTATAAATTGTGACTCATCACACCCCTACACTTACCCTTTTGCACTCTTGGGCAAAATAAAATGAAAATCATCAAGGGGAAATTTTTTAAAGATAGAAAAGAATTTTCTTCACTTGGCTTTCTTTAGTTCAACCGAGACAGAGTCGGCACTCATTCACTCTGGGATCGAGATACTCTAGCAATCCGGGAATTACTCCTTCCGCGCTCTAGGCAAATTTCATGACCTGCAAACAAGAGAAGGTAACCAAGAGTGACAGAGCTCTCTTTTAGGCAAATAACTCCCTCATTTCTCACGTGTTTGGCTTGTATTTACACTCAACATTCATGGAACTGATATTACCATACTTTGGCAAATCTCTCTTCTTACACCTGCAAAAACACACACTGTTATGATCACTAGGACTTCTTTTCGGCTTGTAGCGAGGTTGGGTCACGGGTAGGATAAAATATGGGAAAACTAGCTTCAGGACCCACGAGGCAGAGAGGGGCAATGGGGAGTAAGCTTTTTCAGCCTGAGGGATAACCCAGGATGCTGTCAATTTCTCCTCCTTGCTGCTACCGGCTCATTTTCTTTTTCTCATTATACAACTTATGCAGCTGTTTTCTTTCTTTATTTGTTTCAGCTCAGATTTTCAGCTGTTGCTTCCTCTTTTTCTCTTTTCTTTCTTTCACTCGCTTTTATTCTTTTTCTTGCATTTTCGAGCCTTAGAGGGTGCTGAACAACCTTTTGCTTCCTGGAGTTCCCTCACACTTGATCATGACTTACTCCCAAAACAATTCCAAAGCTCCTCTGCTCCTCGAGGGTGAGGTTGATTCATGGTTTTTCTGGCCTTGGCTTGTAGTGAGCTGTTTAGGAAGAATGGTTATATTAGGCTCAAAAGGGGTAAACAGCAGACACATTTGTTCAGGTAGGCTTTATTTGGCTCAGGGCTTATAAGAAACATGGCCTAGATCATGTCATTCCTGCATGTGAGAACAGTTGTATCCAGAGAGTTAAGGCAAAATGTAGAATATACAGTTATCATGAATGCAAAAATCACACTAGAAAAGAAATGGCAAGATGTAAGCCATCAATGTTTACAAGGCTCAAAATCTCACACAGGTTGTATTTGCTCTGACACAGGGGGTTTCCTTTTTAGATTCTCAGTCAACTATTGACTAGAGCACAAAAGTTTCATTCCCCTCAAGCTAGAGAAATCTCTTGCCACAGTTGCAGAGTTACTTCCTACTGACTTATTCAAACTTTCAGAAGCCAGTTCAAGATTCTTTTCAAAACAATTTTACTTTTGACAATTCACTTGGAAATTCTGATTAGAAAGATTAAAGGCAAATGACAAAATTGAAACTCTGCCAGGCCAAAGATGTTCCGGATCCGGCCGAGATGGCACGGAGCCGGCATGGACTCGGCTTAGACAGCTTTTATTGAAAAACATGACAGATTTAAAAAAAAAATGAAACGACGCAACCGAAAGAAAACAGCAAAGTGATTAAAACTAACAAAACAAAAATTAAAATTAGTAGAGTTCAGGAGAGTGGGGACAGAGTTAAGACACAGCAGTTAGATGACTGTATATTTATCCCCCCCACACTTAAAATCTGCATTGTCCTCAATGCGAGGCAGGATCTTCTAGAGATGCTGGTTCCATCAATGATATTATCTCCATGTCATGAGTGATAGGCGCTGGACCTTCATGGAATGGCTTAATCTGATGCCCATTGACCTGGAAGGTGCTGTTGCTGTGTTCATCTTTTAGCTGTACTGCACCATGGGGAAACACATTAGTGATAATAAAAGGCCCATCCCATCTAGAACGTAGTTTTCCTGCAATAAGCTTGAGGCGTGAGTTAAACAAGAGGACTTTCTGGCCAACTCGGAATTCTTTTCTCAGGATCTGCTGGTCATGGAATCGCTTGATTTTCTGCTTGTAGATCCTGGAGTTTTCATATGCTTCCAAGCGGAGTTCATCTAGCTCTTGCAGCTGAAATTTTCTCTGCTCTCCCGCTTGGTCATAGGCCAGATTGCACTGCTTAACAGCCCAGTATGCTCTGTGTTCTAGCTCCACAGGAAGGTGACAGGCTTTACCGAAAACAATCCTATAGGGAGACATCCCTAAAGGTGTTCGGTATGCAGTTCTATGAGCCCATAGAGCATCCTCAAGGAGGCGGCTCCGATCCCTCCCTCTTGGGATTGGTCATCTTTTGCAATGTTGTCTTGATTTCCCTGTTGAACACTTCTGCTTGGCCATTTGTTTGGGGTGGTAGGCAGTAGCAATTTTGTGTGCTACTCCATATTTTTGAAGAAGGAAGCCATAGCTCATTCTGAAGTGACTGCCTTGGTCACTTATGAGTGCTTTTGGCACACCGAACCTGCAGAAAATATTGGACTTCAGAAAGTCCGCAACCACTCTTGCATCATTTGTTCTGGTGGCAATGGCTTCTACCCATCTTGATACATAATCCACGGCCAGCAGAATGTATGAGTATCCATTGGAGACTGGGAATGGCCCCATGAAATCTATTCCCCAGACGTCAAAGATTTCACAGAATAGGATGGGTTGCTGGGGCATTTCATGCCTTACATTCATGGCCCTCCTGCTTTTTAACAATTCTTGCAGGTGGAGACGAATTCATGCGCGTCCCTGAAGATAGTTGGCCAGTAAAGGCCACAGTCGAGTACTTTCCTGGCAGTCCGAGTTGACCCATAGTGACCGCCTCCAGGAGCCGAATGGCAGAACTGGAGAACCGAATTGAACTCGGCTTCAGGAATGCACTTGCGGATGATCTTGTCACTGCACAGTCTCCAAAGGTAGGGATCATCCCAAATGTAGTATTTGGCATCGCTTCTGAGTTTATCTTTGTATGCCCGAGATGCCTCTGGTGGAAACCGAGATGCTGCCACAAAATTACAAATGTTAGCAAACCATGGTGGAGACGTTTTAATATGCAGCAAGTGCTCATCAGGGAACTCGTCTCGGATAGGCATCAGTTCGCTTTCTTTCTCAATTATGCTCAGATGATCTGCTACAGAATTCTCAGCACCTCTTTTATCTTTGATTTCCAGGTTGAATTCTTGAAGAAGAAGCATCCACCTAATCAGTCTTGGCTTAGCATCAGGCTTCTTCAGCAAGTACCTCAAGGCGGCATGGTCGAGAATACAATTATCTTGGAACCAGAAGGTAGGAACGAAATTTGTCCATGGCAAAAACTATTGCCAAGAGCTCCTTCTCAGTTGTTGTGTAGTTTTGTTGGGCCGGATCCATAGTTCTGGATGCATAGGCTACCACGTGCGCTGGTTGGCCGGCTCGAGCTCTTTTGCCGAGAACGGCTCCTAATGCCGAGTTGGATGCATCGCACATTAATTCAAAGGGATGTCAGTCTGGTGCTTGCGAGAATAGGTGCGGATGTGAGTCTTCTCTTCAGCTCCTGAAATGCTTCCATCAGGGCCGATCAAAGTTGAATTCCACATCCTTTCAGAGCAGCTTGGACAAAGGCAAAGGCAAGTTTACTGAAATTTTTGATGAATCTCTGTAAAAGCCTGCATGTCCTAGGAATGAAGCGAACCTCCCACTGAAGCGGGGTTTGGAAGGGAAGTAATGATATCTATCTTTGCTTTGTCTACCTCGATGCCCTTGTTGGAGACCAGGTGTCCCAACACTATTCCTTCAGTCACCATGAAGTGACATTTTTCAAAATTGAGCACAAGATTTGTGTCAATGCATCTCTTCAACACTCTTGATAGATTACTCAGGCATGCATCAAATGAATCGGCATATACCGTGAAGTCATCCATGAATACCTCCATGCAGTCTTGCAGCAAGTCCGAGAAGATGCTCATCATGCAACGTTGAAATGTACTCGGAGCATTGCAGAGGCCAAATGGCATGCGTGTGTACGCAAAGGTACCAAATGGGCAGGTGAAGGTTGTCTTATGTTGATCTTCGAGGGGCTATATGAATTTGCATGTAGCACGAGAATCCATCAAGAAAGCAGTAATGGGATCTCCTGCTAATTTTTCAAGCATTTGGTCAATGAAAGGCAGAGGAAAGTGATCCTTGCGAGTTGCTTGATTCAATCTTCTATAGTCGATGCACACTCGCCAACTGTTCTGAATCCTTGTTGGCACCAGCTCATCCTGCTGATTCTTCATGACAGTCATCCGGACTTCTTTGGCACCACTTGCATGGGGCTCACCCATTGGCTATCCGAGATGGGGTAGATGATTCCTGCAGCAAGGAGCTTTGTGACTTCTTTTTTAACCACGTCCAGGAGTGTTGGATTCAGTCTTCTTTGCGGCTGCCTTATGGGCTTGATTTCCTCCTCCATTAATATTCTGTGCATGCAAATGGAGGGGTTTATGCCAGGAAGGTCTGCTAGCTTCCACCCTATTGCCTTCTTATGTTGCCTGAGAACCTCCAACAACTTGTCCTCTTGTTCTTGGTTGAGATTGCTAGCAATAATAACCGGGAGTTGTTGGTCCTTGTTCAGGTAGGCATATTTCAGGTGACTCGGCAATGTTTTTAATTCTGTGGGTGATGGTGATGGAGATTTGTCAGTTTCTGAAGTTGGATCCGACTGGCCGACTTGATCTTGATCACGCACCAGGTGTGCCAACATGATTTCGGCCTCTGTCTGCTTCGGCCGGCTCGGTTTCATGGTTTTGGCTATTGTTGGAATGGAGTCGGCATTGGCTTTAAGCGTTCCTTCTGAGTCGGATCCGGATGGACTCTTTGTTTTTGCTATAGTATGAGTTAGGTCTTCTATGGCCGACTCATTCTATGGCTGTAAAAATTGTCGCTAAGTGTGCAATGGAAGACTTTTCAGCTTCAGCGACTTTGTTTTCTGCATCATTTGAGTACTCCGAGTGTTCTGTGCTGCAGACTTGGTCTAACAATTCGGACAGTTCCACTTCAAAGGCCAAGTCAGCAACATCACTATGATTGTCCTCGGAGTTGGAGAGGTCTTGTACTTCTTCATAGTCGGCCTCTTCATCTGTAACTCCTGGGCAGTTGCTTTCATTATCATCCTCAGCAGACTCTTCAATGTTTTCACCACTGCCTTTTAGTTGAAGATATTCTTCAACTAGTTCATCAAGTATATCAATGCCAAAGAGAGAGTGGTCTTCGGTTGGGTGCTTCATAGCTTCGAAAATATTGAATTGCACCAAGGCGTCACCGAATTCCATGGAGAGCGTCCCTGCATACACATCAATCTTTGTTTTGGCTGTCATCAAGAAAGGTCTTCCCAGAATTAAGGTGGATTCCTTCCCGGATGTTTCTTCCTCCATGTCTAGCACGTAAAAATCAGCTGGAAATATTAGTTCATTGACTTGGACGAGAACATCCTCGAGAACTCCCAGGGGTTGGACAATACTCCTGTTTGCGAGCTGAATGGTCATCCCTGTGGGTTCCAAGTCACCAAAATTCAGGGACCTGTAGATTGATGTAGGCATGACATTAATTGAGGCTCCCAGGTCCAACATGGCATTGGCAAAAGTGCATTCGCCGATGGTGCATGGGACCGAAAAGACTCCAGGGTCTCTGCATTTTTTTGGCAGAGTTAAGGCACTTGTAGTGATTGCTCCATTCTGTGTCAGAGCCGACACCACACCTCCAGTTTCCTTGCTCCCCTTTATTTTTCTCCTTTTGTGTACACACAATTCCTTGAGGAATTTTGCGTACTTAGGGACCTGTTTAATAGCATCGAGGAGTGGAATATTGATTTCCACCTTACGGAACATCTTCAACAATTCTTCATCTGACTCTGGCTTCCTTGCCGAAGTGGTCCGAGATGGAAATGGCAATGGGACAGTTGTCTCTGGCTGAGACTGTAAGTCGGCATTTGACTTGGAGTCGGCTTCTTTTGATCTTGGCACCTGCTCCAGTCTAGGTTGAGGTAGTTCTTTTCCACTTCGAAGAGTGACTACACTAGCGTTACCTCTCAGATTTGGAATGGGTTGAGCGGGAAGGTTGCTAGATCCTGCCGACTGTAATTGGCTTACAGTGTTAGCTAGCTGTCCAATCTACGTTTTGAGGTCCTGGATGGTGGAGGTCATGTTCTGTTGGAACTGTAAATTGCTGGAGCTCACAGATTGTTGGAACTCCAGGTTGCTGGTTGCAAGCTGCTTCATCAGGTCTTCCAGAGATGGAGAGTTGCCTGGAGTAGGCATTCTCTGCTGTTGTTGTTGCTGCTGGAAAGGTGGTACTTGGTATTGCGGAGTCGGCTGTTGATAACCTGCTTGCCTCTGATAGGTGTTCGGTGTGGATCCAAATTGTTGGGTTGCATATGGTCCTTGATTCGGTCCTGGCCGAAATGGCTGTCTTCCCTGTTGCTGGTTATCAAATGGCCGATTTTGATATGGTTGCTTCCCGTACTGAAATCCACCTATGGCTCCAACATTTTCTGGCTGGTCCGACTCGGTTTCTTGGAGAGTGGGGCACATATCAGTGGGGTGCTCCACGGAAGTACATATGCCACATACTTTTGCTGCCATGGCTGGTTGGTGTTGCCCAACAGCAAGCTGTCTCACTAATGATGTTAACTCGGTCAGCTGATTCTCCAACCTCTGATTGGAAGCTGCACCGATTTCACTCGCCATCCGTGGTTGATTCGGCCCTCTGATCCCAAACTGCTTTGTATTGCTTGCCATATTGGAAATCAGATGCCGTGCTGCTGCTGGTGTTTTATCCATCAGAGCCCCGCCACTGGCTGCGTCTATCATACTTCTATCCATCAGCGATAATCCTTCATAAAAATACTGGATCAGCAACTGTTCGCTAATCTGATGATGTGGACAGGTGGCACAGAGTTTGTTGAACCTCTCCCAGTACTCGTGCAGTGTCTCTCCAGTATGTTGCCTTATCCCATATTTCCTTTCTAATGGGACTTGATGCGGGATGCCTGGAAAAGAACTTCTCCAGAAAGGTGCGCTTCATGTCTCCCCAGGTATTGAAAAGTACTGGCTGAAGATACAGCCAATCCTTCGCTGCTCCATCCAGGGAGAATGGAAATGCCTTCATTTTGATGTAGTCTTCCGATATCCCTTGCGGCCTCATTGTAGAACAGACCACATGGAATTCTTTTTAAATGCTTGTGGGGTCTTCTCCTGCAAGACCATGAAACTTAGGCAACAGGTGTATAAGACCAGATTTTAACTCATATGTTTGAGCTGGCTCCAGCTGTGGGTATTGGATGCACCAAGGTTGATACACCACGCCCTGGAGGGCTAATTCCTTCAGCGCCCTATCGTTATTCTCCATTCGTCCTGATTCTCGCAAAGACGTTAGAACTAAAAACAAAATTGTTAATGTAGAACTGGTTAGAGTCAGCTACAGGATCTATATTGATACTAGTATCTACTGCAATGTTCCTAATTTTGCGTAATCTACGTAAGGTTAATTCTATCTCCTGGGTCAAAAACATACAATGGGTCAAGTACTACTCCTAGTCATGCATTGTACATATTATGCAGAAAAAATCAGAAATAGTACTTGAAATGGTGAATGCAGAATTGGAAATTACAACGATCAGCTAACTAACTAATGGAACTACAGAATGACATACAGAAAGAATGCAATTAAACTAGCAAGAATGCAAACAGAAAAACTAGCTGAATGCAAGAATGTAATGCAGAAAGAAAGATGCAGTAGTGAATACAAAACAGAATGCTGATTCTACGTAGATATTTTTAGCGATGAATTCATGCAGAGAAACAAATAATAGTCAACATGCTTTTTATTTAGGATCCATAAACAAAACAGACAGACATAGACAAGTTCAAAAGACTCAAGATCGACTTGACAGACACATAATTTCAGACTCGAATTCGACCTCACTAAACTTGGCACACAAAGACACAAAAGAACTTGTGTCCCCAAACAATGGCGCCAATTTGATGATGGGCGTTTTTACAATCGTTTTTCTCAAATAACTAAAGCTAACTATAGCATAGCTAACCCTAGGTCATTCTTCTCAAGGACACAGTGTGTTCCGTTGTGAATTGGTGTAAAGTGAAGTGGAGTAGAATCTGAGATGTAAAATCTGACTTCGTCTCGGCAATGGCGAGTTGCTCTCAATCGAGACTGAACCGAAGTCAATCTCAACAGAGACGATCCGGCTTGGTCTTGGTTAAGTGCAGACAGACGCTATAGAGGTGGACTATCTCTGTTTCAGACTTAGAAAGCAGTAAAGAAGGGGGGTTGGGGTGCAAGTAAAGCAGAAAGTAAGCTAAGACTATGAATGCAATAAACATATACTATTGTTGCTAATCACTATTGTTATTATTATATAACTGTGTTCATGTTCAGTTCCATTAGTTCGAGTTCAGTTCAGGTTCCACACTCCAGTTCTCAGTCCATATCAGCCTTTGGTAGTCTTATGACGATCGCCAAACATTCGTCCATTGCCATACCGAGGAATTATGCAATCGCTACCTCATCAGTTGGCAGGGATTAGGTGCAGAGCTGATTTTAGGTTCTTGATTAACTATCGTTAACTGATTACCTACTGAATTAGTTAAACCAGTTCCGATCGACTTAGCTTAACATTGTTCATATTCAAATGCAATCGCGATTCAAACATGAATTAAGGAAGAGGGAAGAGAAAGGAGATATGAAATGCAGAATGAAATCGATTAACAGAAACAGAATACAAATACAGTGGTCCTGAGTTCAGATGGACCCATCTTCCACGACGATCGCCATGGTTGATGGTGGTGGTTCACCTCCGTTAGCTTGAGCGCTGAGGATCAGCTCCACCAGAGTGCGTCAATAATCTGATCGGTCCCCTCTGGCAGACTTTGGCTTCCCAGTCTCAGACCTGCACTTCCTCAATCGAGAGAAATGCCAATACAGCACCGTGCACCACCAGGAATGGAAGGATGAGGGCGAGGAGATGGAGTAAATGAAGTGTATTAAGAGTGAATTCAAAAACAGAACAAAAAGTGCACAGCTCTCCTCCATATATACACGAGCTGAGCAGCTAGATGCTAACAAAATATCCTAACGAATCCTAACAGAATTACACTGTGAATGTCCTATTCTACCCCTATGGAGATCTTTCAACGTGACATGGCAGATTTCTAGGAGTGACATGGCATTTGAGCTTCTTGCGCTGAGATGGCCTCCGAGGCTGGATAGCTGATGTGGTCAATACAATTGGGCCTCTCTACTGGGCTGCTGGGCTGCAAGGCATGGGTTGCCGAGACGACTCTGGTCCAGCCGAGATGGAGTCGGACTGGCCAGGATGACTTCATCTTGGCGAACACTCCTCTGTTGACCCTGGTCAACTCGGCTTGACCTGCAGAAGAAGGAGTGATACTTTTATTAGCTAAGAAATCTGATTTAACACAAATTTGCATTTTCTCTATAATCGAACCCATAGAATGAATCCTAGCTAACAATCCACTTTTAAGCACATAATAGTCTTGTAAACCTCCTTCTTAGGTTTCTAAAAGATGTATAAATTGTGACTCATCAGCCCTGTGCAAGGTTTACCGAAGAAATCCGGGATGACTGTCACGAAAACATGATGAGTTGGTGCCAATAAGGATTCAGAATAGCTGGCGAGTCTGTATTGATTATAGAAAATTAAACCAGGCAACTCGCAAGGATCACTTTCCTTTGCCTTTTATTGATCAAGTTCTGGAAAAGCTATCGGGGAAATCCCATTACTACTTTTTGGATGGCTTCTCAGGGTACATGAAAATTCATATTGCACCTAAAGATTAACATAAGACTACCTTCACCTACCCATTTGGCACCTTTGCGTACACCTACATGCTATTTGGACTGTGTAACGCTCCGAGTACGTTCTAGCGTTATATGATCAGCATCTTCTCGGACTTACTACAAGATTACATGTAGGTATTCATGGATGACTTTACTGTGTATGCTGATTCATTTGAAGCATGTCTGACCAACTTATCCAAGGTGTTGAAGAGATGTATTGACACAAACTCGTGCTTAATTTTAAAAAGTGTCATTTCATGGTGATTGAGGGAATAATGTTGGGTCATCTAGTATCAAACAGAGGTATTGAGGTGGAAAAATCGAAGATAGACATCATCACCTCCCTTCCAAACCCTACTTTGGTGCGGGAAATTCGCTCATTCTTGGGACACGCAGGCTTCTATAGAAGATTCATTAAGAACTTTAGTAAACTCGCCCTGCCACTGTCCAGATTGCTACAAAAGGATGTTGATTATAATTTTGACCAGCCCTATTTTAAGGCATTTCAGGAGCTGAAGAACAGACTTACATCTGCCCTTATTCTGCAAGCACCAAACTGGGACTTGTCGTTCGAGCTGATGTGTGATGCATCCAATTCAGCATTAGGAGCTGTTGTCGGCCAAAGAATTGGAGTCAGCCAACCCGTGCATGTAATTGCCTATGCATCTCGTACCATGGACCCGACCCAGCAAAACTACATAACAACTAAGAAGGAACTTTTGGCAATTGTCTTTGCCTTGGACAAATTTCGTTCATACCTTCTCTGCTCAAGAGTAGTTGTGTTCTCTGACCATGCTGCATTGAGATACTTGTTGAAGAAGCCTGATGTCAAGCCGAGACTGATTCGGTGGATGCTTCTCCTTCAAGAATTCGACATAGAAATCAGAGACAAGAAAGGTGCTAAGAATTCAGTAGTAGATCACTTGAGTAGGATTGAGGGGGAAGAAGACTTCATGCCTATCAAAGACCAATTCCCAGATGAGGAGTTGCTGCACATCAAAACGTCTACACCATGGTTTGCCGACATCTGCAATTATGTGGCAACATCTCAGTTTCCACCGAAGGCATCTCGGCTCTATAAGGAAAAACTCCAGAGCGATGCCAAATACTACATATGGGATGATCCCTACCTTTTGAGCCTTTACAGTGATCAAGTAATTCGTAGGTGCATTCTAGACACCAAGATCAATTCAGTCCTCTAGTTCTGCCACTCAGCACCTGGAGGCGGCCACTATGGATCTACTTGGACTGCTAGGAAAGTGCTTGACTACGGGCTCTATTGGCCCACTATTTTCAGAGATGCTTATCAGTTCGTCTCCACCTGCAACAAATGCCAGAAAGCCAGAATGGCCATGAACAGAAGGCATGAAATGCCCCAGCAACCCATCTTGTTTTGTGAAGTTTTTGATGTTTGGGGTATTGATTTCATGGGGCCATTTCTAGTCTCCAATGGCTATTCGTATATTCTGCTGGCTGTTGATTACATTTCAAAATGGATAGAAGCCATTGCCACCAAGACCAATGATGCAAAAGTAGTTGTGGACTTTCTGAAGTCCAACATTTTCTACTAGTTTGGTGTGCCGAAAGCGCTCATAAGTGATCAAGGCAATCACTTCTGCAATAGAGCCATGGCTTCCGTTCTCCACAAGTATGGGGTGGTGCATAGAGTTTCCACAGCATATCATCCCCAGAAAAATGGCCAAGCAGAGGTTTTCAACAGGGAAATTAAGAAAATGTTGCAGAAGATGACCAACCCAAGCACGAAAGACTAGAGCTGACTTCTTGAGGACGCTCTCTGGGCACACAAAACTACATACCAAACACCGTTAGGGATGTCTCCTTATCAGATTGTTTTCAGTAAAACCTGCCACCTTCTTGTGGAGTTAGAGCACAAAGCTTACTAGGCTGTCAAACAGTGCAATCTGGCCTACAACCAAGCTGGAGAGTAGAGAAAATTCTAGTTGCAAGAGTTAGATGAACTCTGCTTGGAAGCATACGAGAATTTCAGGATCTATAAGTAGAAAGTCAAGAAATTCCATGACCAATAGATCCTGAGGAAAGACCTCCAAGTCGGCCAGAAAGTGTTACTGTTCAACTCACGACTAAAGATCATAGCAGATAAGCTTCGCTCTAGATGGGATGGACCTTTTGTTATCACTAACATATTTCCCTATGGTGCAGTGCAACTAAAAGATGAACAAAGTAACAGCACCTTCCAGGTCAATGGGCATCAAATCAAGCCATTCTTTGAAGGTCGAGCACCTATTGCGGGGGGCACGATTGTGGCCATCTATGGCTGCAGAATTTGATCCCCAAATGCTCAATTTTTGTTCTGATGTTGTTCAATTATTCTGGCTAAATTTTTGTTTAAATTTTTGTTTTGGTTTTCAATTTTCAATCTCTGTTTTCTTTGTTTCTGTCTTTGTTTTAGTTCTCCTGTGAGTCATTTTCCATGCTTTTCCTGTTTTCAATAAAAGTTGTCCAAACCGAGTCCTTTCCGGCTCTGGTGCCATCTCGGCCAGATTCGGAGTGACTTCGGCCAGACAGGGTTTTAATTGTCTTTTGTTTTCTGACTTGTTTCCTCCCAGTAGAATTCTAGAATTGGATTGTCAAAAAAAATGTTTTTGAAAGAATCTTAAATTGACTTTTGAAAGTTTGATGAGGCAGTAGGATGTAATGCTACAACTTTGAGAAGAGATGACTCTTGTCTGAAGGGAATGAAACTCTTGTGTTCTAGGAGTGATTGACTGGAAACCGAAAAGGAAAACCTTCTATGATAGAGCAAAATAACCCGTGTGAGAATTTGAGCCCTTGTAAATAGTGATGGCTTGCATCTTGCCATTCCCTCTTTGCTTGTGTGATCTTTTGCATTCATGATTAACTATGTGTTCTGCATTTTGCTTTGACTCTCTGGATACAACTGTTTTCACATGCAGGAATGACATGATCTAGGTCATGTTTCTTATGAGCCCTGAGCCAAATAAAGCTTACATAGAAAATAAAATTTTATCCCTTGTTCACCCCCTTGAGCCTGATCAACCATTCTTCCTGACAGCTCATTACAAGCCAAGGCCAGAAAAACCATGATTTAACCTCACCCATAGAGAGTAGAGGATCCTTGGAATTGTTTTGGGAGTAAGTCATCATCAATGTGTGGGGGAAGTTCCGGGAAGTAGAACCAGTTCAACATCTTCTAAAGGCTCGAAAAAGAAAAGAAAAGAAGTAAGCGAATGAAAGAAAAAGAGAAAAGCAGAGAAGCAACTAAGAATTCAAGGCTGAAAACAAAGAATTACAGCAAAGCTGCATGAATATAAAAAACAAGAAGAAAAAGAAAAGATAAGAAAAAGGGAAAGAAGTAAGCAAATAAGAGCGGAATAAAGGAAGGAACAACATCCTTGGCTGCCCCTCATGCTGATGAAGCTTACTCCCCATTACTCCTCTCTTCTCGACGGGTTCTGTAACCAATTTCCATATTTTATCCTACCCCTGTCCATAGCCTCGCTACAAGCCAAAAAGAAGCCCTAGTAATCATGATTGCTTGTGTTTTTGTAGGTGTAGGAGGAGAGCCTTGTCAAAGTAAAGGAATGCTAGTTTCATGCAATGTTGAGTGTAAATACAAACCCAAACACTTGAGAGGCTGAGAGAATACTTGCCCAAGTGAGAGCTCTATCACTCTTGGCTACCTTTTGCTGTTTGAAAGTCATGAATTCACTTGGAGTACAAGAGAAGGAGTTTTCAAACTGTTTGAGTATCTTAATCTCAGGATGAATGAGTACCGACTCTGTCTCGGTTGAACTTAAGGAAGCCAAATTGAAAAGTTCTTTCCTATCTTTAAAAATCTCCCTTGTTGATTCTCATTTGATTTTGCCCGGGAGTGCAAAAGGTTAAGTGTGGGGGTCTGATGAGTCACAAATTATACATCTTTTATGGACCTAAGAAGAGTGTTGAAGCATTATTTTGTGCTTAAGGATTAATTGTTAGTTGAGATTCACATTAAGGACCTAAAAATAAAGAAAAGACAAATTTATGTTAAATTGAAAGTCTTAGCTAATAAAAAGCTCTCTTCTACTCTTCTGTAGGACTGAGCCGAGTCTATCTCGGCCGAGACCGGCTCCGTCTCAACCAGGCCAGGCCTCACGACCCAGCAACCCAACTAGGTGCAGCCCAAGTAGGTGCAGCCCAATAAGGAATGGCCCGAGGGCGTTATCCACATCAGCTATCCAGCTTAGGGGCCACCTCAGCTCCAGCTCAACTGCCACGTCATCCTGGAGAAACTTGTAGCGCAAGTCAAGCAAGGGTAGAATAGGAAATCCACTTTTGTAATTCCGTTAGGGCTCGTAATTCGCACGCTTTATCTCTAGTATATATAGACGTAGCTGTGTACAAGTTAGCGGTCTTCGAATTCACACTCTACGCATATCCATTGTATTCCATTTTCACTCTCTCGTTTTCTCCATCTACGGTGGTGCACGGTGCTACATTGGTGTCTCTCTCGATCGAGGAGGTGCAGGTCTGAGACTGGGAAGCTGAAGTCTGTCTGAGGGGACCGATTGGGATTTCCAACGCACTCTGGTGGATTTGATCCTCAATGCTCAGGCTAGCGAAGGTGAACCACCACCATCAACCATGGCGATCGTCGTGGAAGATGGATCCATCTAAATTCGGACCACTATGTTTGTATTTTATCTCTATTAATTAATTTCATTCTACATTTCTAATCTCTATTCCTTTCCTCTTCTTTAATTGATGGGTTAAATCGTGAGTGCATTTAAAACGTGAACAATGTTAAGCGAAGCCGATCAGAACTGGTTTAACTAATTTGGTAGGAAATCAACTAATGAATGTTAATTGAGAACCTAAAATCAGCTCTGAACTTAATCCCTGCCAACTAATGAGGTAGCGATCGCGTAATTCCTTGGTATGGAAATGGAGGAACCTTTCAACTGTCTCATACGAATTCCCAAGGCTGATATGGATTGAGAATTGGAGTGAAGAAATTGGACTGGACTTTGACTAATGAGACTGAACATGAACACAGTAATATAAGAATAATAATAATAGTAATATTCATAGTAGTAGCATATTTCCTCTCATTCATAGCTTTACTTTATTTCCTATCGTTCTTGCATTCCAACCCCCCTGTTTACTGCTTTCTATGTTTGAAACAGTTAGTCCAACTCTGTTGCGTCAGTCCGCATTCAGCCGAGCCGAGTTGGGAAATCTCTACGGAAATCATCTCGTCTCAGTCTCCGCCGAAGACATCTCGGCCAGTGCCGAGACAAGTCAACACTCTACACTTAGATTTTGCATTACTTCAGTTTGTACATGAACCCAAAATTGAGCATAGTGTGTCCTTGAGAAAATTCAACCAAAGGTTGACTATACTATAGTTAGCTTTAGTTTATTTGATAAACGGAATACGACTAAAAACGCTCTTATGAACCGTCATCAAGAGTATTGCTAGTCTCGGTTTTGCAATAGAGACCTGTTATCCTGTTGGTCTCTATAGTATATATTTTTCACTACTCTTATCTTTTTCTCACTTTTTACATCTCTTTGTAGCTTGTGTTGCAATCTTTGTCCTACAACTTTTTTTTCTGCTCCTTCCTTTTCTTTCTTCGATTCCATCCTACATTCATTTTTCACATTTTTTTCCTTGATCGGCCGACTGTTTTCCAAATGTACCACTCTCACATTGTCCCAAGGTATTACCCCCACACTTATTCGAGACCTATTACCAAAACAATTCCAAAGCTCCTCTGACCCCTAAGATTGAGGTTTTTCATGGTTTTCCAGCTTTGGCTTGTAATGAGTTTATTCAAAGAGAGGGTTTTATAGGCTCAAAAAGGGTGACAAGGGATTCATTTTGCAAGGTAGGTTTATTTGGTTTAGTGGCTGTTAGAAAAATGGCCTAGATCATGTCACTTATGCAAGTGAAATAAAAAGTACCAGGAGAGTCAAGGCAAAACCAGGAGTAATCCAGCACATAGGTCCAAATTCACACCAGAAAGAAGAGAATGGCAAGACTTGCAACCATTACTTATTTACAAGGCTCAAAATATCTCACCTAGTTAATTGTTGTTCTTTCACTAATGGTTTCCAACAAAAAAATTTCCTCAGTCACTTATCTTCCCAAGGATGAAAAATTTTCTTACCATGTTAAGTTGAAAACCTTTTTCCAGAATTATGCACTACCTACCTCTGCTTCCTCTAAACTACTGATTTCTAATTGACTTTTTGCAACATGGTTTTCTCAATCAGACAGTAGAAGCTTATTATTAACAAACAAAAACAAAACAAAGTAAGAATGAAAAATAAAATGAAACACGAACAGAAAAATAGAACTACTCAACAGGAATAAAAACAGAAGAAGAAAACAGAAACACACAATAGAAACGAAAAATAGAATAAAGAGAAAATAAATAGAGTAGGCCTGAAAACAGAAAGTAGAGTCGGCCAGACTCTCCCAAGCATGGAGTTGAGTTGGATCAGATTAATCAGCAAGTGAATTATGCAAACCTGACACCCAGCTATACCCTATACCCCCCCCAACACTTAAATGATGTATTGTGCTCAATGCATTGCTAGAATGTAAAGGGGAGTCACTATTCTATGCAATACCCCATATTTCTCGAGTAAAGAGGACATAGCTCTGTTGGAGAAATGAGTTCCTTGATCACCGATAAGAGCTTTTGGCACACCGAACCAGTAGAAAATTTTGGACTTTAAGAAATCCACAACAACTTTTGCATCATTGGTTCTGGTGGCTCTTGCCTCTACCCATCTGGAAACGTAATCAATGACAAGCAGAATGTGCAAGTAGACATTGGAGATGGGGAATGGCCCCATGAAATCAATACCCCAAACATCAAAGATTTCACAAAATAGGACCGGTTGTTGAGGCATTTAATTACTTCGGCTTATGGCCATTATGGCTTTGTAACACTGCTCGCAGGCCGAGACAAATTGGTGTGCATCTCGGAAAATAGTGGGCCAATACACTACAAGAATTTTTTGATTTTGCTATTAATTTTAGCTACCATTTAAATTAGTAGGTAAATCTTAGCTAATTAACTATTAATTAACTAAAAAATTATTTTTTCTAGCTAAATTGAAGTTATATTCATTTATACTTCTTATTACTACAAATTAGCTAGGAAATAACTACAAATTTTAAAAATTTACTACAAATTAACTAAGATTATTTTCCTAGCTAATTTGCTACTTATTTCATGCTACCATTCAATATTGTAGTAATTTTGTAGCTAATTATTTTTACTAGGAATTAGTTACAAAATAACTATTAATTTTAAAATTAACCACAAAATTATTTTGTAGCAAATTTTAAATTTTCTAGTAGTGATAGAATCCACATTCAAGTACTTTTCTGGCCGTTTGGGCGGATCCATAGTGGCTACCTCCCGATGTAGAATGGCAAAAATGGAGGACCGATCAGATCTCAAAATCCAGAATACACATGCGAATAACACGGTCATTACAACATCTCCATAGATAGGGGTCGTCCCATATGTAATGCTTTGCATCATTTTGAATCTTTTCTTTGTAATACTTGGATGCACCTGGGGGGAATGTGGAAGCGACAAGGAAATTGCATATGTCAGCAAACCAGGGTCGATTGTGGGCTATCAGTAGAAGTCGTTCATCGGGAAGTCGTCTCGAATTGGTATAGTGTCAATCTTTCCCTTAATGCGGCTCAAATGGTCAACTACTGTATTGTCGGCACCCTTTTTGTCTTTAATTTCAAGATTGAACTCCTGAAGGAGGAGCATCCACTGAATCAGCCTCGACTTTGTGTTTAGCTTCTTCAGCAAGTACTTTAGAATGTCATGGTCAAAGAAGACTATGATTTTCGAGCCAAGCAAATATGCTCAAAATTTGTCCAAGGCAAATACAATTGCCAATAGCTCCTTCTCCGTAGTCGTATAGTTCATTTGGGATGGGTCCATAGTTCAAGACACATAAGCAATTACATGTGCTGGTTTGCCGATCTCGACTCGTTGGCCTAAGATAGTGCCTAACACTGAGTTGGAGGTGTTACACATTAACTCGAATGGCAGCTCCTAATTTGGTGCCTACAAAATTGGTGTGGATGTTAATCTGGCCTTCAGTTCCTAGAAGGCTTCTACACGTGCTTTGTCGAAGACAAAATCCACATCTTTTTGGAGCAGTTTGGACAGAGGTAAGGCGATCTTGCTGAAGTTTCTGATGAACTGCCTACAGAAATCTGCGTGTCCTAAGAAAGAGCGCACATCCCACACCGAGGAGGGTTTAGGGAGGGAAGTAGTGACATCAATCTTTGATTTATCGACTTCGATCCCTCTGTTTGATACCAAATGGCCCAGTACAATTCCTTCTATCACCATAAAATGACATTTTTCATAGTTCAACACCAGGTTTGTTTCCATGCATCTCTTTAGAACGTGAGATAGATTACCAAGACATGCTTCAAAGGTGTCGGCATATACCGTGAAGTCATCCATGAACACCTCCATGCATTCTTCCAATAGGTCCAAGAAGATGCTAAGCATACATCTCTGAAATGTTCTTGGAGCATTGTAGAGTCCAAATGGAATTCTGGTATAAGCAAATGTGTCGAAGGGACAGGTGAAGGTAGTCTTGTGCTGATCTTCAAGTGCTATATGTATTTGCATGTACCCGGAATATCCATCCAAGAAATAGTAATGGGACTTCCTGGCTAGTTTTTCCAGGATTTGATCTAAAAATGGAAACGGGAAGTGGTCCTTGCGAGTTGCTTGGTTTAGCTTTTTATAATCAATACATACTCGCCAACTATTCTGAACTCTTGTCGGCACCATCTCATTATGCTAATTTTTTGTAACTATCATCCCAAACTTCTTGGGAACTTCCTGGACTAGACTAACCTAGTTACTATCTGAAATGGGATAGATGATCCCAGGTGCAAGTAGCTTGGTCACCTCTTTCTTCACGATGTTCAGGATGGTCGGATTCAATCTCCTTTGTTGTTGCCTATAGGACAGGCTTCTTCCTCCATAATGATTCTATGCATGTAGATGGATGGATTGATTCCTGGAAGATTTGAAAGTTTCCACCATATTGATTTCTTATGTTGCTGAAGGACTATCAGCAATTTCTCTTCTTGTTCCTGGTCGAGGTTGTTGGCTATGATGATCGGGAACTATTGAGCTTGGTCCAAATATGAATACTTTAGATGATCTGGTAATGGCTTTAATTCATCAGGTGGTGATTGTGGTGGAAGAGAGTCAGTGATGGATCTTGGCTGAAGTAGACCGACTGGATCTGGCATTGGTTTGGTTTGCTTTGGTTTGCTTCCAGCCTTGAATGACCGAGTTGGAGTCAGTTCTTGGCTGTAGTAGGCGCCGACTTGGTATGGGGTCGACACTAAATAGGCCGAATCGATTTCAGCCTTTCTCAGCTTTTGGCTTCGACTTGCCGCATCCATCCCAGCATTTGTTGCTTCCTTTGGTACTGTCGGTCTTATGATCTTGGCAGCTGGGACTCTTGCACTAATTGTGTACTCCGCTTCGTCATCCTTCCTGCATACCTAGTCAATAAAATCAAAAGAATCAATGATATTCATCAGGTTAGTAGGGTTACTAACATGGTTGCTGGAGCTGGGACAAATTGGCACTCCATTTATGTGGGTGGAGTCAGCATCACCCATCATAGAACCTACACCTTCAAACATGTTAGAAATTTCATTAAGTATTGTCATGTTATTGCTGCCAGAGTCGAACTAGTTGTATTCTTCAACAAGCTCGTCAATTACATCCATGGTGTAGAGTGAATGGTCTTTGGTTGGGTGCCTCATTGTATCAAAAATATTGAACTGCACTAGATTGTCCTCGAATTCCATTGATAATGTCTCGGCATGTACATCAATCTTCATCCTTGCCATCATCAGAAATGGCCGTCCAAGAATTAAAGTTGACCCTTTTCCCGGACGTTTCATCTTCCATCTCCAACAGATAAAAATCTGTTGGAAAGATTAGGTCATTGAGTTGGACGAGAACATCTTCAAGAATGCCGACAGGTTGTACCACACTTCGGTTTGCAAGTTGGATGACAACACCTGTTGGCTCTAGATCTCCAAAGTTCAAAGACTTATACACTAACGCGGGCATGACGTTGATGGAGGCTCCTAAGTCCAACATGGCATCGGCGAAGGTACATCCGCCAATGGTGCATGGGATTAAGAAAATTCTAGGGTCTTTGCATTTCTGAGGTAAAGCTTGTTGAGTTCTGGTTGTGTTGTTATTTTGAATAAATGTCGACAATACTCCTCCCACTTCGGCTCCTCCTTTTAGTTTATTCCTCTTATGCATGCATAGTTCCTTAAGGACCTTTGCATACTTAGGAACCTACTTGATGGCATCAAGGAGCAAAATGTTGATTTCCACTCGCCGGAACATCTTCAGCAAATCTTCATCAGTTTCAAGTTTCTTGGCCGAGATGGTCCGAGAAGGAAAAGGTAATAGGATGGGCCTAGCCTGCTGTTGGACTTGGGAGTCGGCTTCCTTTTCAGTCTCGGCTTCAGTTGGGGTCGATTTTGGTTGTGGCACGACATGTAGTTCTTTTCCACTTCTCAATGTCACAGCGCTCACTTTTCCTCCCTTTGGATTCAAAATTGGTTGTGAGGGGAGGTTTCTAGACCCGGCCGACTATAGTTGACTGACCAAGTTGGCTAGTTGCCCAATCTGCATCTTCAAATCATGCATAGTGACATTCATATTCTGTTGAAATTTCATCCATTCTTCCATGGATGGTGCGTTGTTCTGTGCTGGCATCATCTATTGCTATTGTTGTTGGAATGGTGGCATGTGATATCTCGGTTCCAGCTATTGATAGTGGTACCAATTCAGGGCTGGCATGCTCAACGTGGACCCAAATCATGGAACTGTATATTGCTCTTGAATCTGACTCGACCGGTATTGAGGCCCTCCAAATTGATGACTATCATTCTGCCGAGCGGGATATGGTTGTCTACCATATTGATATCCTCCTATTGCTCCAACAAGTTCAACATTATCCGACTCGGTCTGCAGTAATGTGGGGCACATGTCAGTCAAGTGCTCCACTGAAGTGCAGATGCCGCAAACCTTTACATGTGGGTTTTGTTGATGCTGGCTGACCGCGAGTTGCCTTACTAATGACGTTAACTCGATCAGCTAATTCTCCATTCTTAGATTATCAATTGAGCTGACTTCGTTCACTGCCTTGTTAGTGATGGCTCCCTTGATTCTAAATTGTTGTGTATTACTTGCCATGTTCGAAATCAAGTGTCTCGCTACTGTCGATGTCTTGTCCATTAGGTCTCCCCCACTAGCGGCATCAATCATGCTTCAGTCCATCAGCATCAGACCTTCATAAAAGTATTGGATTAGTAATTGCTCACTGATATGATGATGTGGACAAGTCGCACACAAGAGATTGAATTGCTCCCAGTATTCGTGCAATGTTTCTCCTATATGCTGTCGGATTCCACAGATTTCTTTTCTGATAGCGACCTTCCGGGAGGTCGGGAAGAACTTATCCAAGAATGTGCATTTCATATCTCCCCAGGTATTGAAAAGAACAGGCTGTAGATATAGCCAATCTTTTGTTGCTCCTTCCAAGGAGAATGGGAACGCCTTCATCTTGATAGAGTCCTTTGGTATCCCTTGCGGTCTCATTGTTGAGCACACATACGTGGAATTCTTTTAGGTGTTTATGCGGATCCTCACCTCAAGACCATGAAATTTTGGAAACAAATGTTTTAGACCGGACTTTAATTCATATGATTGTGCTGGCTCCAACTGCAGATATTCGATGCACCAAGGTTGGTACACCACATCCGGTGTAGCCAGCTCCTTCAACATTCAGTCCTGGTTCTCCATCAGCTCCTGCTGTTGGGAATTATTCAAACTAAAGAAAGAGTTAATTGCAGAAAAATCAGAAGAATCAATAGTGTTAGTGACAAAAACACTATTTTTAGAGGTAACACTAGTATTAAGGCTACTCTTAGTACTTACTACAGTGTTCCTAACCTTCCTTAACCTACATAAAGTTAATTCTATTTCAGGGTCAAAATCATATAGTATGTTAGCACTACTCCTACTCATGCATTATTACACAAAGAAATGAATGCAAGTAATACAATATTAGGATGCAAAGTAAGAAGTATACAGAAGATGAAAAATAGTAATAGTACTATGCTGAAAGATCAAAAATACTATAATCACTTTTTTTTCAAAGGCTTTCTTTCTTTTTTTCATCATACAACTTACGCAAACTCTAAACACACTCTAACCCACTCACAGATAGACTTGGCATACCAGAATCCTACAAATGACAAATACAGAATATCAAAGAAATTAACAGACAACAATCAACAAAAAACAGACTTAGTACATCATGCATACAAATGTGGCATTCTACAAACAAGGGATTCGTTATGAATTCAGATTCAACGCATCAGGACATAACATAATTTATATCCCCGACAACAGTGTTGTAGGACTCTAAATTCGTTCGACCCAATAGGTAGTCCACAGGAAACCTTAAGCCCAAAGAAGATTCATGCCCAAGAGGGCCAAGAAGAAACCCATTAGGAAAGTTAGCTGACTCGGCCACGTTTGAGAGGAAGAGCATAGCATACTTGACGGCAGTCAGTAGGGCAGGACCAGTAGAGACGTACACGACCTAGCCCATGACTTAGACGAAGCCTAAGAGGACTAGTGTCCACACACCCCCCCATTGGGCAGATGTAGAAAAGGGGCCCAAATGATTAGGAACTTGAAGTGGCCACGTCAAGCACGCGAGACTACACCGCAATAGTGATGAGAGTCAATTAGCTCAACAGAATCAAATAAGATCTGCCACCTCAGCACAAAGGTAACAACCTCACAAAAATCAGAGCAATCCAAGTCGCACGATCTTCTGGAAAGAAAAGACGGGCTATCAATAAAGCCACGCCAGCAAACTAGGGGCCCTACCACCATTAACAAATCAAGATTCTCTCCAATCGCAACGAAGGAAAGAGCCATGTCAGCCACTACCAGCGAGAGGCGCCACAAATTCAGTAGAACGTGCCATGATCAAGCATAGGAGTAACCTGGGGATCACCAAGGCTAACGAACTAGATTAGGAGGCTGGAGTAGCTCCGTGTGGCAAAATCATATGCGCCCTCATCACCCCCTCAAAGGCTATAAAAGGCTTTAGCTCGTGGAGCTCAAGGCCAAGAATCGAAGACTAAGGGAAGAAAGTGGAATCATTGAGGAATTGCTGCGAAACTACGACTCAAATTTTGAAAAGATCAGCTACAAACTTATGTAGCGACCAACCCTCTAGATCCCAGGTAAGCTTCTTGGCCAAAACTCCAGTCAAGCCATAAACATTCCCCCTAGGCACACTTCAGATGGAAAATACGTAATTCGTCACACGAGTCAGCCTCCCCCTCTCACTAAAGTCAAAACTTCCCCAAGTTCGTATGATCCCAATACTCCTAGTCTCTAATGCATAACCCATTTCAATGGCGAATCAAGTCTCTCTCATCCCCACTTCAAAGTTTGTGACACTTTGGATGGCCAACAAGCCATCCTAGTGTCATTACAGAATCCATCACATTTTCATCCTAACGTCCACCACACTTCAGATGGCAAGCAAGCCGTCTTAGCATGAAACCGAAGCATGAACACTTCAGGTGGTAGGCTCATAGCTCGCCCCAACTTAAAACCGAGTCGGCCTCGACTTTCATGACCTGGCACTTAGTATCTCGTCCAGTAGATGCGTATTTGAGTCAACCCAGCATGACTCAATCCAACATCAAGGCAAGATGCGTAGTGGATAGTCCCGACCCCGCCTTCAAGTTGCGCGAGCCGAGTGCCTAATGGAAAGGTCAGTTCCCACACGCTAAACCCCGGTCGACGACTAAGGGAAGGTCCAACCACACTAGGACCCACACCTTGCATGAATAGCATTGTTCACGTTCCGAGGGAAGGACACCTAAGGGAATGTCCAACTCTGTCACTCACCGCACGTGTCCCTCCAGAACTATGTCAACATTGATTCCTCCCAGCTAAGAGGTACGTAGGAGCAAGAGGCCTGCTCTTGTCAAGTTGATCATCCCACCAAAACTTATCTCTATGTCGTCCACTACTATAGTAGAGGTTACGTAGCATGCAATTTATGGGGTAACTACCAGATGGTAGGCAGATGGGATGATATGTCACTCCCATGTGTAACCAATTCCTTACCTAGACTCTCTATTTCGAGACCGCACCTTATCCACCCCCGGTTTCCAGTGTACCAGTAAACATTGGTGGCAACTCCAATCCGAGTCACTTCGGTTCAAGCCAGCCCTCCTTGGGGATAGCTTAACCGTTGCCGACTCATCACGCCAGGTCCCTCGAGATTCCTAACATCTCCTTAGACCACATTTACGCATCCATTTCGACCCCCACGTCATCGATAGCTAAATTTGCCCGCCCGTCGACGCGATTTAGGTCGCGACAGATGGCGACTCCACTAGGGGGTAAACATGTACGTGCGAGCCGAGCCTTCGCCAAATGAATGGTATGTTACGTAACCTCTACTTTGATTTCGCTCTCTTTATTTATCGTGCTTCTTATGTTCTATATCGTGCTTCTTATGTTCTGTACTGTGTTTTTGACCACTAAGCAAAATTTTGAGAGGGTCCTATTCCGAGGCTTGTGTGATAGGAAGAGCGACGGGGTTGTAGTGACTGATAAGTCATATTTTATACACCTCACAAGGGCTTAAGATGGGCACTATTTATTAAGACTGTCTAGTGATTAAGAGTCCTGTCTTAGTTAAGATTCGAATTATGGGCCTAGAAATAGGAGAAATATAAATCTGTGCTAAAATGAGAATTTTAATTGATAGAAAGATTGAACTTGTTTTGTAGGCCTGAAAGTCGAAAGCATCTCAACCCAAAAGGAACATCTCGGCCTAGAAGAAGCAGTTTTGGCCAAACTAGCCTTCCCAGCCAAAGCCGACTTTAATGGCTAAAATCACTCCGCCAAGAATGTAATGTTGATATGATTATGCTAGAATTAAGGAATCTGTAATGCATATATGATTATGCTAGAATTAAGGAATCTGTAATGCAGATATGATTATGCTAGAATTAAGGAATCTTTAATGCAGATATGATTATGCTAGAATTTAGGAATATGCAATGCAAATATGATTATGATAGGATCAAGGAATCTGTAATCTCCTAGGATTGAGAAATCTATAATCGGTAATTCAAATTTGTAATATGTTAGGATTAGGGTGTGTCGTAGATGCCCAACTTGTGTATAAATAGAGCACGCTAGGCCATGTCTTTGGTGTGGAAAAACAGTGGAATTCTAGACCTAGCACCGTCAGTGATTGCAGACATTCCAAGCTAGCACCTTGGTACACGAAGCTTCAGTAAGGTGTCTCTCTCGATCGAGGAGGTACAGGACCAGGATTTGGGAAGCTGGAAGCTATCGGAGGTGATCGCTCGGTATAGCCGACGCACTCCGATGGACAAAAACCTCAACGTTTGGCCATCACTGGTGCACCACTATCGTCCTTCCATTGGCGATCGTCGTGGAAGGCGAACTCTCTGGAAAATGCTGAATTCTCACCTTTGTATTCGATTCTGTTTTCAATAATATAACCAATTTTCTATTTTGACTTTAATTATATCATATGTGCTTTAATCTACTTTAACCTTGCTGCAATTGCACATTGTTAGAGGTAGATCACGTTAGACTAAGGCCGATTGGAACTGGTTTAATAATCTGATTAGGTAGAGAACCTAAAATCAACCAAGTGCATACTCTCTGCCAACTGATGAGGTACCGATTGTGTAAATCCTTGGTATGGCAATGGACAAACGTTTGGCGATTGTCATAAGTATCTACGGTTGATTCGGAGTATAATTCTAAGTAAGAATGGTAAACTATTGTGTGTTGATTTTTGAATTGGTACAGTAGTTAGTGTAGATTAGTTTAGCTTATTTTTCTATACTTAAACACAAAACTCCCCCCTATTTACTGTTTTTCCAGAGTCCGAGACCGAGTCAGTCCAACTTCGTTGCGTCTGTCTAAGCCGGAATCATATCGGCTATTCTAGTCGGTCTCCCACCAACATCATCCTTATCGCACTTAAGCCGATTGACAGTAAGTCGGTATTTCACAACATTTAGCGGTTTCTGCATGATTCTCTGATTTCTACACTTAGTCACAATTTAACACATTTTGTCCTTGAGAGAATCGACCTAGGGTTAGCTATACTATACTTAGCTTTAGTATTTATTTGAGGCGTGTAAGACGACTAAAAACCCGCTTATCAAATTGGTACTGTTGCCGGGGACACAAGTTCTTTTGTGTCTTTGTGTGCCAAATCTGAGTTAAGCCAAATCCCGAGTTTGTGGAATGCTATGTTTGTTTTTTTTTGCTGCATCTTATCTTTTCTACATTTTATTTTTTTGCATTATATTCTTTGTTTTGCATTTGACTTCTTTCTGCATAACTAATGTTCTCAACGATGTATGACGAGAAGTAGTTCTGAGCCATTGAATGCTTTTGATCCTGAGATAGAGAGAACTTTGCATCGTTTAAGGAAAGCTAGGCATACTATAACACCTGATAGCTATAATTCTAATACTATTTGGAATTCTGAGAATAGTAATTTTACTATTGAGAATCTAAATTTTTTGAGCACCAAGAGGCAGGATCAATGGAGAACAATAATAGAACTCTGAAGGAGTTGGCCATACCAAACGTGGTGTATCAACGGTGGTTCATTCAATGTCCACCACTGGAGCCAGCTCAAAGTTACGAATTAAAGTCTAGTCTAATTCATTTATTACCTAAGTTTCATGGTCATGCAAGTGAAGACCTTCCCAATCACTTAAAGGAGTTCCACATGGGGATACTGGAAGACCACATTAAGATGAAAGCATTCCCATTCTCCTTGGATGGAGCTGCAAAAGATTGGTTGTATTTGTAGTTGGTTCTCTTCAATACTTGGGGGGATATGAAGTGCATGTTCCTAGAGAAATTCTTCCCGGCGTCCAAAACAGTGACCATAAGGAAGGAGATTTGTGGGATCAAGCAACACTCTGGCGAGACATTACATGAATACTGGGAGAGGTTCAATAAGCTTTGTGCCACATGTCCACATCACCAGATCAGCGAGCAGTTACTAATTCAATACTTCTATGAAGGTCTGATGATGATGGATCGAAGTATGATTGACGCTGCAAGTGAAGGAGCACTGATGGACAAGACGCCGACAACAGCACAATATCTGATCTAAACATGGCCAGCAACACGCAATAGTTCGAAACCAAAGGAACCATAGCACCTAGAATGGTGAATGAAGTCAATACGATTGACAATCTGGGATTGGAGAATCAGTTGACCAAGCTGACATCATTGGTGAGACAGCTTGCCATCGACCAACACCAACCCATTGCAGCAGTAAAAGCATGTGGTATATGTACTTCAGTGGAGCACCCTACTGACATGTGCCCCACATTGCAAGAAACTGAGCCGGACCATCCCGAAAGTGTTGGATCAATAAAAGGCTACCAGTACAGGAAGCAACTGTATGGAAATCGGCTGTTTGAGGGCCAACAATTCGGACGACCACCATACCGGCCAAATCCAAATCAAGGGTCGTATACAGCTCAAGGATTCAGTTCAAACTGGAGCATTCCTCAAAGCCAAGGAAACTATCAACAGTCGAATCCAAGATACCAAGTGCCACCGTTCCAACAACAGCAGGAGTAGAAAATGCCACCACCAGGTGACTCAGCATCTTTGGAGGATGTGGTGAAGTAGTTAGCAACAAGCAACCTGGAGTTCCAACAAACCACGAGCTCTAGTAACCTGTAGTTCCAGCAAAATATGAGCGCCATTGTTTAAGATCTCAAGACGCAAGTGGGCCAGCTAGCTAACTCTGTAAGTCAGTTATAGTCCGCTGGATCCGGTAACCTCCCCTCCCAAACAATTCCAAATCCAAGAGGGAATGCGAGCGTAGTATCACCGAGAAGTGGTAGAGAATTACAAATAGCACCGCAGTAAAAACCGATATCTGCCAACATCGAGTCAAAGTCGGATGCCGACTCACAAGCACCATAGTAGGCTAGACCCGTTCTAGTGCCATTTCTAAGTCGGACACTCTAAAAAAGGAAGCCTGAATCTGATGAAGAGTTTCTAAAGATGTTCTGAAAGGTGGAGATCAATATCCACTCCTGGATGCCATAAAGCAAATCCCCAAGTATGCAAAATTCCTTGAGTTATGTGTGCACAAGAGGAAGAAGATGAAGGGAGGAGTGGAACTAAGAGGGATAGTGTCGACACTAACTAGAAATGATGACCTCATTGTTGGCACAAGACAAGCCATGCCAAAGAAATGTCAAGACCCCGAAATCTTTTCGGTCCCATGCACCATTGGCGACTGTACCTTTGCTGATGCCATGCTAGACTTAAGAGCTTCAATAAACGTCATGCCGACATCAATCTACAAGTCCTTGAATTACAGAGACCTAGAACCCACCGGGATGACCATAAAGTTGGCAAATAGAAGCGTTGTCCAGCCCCTAGGTGTCCTTGAAGATGTCCTAGTCCAAGTTGATGAACTAATCTTCCTAGTCGACTTCTATGTGCTGGATATGGAGGACGAGACACCAGAAAAAGGGTCTACCTTGATCCTAGGCCGACCATTTCTGATGACCGCCAAGACCAAGATTGATGTGCATGCCGGGACACTGTCAATGGAGTTTGGTGACACTTTGGTACAGTTTAACATTTTCGAAGCTATGAAGAACCCTATGGAGGACACCTCACTCTTTGGCATTGACTTGATGGACGAACTTGTCGAAGAACACATGCAAACGGACACTGGCACTACCGAATTCTTCCAAGTTGCTGGAAACACTGATATACTTGACTGTTGGGGATCTATGTTTGAGGAACCTGACTATGATAAACCTTGGGAAGTACAAGAGGCAAAAGTTACTATTGCCCTTGCACACTTGGATCACGACTCTAAAATTATTAATTCATTTGACCATGTTTGCAAGAATGAGAAACCAGAGTGTTCAAAACATTCAGACGTCCAAGTTGTTGGGATCACGAAACAACAATAAGCACAAATAGCAAACATTTTTGCTAAGAACGAGCCGGTCAACATAGGCCGAGACTAGACGAAGACTGAAAGCATGTCGGTCACAAGAGCAGACACCAATGCGACCAAAGAAGACTGGAAGTAGGCCAGAATCAAAGCTAAAACAAAGTCGGCCAATCAGCATGAGGAGCAATCAGAAGCCGAGATCATGCCGGCAACCCAAGTACCCGACTCCAACCAAGTGGACCAAATAGTTTCCGAACCAACAAGTGATGTCTCTCCACCAAAACCACCCATTGAGTTAAAGCCATTGTCGAACCATATAAAGTACGCCTTCCTAGGCGATGCACAATAATTCCCGGTCATAATTGCCAGCAACCTTCATCGGGAACAGGAGGAGAAATTGTTGTAGGTCCTCAAACAACATAAGAAGGCTATAGGGTGGAAATTATCTGACCTCCTAGAAATAAATCCCTCCATCTACATGCACAGAATCTTGATGGAGGAAGAAGCATGCCTTGTAAGGCAACAACAAAGGAGACTGAACCTAACCATCCTGGATGTAGTAAAGAAAGAAGTGACTAAGCTACTCGCAACTGGAATCATTTATCCAATTTCAGATAGCAATTGGGTCAGTCCAATGTAGGTAGTTCCCAAGAAGTCTAGGATGACCGTGATGAAGAACCAGAATGATGAACTGGTACAAATACGGGTTCAAAACAGTTGGCGAGTGTGTATCGATTACAGGAAGCTGAACCAAGCGACCCACAAAGACCATTTTCCTCTGCCATTCTTAGACCAAGTCCTAGAGAAGCTAGCCGGGAAGTCCCACTACTGCTTCCTAGACAGATATTTCGGATACATGTAAATACACATCACGCTTGAAGATCAATACAAGACAACCTTCACTTGTCCTTTCGGCACATTTGCTTACACCAGGATGACGTCTAGACTCTACAACGCCCTAAGCACGTTCCAGAGATGCATGTTGAGCATTTTCTCAGATATTTTGGAGGATTGCATGGAGTTGTTTATGGATGACTTCACGATGTACGCAGACACTTCCGATGCATGTCTAGGAAATCTGGCCCGAGTACTGAAGCGGTGCATAGAAACCGACCTGGTGTTGAACTTTGAAAAATGCCACTTCATGGTGACAGAGGGGATTGTGCTCGGCCACTTGGTATGAAGTTGAGGGATCAAGGTTGATAAAGCTAAGATTGACATCATCACATCTCTCCCTAACCCTGCTTCTATGCGGGAGGTTCTTTCATTTTCATGCAATTCCTGTTTTTACAGGCGTTTCATCAAGAACTTTAGCAAGACCGCCTTGCCGCTGTCCAAACTACTGCAAAAAGATGTGGAGTTTGTCTTTAAAAAAGAATGCGTACAAGCCTTTGAAGAGTTAAAGACCAGATTGACATCCACGCCAATCCTTAAAGCACTTAATTGGGAGCTCCCGTACGAGCTAATGTGCGACGCATCTAACTCGTCCCTCAGAGTCGTTCTCGGCCAACCGACACACGTGATCGCCTATGCATCTCGAACCATGGATCTGGCCCAAAGAAACTATACTACTACGGAGAAAGAGCTACTAGCAATAGTATTTGCCTTGGACAAATTTTGCTCCTATCTTGGCTCCAAAGTCATCATATTCTCCGACCATGCCGCCTTGAAATACCTGCTGAAGAAGCCAGATGCCAAACCAAGAATAATTCAGTGGATGCTTCTCCTACAAGAATTTGACCTAGAAATCAAAGACAAGAAGGGTGCCGACAATGTAGTGGTCGACCACCTGAGTCGGATTGAACGTTAACCTGATCCAATGCCAATCCAAGACGACTTCCTGGACGAGCAACTGCTGCATATGGATACATCTACACCATGGTTCGCAGACATATGCAATTTCATTGTGGCATCTCAGTTCCCACTAGAGGCATCCCGATTGTATAAAGAGAAGATCAAGAGTGATCCCAAGTACTATATATGGGATGACCCGTATCTTTGGAAGCGCGATAGCGACCAAGTCATTCGTAGGTGCATCCCAGACTCTAAGATCAGCTCAGTCCTCCACTTTTGTCATGCAACAGCCGAAGGCGACCATCATGGATCAACTCGGACAGCCCGGGAGGTACTAGACTATGGGTTTTACTAGCCCACCATTTTTCGAGACGCTCACCTATTCGTCTCGGCCTGCGAACAATGCTAGAGAGTAGGGACGACCACAAGCCACCGGCATAAGATTCCCCAATAACCAATCCTATATTGTGAAGTCTTTGACGTTTTGGGAATTGTCTTCATGGGGTCGTTCCCTATCTCCAATGGATACTCATACATTCTACTGGCTATGGATTACATGTCAAGATGGGTTGAAGTAGTAGCCACCAAGACCAATGATGCCAAGGTAGTTGTGAATTTTCTTAAGTCTAACATTTTCTATAGGTTTGGTGTGCCGAAAGCTCTTATCAGCGACTAGGGAAGTCACTTCTATAATCGAGCCATGTCTTCCCTCTTAGAAAAGTATGGGGTGGTGCACCAAGTTTCCATAGCATACCACCCTTAAACAAATGGCCAAGCTGAAGTATTCGATAGGGAAATCAAGAAGATCTTACAAAAGCTGACCAATCCCGGTCGGAAGGACTGGAGCCGCCACCTTGAAGATGCACTCTGGGCACATAGGACGGCATACCATACTCCATTGGGAATGTCTCCCTACCGGATTGTTTTCGGCAAAGCTTGTCACCTACTGGTTGAACTGGAACACCGAGCTTATTGGGTAGTCAAGAAGTGTAACATGACCTACGACCTAGCTGGGGAAGAAAGGAAGCTCAAACTACAAAAGTTGGAGGAACTCCGTTTGGAAGCTTATGAAAATTCCCGCATCTACAAGCAGTGAGTCAAACAATTTCATGACCGCCAGATTCTGAGAAAGGAGCTCCAAGTCGGCTAGAAAGTGCTCCTGTTCAATTCAAGATTAAGGCTCATCGTCAATAAGCTCCGTTCAAGGTGGGACAATCCATTTATTATCACTAAAGTTTTGCCCTATGGTGTAGTAGAATTACAGGAAGAACTCACAAGAAGCACCTTCCAAGCCAATGAGCAGCAGCTCAAAATCTTCCATGAAGGTCCAACAACAACAATAGGCAAGGTGGAGAGCATCTTCCTAAAAGAACCGGCCACGACGGCCGACACCACTTGAGACCAGCCTTGATGACCAGCATGCCCTAAGCAACGCGTCAACAAACCCTCTCTATATTCCTGTCATTGATAAGCTCGTTTTTAGTCGTCTCAATGCACCTCAAATAACTAAATCTAACTATAGCATAAACAACCCTAGGTCGATTTTACTCAAGGACACAGTGTGCTTAATTGTGATTCGGTGCGAAGCGAAATGATGTAGAATCTGAAGGGTAGAGTATTGACTCGTCTCGGTAACTAGCCGAGTTGCTCTCGGCAGAAACTGAGCCGAGTTGCTCCCGGCAGAAACTGAGCCGAGTTGCTCCCGGCAGAAACTGAGCCGATATGGTCTCGGTAGAGACTTGTCAAACTTGGTTTCGGCTAAGTACAGAATTGACACTACAAAGATGGACTATCTCTGTCTCGGACCCGTAAAGTAGTGAACAGGGGGGTTTTAATTGCGGAAACGAGAAAGAGTAAATGAATGCAGAGAATAAATGTAGAGACAAGAGTGCTACTGATACAATATAACTACTGTTGTTATTACGATGTAACTATGTTCATGCTCAATTCCATTAATTCAAGTTTAGTCCAGATTCCTTACTCCAGTTCTTAGTCCATGTTAGCCTTGGGAATGCTTATGGCAATCGCCAAAGGTTTGTCCATTACCATACTGAGGAATTACGCGATCACTACCTCATTAGTTGGCAGGAATTAAGTTTGGAGCTGATTTTTGGTTCTCTATTAACGATCGTTAAACGATTACCTACTAAATTAGCTAAACTAGTTCCAATCGGCTTATTTTAACTTTGTTCATGGTTCAATTGCAATCGCGGATCAAATCATGAATTAAAGAAGAGGAGAGGAACAGAGACAAGAAATACATAATGAAATTGATTAGTAGAAAATAGAGTACAAACACAATGGTCCGAATTCAGATGGATCCATCTTCTACGACAATCGCCATGGTTAATGGTGGTGGTTCACCTCCAATAGCTTGAGCGTTGAGGATCAGATCCACCAGAGTGCGTTGGAATCCCAAGCGGTCACCTCTAACAGACTTTAGCTTCTTAGTCTCAGGCCTGTACTTCCTCGATCGAGAGAAACACCATTGCAGCATCCTGCACCACCGCAATTGGAGAAAACGAGAGCGAGATAATGGAATTAATGATAATGTGTAGAGAATGAATTCAAAGACCCCTAAAATGTTCACCACTACTCCTATATATACAAGGGCGCACGGACTATGATGCCTAACAGAATTACAAAAGTGAATTTCCTAATTACCCTTGCGATGCGCGCTGCTCGTTACTCCAGGAGTGACATGGCATCCGAGCTGGAGCTGAGGTGGCCTCTGTGTTGGATGGCTAACATGGAAAGTACTATAGGGACACTTCTTATTAGGCTGCTGCCTTACTGAGACGCCTAGCCGAGATGGAGACGTCTCGGTTGGGTCCTCTTGTGTTGGTCTTGAGAGCCTTGGCTGGACCTGCATGAAAAGGGGAATTAGCTAAGATCCTTAAATTAGCACAGTTTTGGACTTTCCTCTATTTTTAGGTTCCTAATATGAATCTCAACTAACATTCATTCCTTAAGTACAAAATATGCTTGCAAAATATCCTTCTTAGGTCTGAGATAGGTGTATAGTTTGTGACTCATCAAACCGCGACACTTAACCTTTTGCACTCCTGGCAAAATACAACGAAGTCACACAAGGGAGATTTTTCAGACAGGGAAGAATTTTTCCATTGGCCTTCTTAAGTTTGACTGGGACAGAGTCGGCACTCGTTCACCCTGGGATCAAGATACTCAAGCAATCTGAAAATTACTTCTTCAGTGCTCAAGGTGAATTCATGACCTGCAAACAAAGGAAGGTAACCAAGAGTGATAGAGCTCTCACTTAGGTAAATAACTCTCTCACCCCTCAGTGTTTAGATTTGTATTTACGCTCAACACTACATGGAACTGGTATTACCATACTTTGACAAAGCTCTCCTCCTACACCTGCAAAAACACGAGCAGTTATGATCACTAGGACTTCTTTTTGGCTTGTAGCGAGGCTAGGGACATAGGAAGGATAAAATGTAGAGATTGGGTTCAAGAACCGTCAAGAAGAGAGGAGCAATGGGGAGTAAGTTTCATCAACATGAGGGATGACCCAGGATACTGTGGTCTCTTTTTATGTTCAATTGCTCACTTCTTTCCTTTCTTTGTATCTTTTCCATTTTCTTAATTTTCTGATCAATTATGCAGCTTGCTGTTTTCTTTTTGTCTGATTCAGCTTAGACTTTCCAACTGCAATTTTCACTTTTTCTTTTTCTTTCTTTCACTCGCTTCTCTTTTCTTTCTTTGTATTTTCGAGCCTTTAGAGAATTCCACTCAGATTTTGCTTCCTGGAGTTCCTCTACACTTGATTATGACTTACTACTAAAACAATTCCAAGGCTCCTCTGCTCCATGAGGGTGAGGGTTGGATCATGGTTTTTCTGGTCTTGGCTTGTAGTGAGCTGTTAGAACAAATGGTTAATCAGGCTCAACGGGGTGAACAAGGGACAAAATTTTTCAGGTAGGCTTTATTTGGCTCGGGGCTCATCAGAAACATGGCCTAGATCATGTCATTCCTGCACGTGAAAACAGTTGTATCTAGAGAGTTAAGGCAAAATGCAGAATACGCAATTAGCATGAATGCAAAAGTCACACTAGAAGAAGGAGAGTGGCAATATGTAAGCCATCACTTTTTACAAAGGCTCAAATTCTCACATAGGTTATTATTTTGCTCTATCACAGATGGTTTTCCTTTCCAGTTTTCAGTCAACCACTACCTAGAACACCAAAGTTCATTCCCCTCAGGCCAGAGTCATCTCTTTCCAGAGTTGAAGAGTTACTTCCTATTGTCTTCTCAACTTCCAGGAGTCAATTCAAAAATTTTCCCAACGCACATTTTTTCGACCATCCAATTCTGGCATTCTGCTAGGATGAAACAGGACAGAAGACTAAGACAATTAAAAATCATGTTTGGCCGAAGTCACTCCGGATTCGGCACAGAACCGGAATGAACTCGGCTTCAACAAATTTTTATTGGAACTAAACGGAATGGAAAGGTAGAGACAATGACTCCAGGGAAAATTGAAACAAAAATAGAAAATTCAAACAGACCTAAGGAGACAAGGAGACAAACAGAAATTCAAACAAAATTATGAGCCAGAATGAATGAACAATATCATAGCTACAGAGTTCGGTCTTGTGGCTTCAGATGGCCACAGCAATGTCCCCCCTCACACTTGTTTAATGCATTGTCCCCAATGCAAGTTATGATCGAGAGGGGTTGGCAGAGCAGGCTTAGTTTGTGCTATCTGGTGGAGCTGGTTCCCTCAGTGAGATGATCTCCATGTCACCTGCAATTGGTGCTGGACCTTGATAGAATGGCTTGATCTGATGCCTATTGACCAGGAATTTATGGTTGCTCTGTTCATCCTTTAATTGCACTGCACCGTGGGGAAATATGTTAGTGATAACAAAAGGTCCATCCCATCTAGAGCGAAGCTTACCTGCTATGAGCTTAAGTCTTGAATTGAACACTAGTACTCTCTGGTCGACATGAAAGTCTTTCCTTAGGATCTTCTGGTCATGAAATTTCTTGACTTTTTGCTTGTAGATCCTGGAGTTCTCATATGCTTCCAGGCGGAGTTCATCAAGTTCTTGTAGTTAGAACTTTCTCTGTTCTCCTGCTTGGTCATAGGCCAGGTTGCATTGCTTGACGGCCTAGTAAGCTTTATGCTCTAGTTCCACAAGAAGATGGCAGGTCTTACCGAAGACAATCCGGTAGGGAGACATCCCTAACGACATTCAGTATGCAGTTCTGTGTGCCCAAAGAGCGTCCTCAAGGAGTTGGCTCCAATCTTTCCTGCTAGGGTTGGTCATCTTTTGCAGCGTTTTCTTGATTTTCTTGTTGAAAACTTTTGCTTGGCCATTTGTGTGGGGATAGTATGCTGTAGCAATTCTATATGCAACCCCATATTTTTGAAGGAGAAAGGCCATGGCTCTATTGCAGAAGTGACTACCTTGGTCACTTATGAGCGCTTTCGGCACACCAAACCTGTAGAAAATATTGGACTTCAGAAAGTCCACAACTACCTTTGCATCATTGGTCCTGATGGCGATGGCCTCTACCCATCTTGATACATAATCTATAACCAACAGAATATATGAATAACCATTGGAGATTGGGAATGCCCCATGAAATCTATTCCCCATACATCAAAAACTTCACAGAACAGGATAGGTTGTTGAGGCATTTCATGCCTCTGATTCATGGCCATTACTGCTTTTTAGCATCGCTCGCAAGTGGAAACGAAGTGATAGGCGTCTCTAAAAATGGTAGGCCAGTAGAGGCCACAGTCCAATACTTTCCTGGCAGTCCGAGTTGATCCATAATGGCCGCCTCCAAGTGCTGAATGGCAGAACTGGAGGACCGAATTGATCTCGGCATCAGGAATGCACCTACGGATTACTTTGTCGCTGCATAGTCTCCAAAGGTAGGGATCATCCCATATGTAATATTTGGCATCACTACAGAGTTTTTCCTTGTATGGTCGAGATGCCTCCGGTGGGAATTGAGATGTTGCCACATAGTTGCAGATGTCGGCAAACCATGGTGTAGACACCTTGATGTGCAGAAGCTGCTTATCTGGGAATTCGTCTCGGATGGGCATTGGTTTGCTTTCTCTTTCAATCTTGCTCAAGTGATCTGCTATAGAGTTCTCAGCACCCTTTTTGTCTATGATTTCTATGTTGAATTCTTGGAGAAGAAGCATCCATCGGATTAGGCTTGGCTTGGCGTTTGGCTTCTTCAACAAGTATTTCAACACAACGTGGTTAGAGAACATAATTATTCTTGAACCAAAGAGGTAAGAGCGGAATTTGTCCATGGCAAATATAATTTCCAAGAGTTCCTTCTCAGTTGTTGTATAATTCTGTTGGGCCGGGTCCATGGTTCTGGATGCATAGGCAATCACGTGCACTGGTTGGCCGACTCCAACTCTTTAGCCGAGGACAACTCGTAATGCCGAATTGGATGCATCGCACATCAATTCAAATGGCAGGTCCCAGTTTGGTGCTTGCAAGATAGGAGCGGATGTGAGTCGGTTCTTCAGCTCCTAAAATGCTTTAATACAAGGCTTGTCAAAGTTGAATTCTACATCCTTCTGTAGCAATCTGGACAGTGGTAGAGCAAGTTTGCTTAAGTTCTTAATGAATCTTCTATAGAAGCCTGCATGTCCCAGGAACGAGCGAACTTCCCTCACCGAAGTGGGGTTTGGAAGGGAGTATATGATATCTATCTTTGATTTATCCACCTCAATGCCTCTGTTGGAGACCAAGTGTCCCAACACGAATCCCTCGATCACCATGAAATGACATTTTTCAAAATTGAGCACAAGGTTTGTGTCAATACATCTCTTCAACACCTTGGACAGATTTCCGAGGCATGCATCGAATGAGTTAGCATACACCATGAAGTCATCCATGAACACCTCCATGTAGTCCTGTAGTAAATCCGAGAAGATGCTGATCATACAATGCTAAAACGTGCTCAGAGCGTTACACAGGCCAAATGGCATTCGACTATACGCAAACGTGCTAAATGGGCAGGTGAAGGTTGTCTTGTGCTGATCTTCAAGTGCAATATGAATTTGCATGTAGCCTGAGAACCCATCTAGAAAATAGTAATGGGATTTCCCTGCTAGTTTTTCAAGGACTTGGTCAATGAAAGGCAAAGGAAAGTGATCCTCGCGAGTTGCCTGGTTTAATCTTCTGTAATCAATGCAGACTCGGCAGCTATTCTGCATCCACGTAGGTACCAACTCATCTTGTTGGTTTTTCATGATAGTCATCCCAGACTTTTTTGGTACAACTTGCACAGGGCTCACCCATTGGCTATCCGAGATGGGATAGATGATGCCTACAGCAAGTAGCTTCGTGTCTTCCTTCTTGACCACGTCCAGGATGGTCAGATTCATTCTTCTCTGTTGTTGCCTTATGAGCTTGATTTCCTCCTCCATTAATATTTTATGCATGCAGATGGAGGGGTTTATGCCAGGAAGGTATGAAAGTTTCCACCCTATTGCCTTCTTATGTTGCCTTAGGACCTCCAGCAACTTGTCTTCGTGCTCTTGGTAGAGATTGTTGGCAATGATAACCGGGAGTTATTGTTCCTTGTCCAAGTAGGCATACTTTAGGTGGCTCGACAATGGTTTCAGTTCCATGGGCGGTGGTGGGGATGGATATTTTTCAGTCAATGGATTTGGATCCGTCTAGCCAACTTGATTTTGACTCGGCACTAGGTGTGCCGACATGATTCCGGCCTCTGGCTACTTCGGCCGACTCCACTCGGTAGCTTCGATTCTTGCTGGATTAGAGTCGGCATTGGTTTCTTGAACAGCTTCGGAGTCGAATCCAGATGGAACAGTGATTTCCACTCCAGCTTGTGTCTGGTCTTCATTGGCCGAGACGGTCTTGGCGAGCATGTCGGCCTTGCTGTCTGACTTTTCGGCTGAGTTGACTTTTATCTCTTCCTTGACTCGGCCTTCTTTGGCCAACTTGATTTTGGTCGTAAAAGTGGTCGCCAATTGTGCAGTTGGGAGACTCTTAGTTTCGGGGACTTTAACTTCTACATTGGTTATACTCTCTGGGTTTTCAAGGTTGCAAACCTGGTTTAGCAATGCAGATAATTCGACTTCAAAGTCCAAGTCAGCAATGTTGCTATGGTTGTCCTCAAAGTTGGGGAGATCTTGTACTTCCTTATAGTCGGCCTCTTCATTTGCGAACCCTAGGCAACTGATCTCATCAGTGCTTCCAGCAAACTTCTTAATGTCTTCACTACTGCTATTTAGTTGAAAGTATTCTTCAACTATTTCATCAAGTAAATCAATGCCAAAGAGAGAGCGGTCTTTGGTTGGGTGCTTCGTAGCTTCGAAAATATTAAATTGCACCAAGTTGTCACCGAATTCCATCGAGAGCATCCCGGCATGTACATCGATCTTTGTTTTGGCCGTCATCAGGAATGGTCTTCCCAAACTTAAGGTGGATTCCTTCCCAGATGTCTCATCCTCCATGTCTAGCACATAAAAATCAGCTAAAAATATTAGCTCATTCACCTGGACAAGAACATCTTCGAGAACTCCCAAGGGTTAGACAATGCTCCTGTTTGCAAGTTGAATGGTCATCCTTGTGGGTTCAAGATCACCAAAATTCAGGGACCTGTAGATCGATGCGGGCATGACATTAACTGAAGCTCCCAAGTCCAACATGGCGTTAGCAAAGGTGCAGTGGCCAATGGTGCATGGGACAGAAAAGATTCTAGGATCTCTACACTTCCTTGGTAGTGCTCGTGTGGCACCGACAGTGAGTTCTTCATTTTTGGTCAAGGCCGATACCACGCCTCCAATTTCCCTGCTCCCCTTTATCTTTCTCCTTTTATGTACGCACAATTCCTTGAGGAATTTTGCATACTTAGGACCTAGTTAATAGCGTCGAGGAGTGGAATATTGATTTCCACCTTCTGGAACATCTTCAACAATTCTTCATCTAACTCTGGCTTCCTTGCTGAGCCGGTTCGAGATGGAAATGGCAATGGGACAGCTGGCTCTGGCCGAGACTATGAGTCGGCATTTGGTTCGGAGTCGGCTTCGGATGACCTCGGTGATTGTTGCAGTGCAAGTTGAAGTAGTTCTTTTCCGCTTCTAAGGGTGACCACACTGGCATTTCCTCTCGGATTTGGAATAGTTTGAGAGGGTAGGTTGCTCGATCCAGCCGACTGTAATTGGCTCACAGTATTGGTTAGCTGTCCAATCTGCATTTTGAGGTCTTGGATGGTGGCGGTCATGTTCTGCTGGAATTGCATATTGCTAGAGCTCACGGATTGCTGGAACTGCAGGTTACTGGTTGCAAGCTGCTTCATTAGATCTTCCAGAGATGGAGAGTTGCCTTGAGTAGGCACTCTCTGCTACTTTTGTTGTTGGAAAGGTGGTGCCTGATATTGTAGGCCCGGCTTTTGGTAACCTGCTGATCCCTAAGGCACATTCGGCACAGATCCTGCTCTTTGAGCTGCATACGGTCCTTGTTGCGAACCTGGCCAAAATGGTTGTCTTCCATATTACTGGTTATCAATTGGCCGAGGCTGATATGGTTTCCTCCTAAATTGGAATCCACCTACGGCTCCAACATGCTCAGGTTGGTCTGACTTAGATTCTTGGAGAGTGGGGCACGTATCAGTGGGGTGCTCCACGGAAGTACATATGCCACATACTTTTGCTGCCATGGCTGGTTGGTGTTGACTAACAGCTAGCTGTCTCACTAATGATGTCAGCTCGGTTAGCTGATTTTCCAGTCTTTGGTTGGAAGCTACGCCAATCTCATTTAACATCCGAGACTGATTCGACCCTCTGATCCCAAACTACTGTGTATTGCTTGCCATATTGGAGATCAGATGCCTTGTTGCTGCTGGTGTTTTATCCATCAAAGCTCCTCCACTAGCGGCATCGATCATGCTTCTGTCCATCATGGATAGTCCTTCGTAGAAATATTGGATTAGCAACTATTCGTTGATCTGATGGTGTGGACAGGTGGCACAGAGTTTGTTGAACCTCTCCCTGTACTCGTGCAGAGTCTCTCCTGTATGCTGCCTTATCCCACAGATTTCCTTCCTGATGGATGCCGTTCTGGATGCTAGAAAGAACTTCTCCAGAAATGTGCGCTTCGTGTCTCCCTAAGTGTTGAAAAGTGTTGGCTGAAGATACAGCCAGTCCTTCGCTGCTCCATCCAGGGAGAATGGAAACGCCTTCATTTTGATGTAGTCCTCCGGTATCCCCTACGGTCTCATTGTGGAACAGACCACGTGGAATTCCTTCAAATGTTTATGGGGGTCCTCTCCTGCAAGACTATGAAATTTAGGCAACAGATGTATAAGACCAAACTTCAATTCATATGTTTGAGCCGGCTCCAGTTGTGGATATTGGATACACCATAGTTGGTATACCACATCCGGAGTGGCTAACTCCTTAAGGGTTCTGTCATTATTCTCCATCTGTCCTGGCTCTGCAAAAATGTTAGAACTAGAAGGAGATATGTCAGTAGAAAGCTTATCAGAGTAAATAATAGAATCGGAACTACTACTAATATTTACCACAATATTTCTAGTTTTTTGCAATCTACGTAGAGTTATCTCTATCTCAGGATCTAAAGCATATAATGGATCTGTGCTACTCCTAGTCATGCATTATAAGAAAATCATGCAGCTAAATCAGTAATCCTACTGAGACTACAATACATAAATTTAATACAAACTTGGCATGCGTATTATTCAGGATCCGAAATCTAGAGAACAGATACGGGCAAATTCTAAGACTCAACAGACTGACTTTTAGACACACTCTACACACTCGGGATTCAACTTCACTTAACTTGGCATACAAAGCCACAAAAGAACTTGTGTCCCCAGCAACGACGCCAATTTGATAAGCTCGTTTCTAGTCGTCTCAACGCGCATCAAATAACTAAAGTTAACTGTAGCGTAGTCAACCCTAGGTCGATTTTTCTCAAGAACACAGTGCGCTGAATTGTGATTCGATGCGAAGCGAAATGATGTAGAATCTGAGGGGTAGAGTATTGACTCGTCTCGGCAACTGGCCAAGTTGCTCTCGGTAGAAACTGAGCTGAGTTTCTCCCGATAGAAATTGAGCTGATATGGTCTCGCTAGAGACTTATCAGACTTGGTTTCGGCTAAGTTCAGAATTGACGCTACAAAGATGGACTATCTCTGTCTCGGACTCGTAAAGTAGTGAACAGGGGGGTTTTAATTGTGGAAACGAGAAAGAGTAAATGAATGCAGAGAATAAATGTAGAGACAAGGGTGCTACTGATACAATATAACTACTGTTGTTATTACGATGTAACTATGTTCGTGCTCAATTCCATTAATTCAAGTCCAGTCCAGATTCCTTACTCCAGTTCTCAATCCATGTCAGCCTTGGGAATGCTTATGGAAATCGCCACAGGTTCGTCCATTACCATACTGAGGAATTACGTGATCGCTACCTCATCAGTTGGCAGGGATTAAGTTCGGAGCTTATTTTAGGTTCTCTATTAACGATCGTTAAATGATTACCTACTAAATTAGCTAAACCAGCTCCAATCGGCTTAGTTTAACTTTGTTCATGGTTCAATTGCAATCGTGGATCAAATCATGAATTAAAGAAGAGGAGAGGAATAGAGACAAGAAATGCAGAATGAAATTGATTAGCAGAAAATGGAGTACAAACGCAGTGGTCCGAATTCAGATGGATCCATCTTCCACGATGATCGCCATGGTTAATGGTGGTGGTTCACTTCCAGTAGCTTGAGCGCTGAGGATCAGATCCACCAGAGTGTGTTGGAATCCCAAGCGGTCACCTCTGACAGACTTCGACTTCTTAGTCTCAGGCCTGTACTTCCTCGATCGAGAGAAACACCATTGCAGCACCATGCACCACCGCAAATGGAGAAAACGAGAGTGAGATAATGGAATTAATGATAATGTGTAGTGAATGAATTCAAAGACCCCTAAAATGTTCACGACTACTCGTATATATACAAGGGCGTGCAAACTACGATTCCTAACAGAATTACAAAAGTGGATTTCCTAATCTACCCTTGCGATGCGTGCTGCTGGTTACTCCAGGAGTGACGTGGCATCCGAGCTGGAGCTGAGGTGGTCTCTTTGTTGGATGGCTAACGTGGAAAGTACTATAGGGCCACTTCTTATTGGGCTACTCCCTTATTGAGACATTGGGCCATGTGGCTTGGCCTGGCCAAGATGGAGACGTCTTGGCTGGGTCCTCCTGTGTTGGTCTTGAGAGCCTTGGCTGGACCTGCACTTAAAGGGGAATTAGCTAAGATCCTTGAATTAGCACAATTTTGGACTTTCCTCTATTTTTAGGTTCCTAATATAAATCTCAGCTAACATTCATTCCTTAAGTACAAAAAATTCTTGCAAATATCCTTCTTAGGTCCGAGATAGGTGTATAGTTTATGACTCATCAATCATGCATTGAAGACAATGCATCCTTCAAGTGTGGGGGAAGGAGTCAGTTCAAATTTTAATTTTCGACTTTTAATTTTTCCTTTCAATTTTTGCTTTATAATTTTGCTTTTGTTTTCAGTTTATTAAGCGTTTTCCAGCTAAACTGGGACCAAATCCGGTGTTGTCTCAAATTTTGTTTTGATTTTTTTTCTAGTTTTTGTTATTGGTTACTAAAAATGCTTTGAAAATTTTTGAATTGATTTCCTTGAGTAAAACAATGAAACAGAAAAAGGTATGCTTGACCCTGGAGGGAAGATTTTTCAAACTTGACAGGGAATGAAATTTATGCATCTTTGGGCAATGAGTGATTGAACAACTTAAAAGAGGAACCTTCAATGATTGAGAAACCATCTGTGTCAGAATTTTCAAGCCTTGCATACATAATGGCTTTACATCTTGCCATTTTTTCCTGTGTGATATTTGCATTCATGACGACTGGTTACTCTAGATTTTTCCTTGACTCTCTAGATACATCCCGTTTCGCATGCAGGAGTGATATGATCTAGGCCATGTTTCTATTAAGCCCCGAGCCAAATGGACTTACCTTGCAAACTTCATCCCTTGTTTACCCTTTTCGAGCCTGAATAACCATTTTTTCTAATATGACAACTCATTACAAGCCAAAGCCGAAAAACGATGATCAACCTCAACCTTAGGGGGACAGAGGAGCTTTGGAATTATTTTGGGAGTGGGTCTCGTTCAAGTGTGGGGGAGACACCCAAGGACATAGTAAGAACAGTGCATCCAAAAAGGGTTGAAAAAGAAAAGAAGAAAAACAAGTGCAGGATGAAACAAAGAAAGGGAAAGCAACTAAAAGTTATAAGCTGCAACAAAAATATAGCACAAAGCTGCAAAACAAGAAGTGAGAAAAAGAAGAAAAGAAAAGTGGAAAAAGGGAAAGAAATGAAGTGAGAAAGAATGCTCTTAATAGAATCACAATGTCTTGGGGGATTCCCTCCATGCTGCGAACACATTCCCCATTGCTCCTCCCTTCCCTATGGTTACTAAAGCTCACTTACCATCATGTATCCTACCCTTAACCTTGGCCACGCTACAAGCCGATTAGAAGTCCTAGTGATCGTGATTGCATGTGATTTTGAAGGTGCAGAAGGAGAGGCTAGTCAAAGTTCGGTAGTGCCAGTTGCATGGGATGTTTGAGTGTATACACAATCCCAAACACTTGAGAGATTGAGAGAATATGTCCTGAGAGAGAGCTCGGTCACTTCTCGGTTACTCTTTGATGTTTGCAAGTTGCTTATTTGCTTTGGACATGGAGAAAGTAACTCCCATAGATTGTTTGAAAATCTGATTTCTGGGATGATAGCGGGCTTAATTTGTTTGTCAAACTTGGAAAACTCATTTGAAAACATATTTCCTCTTTCAATTTCCTTGAATGATAAAATCTGATTTGGCCCAAGAGTGCAAAAGTGTAAGTGTGGGGGTTTGATAAGTCATGTTTTATACATCTCATAAGGGCTTAAGATGGGTACTATTAAGACTGTTTAGTGATTAAGAGTCCTGTTTTAGTTAAGATTCAAATTATGGGCCTAGAAATAGGAGAAATATAAATTTGTGCTAAAATGAGGATTTTAGTTGACAAAAAGATTGAACTTGTTTTGCAAGCCTGAAAGCCGAAAGCATCGCGGCCCAAAAGGAACATCTCGGCCCAAAAGGAACATCTCAGCCTAGAAGAAGAGGTCCTGGACAAACTAGCCTTCCCCGGCCAAAGCCAACTTTAGTGGCTAAAATCACTCCAGCAAGAATGCAGATATGATTATGCTAGAATTAAGGAATCTGTAATGCAGATATGATTATGCTAGAATTAAGGAATCAGTAATGCAGATATGATTATGCTAGAAGTAAGGAATCTGTAATGCATATATGATTATGCTAGAATTAAGAAATCTGTGATGCAGATATGATTATGCTGGAATTTAAGAATCTACAATGCAGATATGATTATGATAGGATCAAGGAACTTGTAATCTCCTAGGATTAAGAAATCTGTAATCAATAACTCAAATTTGTAATCTATTAGGACTAGGGTGTGCTGCAAATGCCCAGCTTATGTATAAATAGAGCATGCTAGGCCACGTCTTCGATGTGGAAAAATAGTGGAATTCTAGACCTAGCACCGTCAGTAATTGCAGGCATTCCAAGCTAGCACGGTGGTACACAAAGCTTCAGTAAGGTGTCTCTCTCGATCGAGGAGGTACAAGACTAGGATTTGGGAAGCTGGAAGCTGTCGAAGGTAATCGCTCGGTATAGCTGACACACTCCGGTGGACGAAAACCTCAACATCTGGCCATCACTGGTGCACCACTGCTGTCCATCCATTGGCGATCGTCGTGGAAGGCGAACTCTTTGAAAAACATTGAATTCTCACCTTTGTATTTGGTTTTGTTTTCAATAATATAACCTGTTTGAAATTCTGACTTTGATTATATCACCTGTGCTTTAATTTGCTTTAACCTTGTCGTGATTGAACATTGTTAGAGGTAGATCACGTTAGACTAGGGCTGATTGGAACTGATTTAATAATCTGATTAGGTAGAGAACCTAAAATCAACCAAGTACATACTCCCTGCCAACTGATGAGGTAGTGATTATGTAAATCCTTGGTATGGCAATGGACAAACGTTTGGCGATTGTCGTAAGAATCTAAGGTTGATACAGAGTATAATTCTAAGTAAGAATGGTAAGCTGTTGTGTGTTGATTTCTGAATTGGTACAGTAGTTAGTATAGATTAGTTTAGCTTATTTTTCTGCACTTAGTTTATTTTCTACACTTAAACACAAAACTCCCCCCTATTTACTGTTTTTCCAGAGTCCGAGAGCAAGTCAGTCCAACTCTGTCGTGTTTGTCCAAGCCGGAATCATATCGACAGTTCTAGTCGGTCTCCCACTAAGATCATCTTGGTCGCACTTAAGCCGACTGACAGTAAGTCGACATTTCACAACATTTAGCGGTTTTGCATGATTCTCTGATTTCTACACTTAGTCGCAATTTAACACACTGTGTCCTTGAGAGAATCGACCTAGGGTTAGCTATACTATAGTTAGCTTTAGTATTTATTTGAGGCGTGTAAGATGACTAAAAACTCGCTTATCAGTGACCCACTTTTGAGTTTATCTGTAGAAGGGTGGTCACGATAGCCCAGCCAGAGCGTGACGTTTCAGGGGATGTCCACACTCTGGGATTCATTCCTGTCTGTGGAAGATGCCCAAAAAAGGTCTTGAGCTATGGTAACCAAAGGTGAGGTGTTTAGAGCCACAAACGGACCCTGTAGTTGCCCTAGACCCCTTCGCATCGAGTCTGCCAACTCACCAGCCTCAATAGCCAAGTCTTCTTGTCTGAAAACCTTCAAGGAGCCAAAGCACAGTGCATACATTAGTAGAGCCAAAGCACAGTGTGAGAATTTGCAGACACATGACCACGGAGACTGGCTATGGGATCCAGATTACTAGAGCCTGCAAGAACTGGCCTTTGCCCTTCGAGATCTCTTTATGAATAATAATAGCCAGTTTTCGGCTCTCATGTGTCCACATGACTCCCCAAGTACAACATGGCATGCATGGCTCCTGTTTTCTATTCTTCTACATACATGGCATAACGATAGCACATAACATACATTACATGGTTGTGTCTCACAAACACGCGTTGGGATCCCATAAGGGCTAAGCTGTCCGTGCACACAACACGCTCCAAATCTAAGGTTATCGAAAGCAAAATTGGAACACTCGAATTACAGAATCAAGATCTCAAAGGGGAGGTAAGCCAACTGAAAAAGCAGATGGCTGAAATATTTTAGATCCTCTCCCAAACCAATGTCACCATCACGGCCATGGCTAATCATGGCACTACTAGGCACGCTCAGGCCAATAACAATGTTGGCCCTCTGCCCCATGCAGTAAGGGACCCGCCGCATGGAATGCCATAAGGGTGGAACGTCGAAACTCCTGCCAACAAGGAACAGGAACAACCGAAGACCGAGGCCCAACATCAGGCCTCGCGGACTACTCCATCCCTCATGGTCCACAAACAAACACCTCTGGCCGAGGACAAGTGCCAGTCCCTAGAGGAACGACTTCGTGCCGTAGACGGCGGAAACCGGTTCGAGCTAGAGGCTATGGGTCTTTGCCTCGTTCCGAATGTGGATCTTCTGGCCGATTTTAAGACCCAGAATTCGACAAGTACAAAGGAAGTTCCTGCCCCAGGGTTCACCTGGCTATGTATTGTAGGAAGATGGCGACCTACATATACGATGACAAGATCCTCGTCCACTAATTCTAGGATAGCCTGACAAGAGCGACCCTTAGCTAGTACATTAGTTTAGAGCGGGGGCATGTCCAAACTTGGAGGGACCTGGCGGAAGCCTTCTTGAAACAATACAAATACAATGAGGATATGGTGCTGGATCGCTCCCGGCTCCAAAACACAATCAAGAGGGAACAGGAAGGCTTCAAGGAGTACGTGTAGAGATGGCGCAAGTTGGTAGCGCAGGTTCAACCACCAATAACCTAAAGGGAAATGGCTACCATGTTCATAGACACCCTTCCATCCCCTTCTTACGACAAAGTGGTGGAAAGCGTCACCTCCAACTTCACAGACCTCGTGGTGGTGGGCGAGAGAATAGAGTTGGACATCAAACGCGGTAAGCTCGCCCAAGCTAACAGCAACAAGCTCCCGCCAAAGAAAAGGAAGGGAAAAACCAATGAGGTGATAATAGAGCCTATCCTCCCACAAGGGAAAAGAACCACTCCCTCATATCTAGTTGAGTTCCATGTCGGGGACCGGGTCACGACTACCCAGGCTAGCTCACCGCCATGGCCATACGTCCCTTCTTATCAGCCATGAGTCGACGTAGGAGTAGCCGTCACTCCAAGGTCAGCAAAGCAAGGCGCAAGAAGACCGCCCAGAACGCTAAGTTCGATCCCCATGACCTACATGGAACTGCTCCCTCAATTGCTGAAGCAGAAACTCGTGGAGGCACTACCCCTCAAGCCTCTAGTTGCCTCGTATCTAAGAAGCTACGACCTCAACGCTAGGTGCGGCTACCATGGCGGGGCTGTAGGCCATGCCACCGAAAGATGTTGGATCCTGAAACACAAGCTCCAAGATCTTCTAGATGGTGGTCTACTTGATTTCCAAGATCAAGGGCCGAATGTGCAAAACGACCCTCTCTCGACCCATAGAGGCGCGTCTGTCAGCGTGATAAGCCACGAAAGCAGGGAGAGGGTGAAGAGCCCCAATAGACGGGCAGGGAGCTTGATGGCTTGACCGAGAAGGTAGCGCTATAAGAAAGTTCGAGACGATCCAAACTCGGCTATACGGGGCCTGTAAAGAAGAAAGGACCAGGGCAGAAGACTTAGGGTACACAGTAGAACCTCTTATAGGGGCATCATACCCCAAGGTCAAATCGCAATGACCGAGAGTCAACACTTCGAGTTGGCAAAATGAGTACATGGTGGCCCAGGAGTCGGATAGCCAGACGGACGAGGCATTACCCGACTCGGTCTCTTAGCAAAAGTAAATCAAATAAGTGCATCTACATAGGCCCCTGTGCCACCTTCAAACAATTTAATAAAATATGTTGTATACTTTCCTTTGTTTTTATCCTTCATTCTTGCATTTCAAAATTTATCCAATTCGTTTATTCAAAACCGCACCCAAAGCTCTTTTTTTCTTACTTCCCAAACGCGGTAAAATCGAGTAGCCTAGATACAATGACCACCCGTCGAATTGATAATGCGACCCTTGTGCCCGACAATGTTAGCAAATCCCGTCGGTAAGATGACGAGGAAAACCCAGAGGAAGAAGTTTTGATTGAACTCGAAAGAGTAATAGAATAGGGAAGACTCTAGTTCGGTAACTATGAAGAAGGAAGGCAGCCCTATTACCATAAGGGGGCAACCGAGGACTGCAAGAGAGCCTTGAGAAGGTTAGCAGCTGGTTTCGCCTGGGACGAGCCAGTCCTCCACAAGAAGAAGCGCGGGCTTAACACTACTCTGAGGCATAAACACCCTAAGGAAAAAAAGAATAAAGAAAAAACAAGAAAGAAAAGAAAAGAGAAAAACAATAAAAAGAAAGGGAGACACAAGAGTGAAAGAAAAAAAACAAAAAAGGAAAAATGAAAAGCAATGAAAAGCAAAGAACAAGAAATCAAAAATACCCTTAACAAAAAGGTAAAGACTCGCCGATGCAAGGGAAGACACTTGATACCCAGGAAAATCAGGCCCAATGGCAAGGACTTGAGACAGGACTAGGCTCCAAACCGTGAAGAAATCTTGTAAAGTTAAATGTATCTTCTTAGTAGGAGCCTCAATATTAACTGAATCGGTCAAACTGTTCTATCCTCGAGAGCTCAATTAAGAAAGAATCCAAAGGTCAACCCCGAGTCTCCAAGACGGAGGAGTTAGCACCACTAACGCAAGGGGAACCGGTTATCAATCCCCAGAAAAGGCATTAGGTCAGAGGCTGGTCTTGACCTGTATTCTACTCCATGACTATCAATCCCCAACATAAGGAATTAGGCTAGAGGTTAGTCCTGACCTGTATTCTACTCCACATGTACTGATTCCCAACAAAACGCATTAGGCCAAAAGCTGGTACACTACTCCTCGTAATCCCCCAGGAGGGATCCATACTTGCGAACTCTCCCCATCAACAAAATTTTCTCATAGAATATTCTATTAAGTAGAGGGAAGACTAAAGACTAAGACACCTTTGCGTTGAGACTGAGGAAGGGGAGCACGGCTGCCCGCCTCGGAATCCGGCTATCTTGCCACTGTGCCCTAACGAAACCCACACAAGGCCAAGGCTAAAGGTAGGGTCCATTTTGGCCACCAAGTCATCCTACAACGCGCATGTCGGCCAAAAGACCGCGTCGTGAGCGTACTCGAACCCGGGTGTCCCACGTGAGCATGAGACTAAGGCGAGGGGCATTTCATGTACGCATAAGACACTTGCATGAATAAGACGCACCCCAACATACATGTATAACACGGTAGGGACGGGAAACACTCCATGCATACATTGAACCTAATCCGACTCCGTGTCGAAGCCTACCCTAGCATAGTGAACCTAATCTGACTCTATTTCGAAGCCTACCCTAGCATAGTGAACCTAATCTGACACCACGTCGAAGCCTACCTTAGCGTAGTGAACACCTCTTCTGACTCTATGTCGAAGCCTACCCTAGCGTAGTGAACCTAATCCGACCCCGCGTCGAAGCCTACCTTAACATAGTGAACTCCTAACCTGACTCTATGTCGAAGCCTACCCTAGCGTAGTGAACCTAATTCGACCCCACGTCGAAGCCTACCATAGCGTAGTGAACTCCTTTTCCGACCCCGTGTCGAAGCCTACCTTAGTGTAGTGAACTCCTAATCCGACCCCGCATCGAAGCCTACCCATGTGTAGTGGACCTTATTCCGACCCCGTGTCGAAGCCTACCATAGTGTAGTGAACTCCCTTACCGACTCCGAGTCGAAGCCTACCTTAGTGTAGTGAACTCCTAATCCGACCCCGTGTCGAAGCCTACCCTAGCATAGTGAACTCCCTTGCCGACTCCATGTCGAAGCCGACTCCGAGGTAGTGAATTCAAGCCGACTTTGAGTCAAAGATGACTTCTTTGTCGTAAACCTCAGATAACCGTTTCTGTGTCAAGCAATTCTTCAAAGTAATAAGAGAAATAAAAGTCCAAATCAGTTATGTTCAATTTATTTCCACTTCAGATGCCTCCATTTCTTCACCTTATTTCATGAGTAGGGTCCCAGATCACAAAAAGTTGTCAGTTTCATAAGTTAGCAGAATTCCAAAATTAACAAAACGAATAAGTTTAGGATTTCCAAAACACAAAGTCTATCAAGCTTAGAGTCCCAAGTATATTAATAAAATGTCGAGTCGTTCAAAAGTTTCCTTAGTGTAGAATTATAAGTCTGCTAATACAGGATTTCGTTCCTTAATTTAGAAGTTTGAGTATGTCAACTTTAGATTGTCATTATTCATTAGCCCAGAGTCCTAGGGTTGAGTCTACCTCCTCAGAGTCCCTCGGTTAGCCATTTGGTTTGTTTTAGTCGCTACAGTTCCACAGCTGCAAAAGCAAAAAGAGGAAAAAAACAACAAAGAGAAAAGGAAAAACACAATAGATGAGCAAACGCAATTTGTTTATTGAACATAACAGAGATTACATCAAGAGGACTTCTACATCAGAAAAGAGAAAAAACAAAAAAAAACAAAATAGAAAATGAAAACAAAAGACATTTCCCATCCACTACGTCTTGTTCCACAACTCAATTGCTGAAGCCGACTTCGAAAGCTGCCATCCACTAAAGCATTTGCAAATCTTAAGGTGGCCAAGCCAACTCCTACAACTACTTCGTACACTCCAGCTTCCAAGGGGCGTTCGCAGCCTGTGGTAGCAAAGCACCCAATTTTGACCCCCCAGGAAGGGTGACAACGAAACTACCGCGGGTAGCTTAGTGAGGTACTTCCCGACCACACCCGAACCTAGAAGATGCGAGGCAACCCCAAAACTGAAGTCGAGATCCAAGCACGTCCTTCGAAGAAGGTCTAAAGTGATAAATTCAAGACCGGGAAAGAAAAGCTCATTGAGAGTGAGACCCTGAAGGAGGATGACAGGAAGAACGTCATTGAAAGGATGCTTGTCATGGTTACAGAGAGGACTCCTATTGCACAAGAGCAATTGTATTTGAAGAGACCATAGATTATGGACCTCAATGATTGTAGCAATGATTATGCTAGAACCTGGTAAGGTCCTCCATGCACCCATCTCGAATGCTGAAGCAGGGAAGGCCTCAAAAATAAGGTTGCCCGCTTGCCACTACACGCACGTCACTCACTTATCACATAGACCCAGGAATAAGGCCTCTCAAGGGAAATGGTCGTTGTGCTCTAAGGTACATGCCTTTAGAATCAGGGGTTTAAGAAGAAGAAGCATGCCCCAAAGCATCAAAAGGATAAGGAAGGAGACATTTTCATAGAAAGGAAAAGGGCAAAGTTGAAAGGCGAGGAAACAACAACATAAGACTTTCCTATTTATAGCCAAAAAGAAGCATGTCCAAGAAGCCAAGGAATTAAATGCAGGCGCGAAAAAGTAGGAACATTGAATTCATCTACTGCTGAAATTGAAGAGCGCATTTAAGGAGAAACGATGAAACTCAGCGAAACGATGCGACCCTTGCTATTATAATGCCAAAACGTGCAACCTTTTGGCTTCCCAACAATCATAACGCCTGAAAGTGAAACGCTCCATGCATGACTCCTGACTCTTCAGTGGCTACACCGCTTTGCAGAAAGGCATGTCGTTCCCACGCGCAACTCTCTACCTCTCGACAACCACACCATATCCCCAAACCGACCATCCATCAAACTGATTTGACTCACCATTGAGTCGGCTCCACTCCTTAGCAAACCACCGCTACCCAGCCGACCACTTAGATGGCCTAGTCCTTCAACAAAGTCGACATCAACAAGTTCCCCACTAACATGACCATCGGTCAACCCGGTACATAGACAAGGACTAAGAACAAGTGATCTTTATTGCTGATCACCATGGAAGACATCAACGTCTCCCTTGGGTGATCACAAATAAAGAGGGGGCAATTGTAGGACTCTAAATCCATCCGACAAAATAGGCAGTCCACAAGAAACCTTGAGCCCAAAGAAGATTTAAGCCCAAGAGGGCCAAGAAGAAACCCATTATGAAAGTTAGCCGACTCGACCATGTTTGAGAGGAAGAGCACAGCATACTTAACGACAGTCAGCAGGGCAGGACCAATAGAGACGTACACAACCTAGCCCACAACTCGGATGAAGCCCAAGAGGACCACTGTCCACACACCACCCCCGGCCGGGCAGACGTAGAAAAGGGGCCCAAACGATCAGGGACCTAAAGTGGCCACGTTAAGCACGCGAGACTACACCGCAATAGTGACGAGAGTTGATTAGCTCAACTTAAACAAATAAGATCTGCCACCTCAGCTCAAAGGTAACAACCTCACCAAAATCAGAGCAATCCAAGCTGCACGATCTTCTAGAAAGAAAAGAGGGGCTATCAATAAAGCCATGCCAACAAACTAGGGGCTCCACCACCATTAACAGAACAAGATCCTCGCCAATCGCAGCGAAGGAAAGAGCCATGACAACAGCTACCCGCTAAAGGTGCCGTGAATTCAGGAGAACGTGCCACAATCAAGCATAAGAGTATCAACCTCGGGATCACCAAGGCTAATGAACTAGATCAGGAGGCTGGAGCAGCTCCGCGTGGCAAGATCATACCCACCCTCATCACCCTCTCAAAGGCTATAAAAGCTTTAGCTCGAGGAGGTCAAAGCCAAGAATCGAAGACTAAGGGAGGAAAGCGGAATCATTAAGGAATTGTTGCAAAATTACAACTCAAATTCTGAAAAGATCAGCTACAAACTTACGTAGTGACCAGCCCTTTGGATCCCAAGTAAGCTTCTTGGCCAAAACTCCAGTCAAGCTATAAACATTCCCCCTAGGCACACTTCAGGTGGCGAATACGTAATTCATCACACGAGTCGGCCTCCCCCTCTCACTAAACTCAAAACTTCCCCGGGTTTATATGATCCCAATACTCTAAGTCTCTAGCGCATAACCCATCCCTACCTCAAAGTCTGTTACACTCTAGATGGCCGACAAGTCGTGAGAGGCGAGCACTCCGGACCCCACCTTCAAGTCGCGAGAGCTGAGCACCTAATGGAAAGGTCGGTTCCTGTATGCCAGACCCTGGATGACACCTAAGGGAAGGTCCAACCACACTGGGACCCACACCCTGCATGCACAACAGTGTTCACGTTTCGAGGGAAGGACGCCTAAGGGAAAGTCTGACTTTGTCACTCACTGCACGCGTCCCTCAAGAACTACGTCAACTTTGATTCCTCCCAGTTAGGAGGTACGTAGGAGCAAGAGGCCTGCTCTGGTCAAGTTGATCATCCCACCAAAACTTATCTCTGTGTCATCTGCCACTATAATAGAGGTTACGTAGCATGCAATTTATGGGGTAACTACCAAATGGTAGGCGGATGGGATGATACATCACTCCCATGTGTAATCGGCTCCTTACCCAGACTCTCTATTTCGAGACCACGCCTTATCCACCCTTGATTTCTAGTGTACTAGTAAACACTAGTGGTAGTTCCAATCCGAGTCACTTCGGTTCAAGTCGGCCCTCCTTGGGGATAGCTCAACCGTTTCCGACTCATCACGTCGGGTCCTTGGGGATTCCCAACATCTCCTCGGACCACATTTTCGCATCCATTTTGACCCCCACGTCATCAATAGCTAAATTCACCCGCCTGTCAAGGCAATTTAGGTCGCATCAGGTGCCAATTTGATAATTCGCTTTTGTCGTGGTGGCTTTTATCAAATAAAATTAAAGCTAACTATAGTATAGCTAACCCTAGGTCATTCTTCTCAAGGACACAATGTATTCAGTTATGCCTAGTGTATGATCAGAAATTCATGCAGACAATAGAGTTGTGTAGGAATGCAGACTCACTTTCGACTAGATGTTGACTTGCTCTCAATAGGAACCAGTCCAACTTTATCTCGGTAGAGATGAGTCCGACATGATCCCGGCTAGAGTATAATCAGTCAACTCGGCCTTGATGCAATATTTATAGAATCATTTCGACCAGTCTCAAGTAGAGGCAACCGGGAACATAAACAAGGTGGGATTGAATGTGGAAGTACTGCAGAAAGTAAGCTAATCTAAGAAAACAATAACAACTACGTTACTTACAATTACTGTATCAATTCATAGGTCAACAACACACGATCTAGTTGCTTATTGATTAACATGCAACTCCAAACCAACCTAAATTCTTATGATGACCACCGAACATTCGTCTGTTGCCTGGCCGAGGAATTACACAACTACAACCTCATAACCCGATAGGGAGTAAGCACGTGGTTGATCTAAGGATTCCCTAACTTGTTGTCAGATCGGTTCCAACCGGCCTAATCTAACATGCTATACTCTTACGGTTTTACAAACATGGCTCTGATACTAGTAAGAGAAGCTTAATAGAACAGGAATTACACATGGAAAGTAGATATGGAAACGCAATCATATATTGAAAAACATGTTATTGATACAGGGTTTGATACATGAAAAGGATGAGAATAACTCAGTCTCCTACGCCTATAGCGACCCTGGCGGAGACTATAGTGGTTCACCGGAATTGGTCCAAGCCCTAAAGGTTCCTTCTACCAGATTGCGCCGGCTATACCGGTCGATCACCTTTGATAACCTCTACCTCAGACTTAAAACCTACACCCCTCAACTGATTGTATGCCATACTGAGGAATCATGCACCACCAAGCAACAATGGAGCGAAGTGAAGAAGATGAACAGAGTGCGAGAATTAGAGTGAATGTGCGTGTGTATCAACCCCCAAAATCGTGCCCTGCATTCTCCTTTTATACATTTCCGCTGCTTCTAGCGGAAGATTTTAGAGAAGTTCCTAGAAGCTTGTAATTCTTAATGATTACGTAGCTAACTAACAATCGATTACATAATAGAATGACGATTCATGCTAACAAAAAACTTCAAGAAGAATCCAACTGATAACCTCCTACAATTGTCATGGTCTTTCTTTAACCCTCTTCGTATGCCACACGTTAGAGATTGTTGGAGTTGGTCTTAAGGTTCAAAGCAAATTCGGCTCTTGAAGTTTAGAGTCAGTTGGCTGGGACTCAGGCTCGGACTTAGAGGTTTGGGTGGACTGAAAAGTGATATTTTATACACCTCACAAAGGCTTAAGATGGGTATTATTAAGACCGTTTAGTTATTAAGAGTCTTATCTTAGTTAAGATTCAAATTATGGGCCTAGAAATAGGAAAAATTTAAATCTGTGCTAAAATAAGGATTTTAACTAACAAAAGATTGGACTTGTTTTGTAGGCCTGAAAGCCGAGAGCATCTCGACGAAGCAGAAGTCGAGAGCATCTTGACCAAGCAGAAGCCGAGATCATCTCGGCCAAGCAGAAGCCGAGAGCATCTCGGTCCAAAGGAGCATCTCGGCCCAAGCTGACTTCAGTGGCAAAAATCACTTCGGCAAGAATGCAGATATGACTATGCTAAAATTAAGGAATCTAAAATGTAGATTTAATTCTCCTAGAATTAAGGAATCTGTAATGCAGACATGATTATCCTAAAATTGAGGAATCTGTAATGCAGATTTGACTCTCCTAGAATTAAGGAATTTGTAATGTAGATATGATGCTAGAATCAAGGAATTTGTAATCTCCTATGATTGAGAATCTGTAATTCAAATTTGTAATCTCCTAGGATTGAGAATTTGTAATCAGTAATTCAAATTTGTAATCTCCTAGGATCAAGGAATCAGTGATTCTGTGAGATTAGATTTGGCCAGCTTGTGTATAAAAAGAGCACACCAGGCCACGTCTTCGGTGTGGAATTTCAACAGAATCTAGACCTAGTGCCGTCAGCAGCTACAAACACTTCAAGCTAGCACGGTGGTACACGAAGCTTCAGTAAGGTGTCTCTCTCGGTCGAAGAGGTATAGGATCAGGATTTGGGAAGCTCGAAGCTGTCAGAGGTGATCGCTCCGTATAGCCGATGCACTCCGATGGACGAAAACCTCAACGTCTGGCCATCACTAGTGCACCACTACCGTCCTTCCATTGGCGATCGTCATGGAAGGCGGATTCTCTAGGAACTCTGAATTTCTCACCTTTGTGTTCGATTCTGTTTCAATAACACAACTGGTTTGCTATTCTATTCTTTGATTTTAATCCTTGCGCTTTAATTTACTTTAACATTGTTAGAGGTAGATCACGTTAGACTAGGGCCGGTCGGAACTAGTTTAATAATCTGATTAGGTAGAGAACCTAAAATCAACCAAGTACATACTCCCTGCCAACTAATGAGCTAGCGGTTGTGTAAATCCTCAGTATGGCAGTGGACAAACGTTCAGAGGTCGTCATAAGAATCTCGGGTTGAATAGGAGTATAATTCTAAGCAAGAATGGTAAACTACTGTGTGTTGATTTCCGAATTGGTACAGTAGATTATTTTAGCGTAGTTAGTTTACTTTCAGTACTTAGTTTATTTTCTGCACTTAAACATAACCCCCCTATTTATGGCTTTCCAAAGTCCGAGACCGAGTTAGTCCGACTCCGTTGCGTCCGAGTCAGTCTAACTCTGTTGCGTCCGAGTCTACGCTTAGCCAAGACTGTGTCAGATTCGCCTCTACCGAGAGCGAATCGGATCAGTCTTTGCCGAGAGCGAGTTGGCATTCTATACGTGACGTTTCTACATAAAACTCTGATTTGTACACTTAGTCACAATTTAACACATTATGTCCTTGAGAGAATCAACCTAGGTTAGCTATACTATAGTTAGCTTTAGTATTTATTTGAGGCGAGTAAGACGACTAAAAACCCGCTTATCAAATTAGAGTCGTTGCTGGGGAGACAAGTTCTTTTGTGTCTTTGTGTGCCAAAACTAAGTTAAGCCGAATCCCGGGTCTATGGAATGTTGTGTCTATCATTGAGTCATAGAGTCATAGAGTTTGTCGAGTTTGTTGAGTCTGTATTTGTTTTCTTTTGACCAAGTTTGTTTCTGTTTTCTGTTCATTGAATCTCTGCATAACTGATTTTATCTTGTTTGCATTACTGATTTTCTGATACTAACATTGAACTTCTTTGCATAACTGATTTTCTGTCTTGCATAACTAACATTGAACTTATTTACATAACTAACATTAACTTATCTTGCCTAATCGACTCTAACTTTTATTTTTCAGCAAATTTTTTTCTGTTTCACTTATGTTATTTTTTTCTCTCTTCAGTTGATTAGCTTCTTGTTTCTCTTTTGTTTTCCTTTATTTGGTCAATAACACTTGTGCACTCTAATACTAGCATTGTTCCTAATTCTTCTTATCTTGATCATTCTGCTCCTGGGTCCAATGGAGAAGGGCATAAGCTATACATTGTTATTATGATGTATTAACCGTGGTATCCTCAATATCCCGAATGGGATGGATCCTAGTCAAACGAGAATTATCCATTTGAGCTAACAACTGTGCTGCTTGAGTTTTATGATTTTGCAGGTAACACTCACCATTTTGACAATGGGGGATCCACGGCATCTAGAGGAAGGAATGAGATTGCTGTTGCTGACAATCAGAGATTTGAAGGATACATAGATAGATGTGGCATGTGTGGTTCTGTAGGATAATCATTCAATGATTGTCCCATTTTGCAAGAACCACCACCTCTACTTAGACTACAACCGGTACAAGAAAGTTCCTTAGAGGATTTAATCAAGCAATTATCCATGAATAACATTCAATTCCGAAAGAATGTGTCTTCCACTCAACAACTAGTGCAGTAGCTTAATAGTTCAAACATTTCACCCTCTCTGGAAGATCTAGTGCAACAATTTCAACAAAACAACATGCAGTTTCAACAAAATATAATTGCCATAGTGTAAGAGTTGACAGCACAGATTAGTCAACTGGCCACCACGACAAATCAGCTACAATTCGAAGATTCTGGATAGGTTCCTTCCCAAGCCATTCTCAATCCACAAGAGAATATAAGTGACATAACCATGAGGAGTGACATGGAGCTGCCGCAACAACAATCACTAAAAGTGCAATATGGATTTTCTGGAAATCCGGATTCAGAGAATTCAACCACTGTGCTGGGCTTTGCCGACTCCAGTAGTGTTGCCAACTCCATGCATGTTGCTACCAACTCTACTAAGATGGCTGAGATTGACGACTACATGCCAACTATTTCTGATCTGGCTGATGTGGTTAAGATTGCAAATTCTATGCATGATGTTACTGATCTTACTGATATGACATTGGATATGATTTCGAACCAAGTTACTAGGGTCGAGATAGCTGATCCCGCATGTGCTGATGTTGACATTACTAATCCCATGTGTGTTGATGCCAAGATGGCCGATCCCAAATATGCTAATGCTGATAATGCTTTTGCGGATAGAGCTAAGGATTCCAATTCTCTGCTTGATAAGTCAGACAATGTTAATATGACTGAAAGTGCCGACTCCATGGTTGAGGGCCTGGATCTTGCTGATAAGATTGCAATTTCGGATCTTGCTGACTCTAGAAAACAGGACGAAGTGACGATCAACTCTAACATCCAGGAGGAAGCCATAGCCGAGTCCAACAACTTAGAAGGAGCTGATTCTGAGTCGAACAATCAAGAGGCCACTAAGCCCAATTTGGGAGCCGCAACCCGTAAACAGGCCGAAAATGAGATAGTTCCCAATTGTCGAGACCCGACAAGAGCTAAGACCAACACGAGCAAAAAGACAGATACCGAGTCTGATTCAAACAAACAAAGTCAGAAGCAGCTAAAGGCTGAGACCAACTCGGCAACCCAAGTATCAAATCCTGACCGAGTCGGCCAATTGAAGCTGAGACGAGACGAAACCAACTCGCGTGAAGAGACACATGCCACGTCCGACTCCATCTCGGACAATAGAATCCACAAGCAAGTACCATTTATGTCCAACTCAAACATGGAAGCTAAGTCCATTCTCGGTAATCAAGGTCGAAATCGATATCAAGCAAAGTCTGAATGTGTCCTTGGTAGCCAATGCCGCAACTTGACGGATGCCGAGACTATATCAGGTAGCCACATCTACACGTGGACAACTGTGATGACACGTGACCATCCGACTCTACATTCGAAAAGCCGAATGCACTCCCGGCAGTCGAGTCAGGAATCTATAAATGAACCTTCTTCACTTCGTTCACCAGCAGCAAAATCAATACCAGTGTCATCCATAGCACATCCATTCCAAGCCTTAGTAAATTTTCATTTTGACTAAACACTCTGAATTTCTTGGAAATATGGATTTTAAGAATTTTCTTAATTGTGAATGTACCGGCACTAGATTAACTAAATCTTCTTTGTGTGTGAAAAGCAGCAATGACACTAATCCCAGTGTAGGGGTTATAGGCAATATTGCAGAGAAGCTACTGGAGGATATCTTGTTGAAACTATCAAAATGGATGAGGAGAAAGCTCCCCCAAGCTATAGAAAACAAGAGTAGAGCAAAAATACTGGAACTCAGATTTTGCACATTCTTTCCACCCTGAAAAAAAAAAGTCTTTCTACTTCACCCCTTCCTTTGCACACATATGTTTTGCATTGAGGATAATGCATCATTTAAGTGTGGGGGGGTGTTCCGTATGAGGGTGACGGTTTGTTTGGTTTTGTTTTGTTTTTAGTTTCGCTGTTTCATTTTTTATTTCGTTCCTATTCTATTTCATTTTGTTTCTTTTCTTCTCATTTCAATCTCTTTTCAAGTCATTTTCCCTTGATCTAAATAAAAAGTTGTCCAAGCCGAGTCCATGCCGACTCTGGTTCCATCTCGGCCGGATCCAGATTGACTTCGGCCTTGTTTCATATTTTGCTTTTAATTCTGATTTTTGTTTTGTTTTCCATTAACTAAACTTTGATTTTTGATTGCCAAGAAAAACGTTTTGAAAAAAAAAAAGGATTTCCTTCTGGATTGGATGAAACAGTTAAAGGTATGCATGATCTTGGTGGGAAGATTTTTCAAAATTGACATGGAATGAAATCCCTACATCTTTGAGCATTGAGTGATTGAGAAACTAAAAAAGAAGAACCTTCAGTGATTGAGCTTGAAGTGTCTGCAGTTGCTGACTGCGCTAGGTTTAGATTCTACTGAAATTCCACACCGAAGACGTGGCCTGCATGCTTTATTTATACATAAGCTAGCTAAATCTAATCTCATAGAATCACTGATTCCTTGATCCTAGCAGATTACAAATTTGAATTACAGATTCTCAATCCTAGGAGATTACAAATTTGAATTACTGATTACAGATTCCTTAATCTTAGTAGATTACAAATTTGAATTACAGATTCTCAATCCTAGGAGATTACATATTTGAATTACTGATTACAGATTCCTTAATCTTAGCAAATCATATATGCATTATAGATTCCTTAATCTTAGGAAATCATATCTGCATTACAGATTCCTTAATTCTAGGAAAATCAAATATGTATTATAGATTCCTTAATTCTAGGGAAATCAAATTTGTATTATAGATTCCTTAATTTTAGCATAATCATATCTACATTCTTGCCAGAGTGATTTTTGTCACTGACGTCGGCTTGGGCCAGGATGTTCATTTTTGGCCGAGATGCTCTTGGCTTTCAAGCCTACAAAACAAGTCCAATCTTTTGTTAGTTAAAATCATTATTTTAGCACAAATTTATATTTTTCCTATTTCTAGGCCCATAATTTGAATCTTAACTAACACAGGACTCTTAATTACAAAACAGTCTTAATAATACCCTTAAGCCCTTGTGAGGTGTATAAAATATAACTTATCAGACCCCACACTTACCACTTTTGCACTCTTGAGCAAAATCAGATTTCAAGAAAATTGAGAGAGGAAATATCTTTTAAATGAATTTTTTAAGTTTGACAAACAGATCAAGCATGCAATCATCCTAGAATCCAAATTTTCAAACAATCTATGAGGGTTACTCTCTCACACCCAAGGCAAATAAGCAACCTACAAACATTAAAGAGTAACTGAGAAGTGACCGAGCTCTCTCTCAGGGCATATTCTCTCAATCTCTCAAGTGTTTGGGATTGTGTATACACTCAAACATCCCATGCAACTGGAACTACCAAACTTTGACTAGCCTCTCCTTCTGCACCTTCAAAATCACATGCAATCATGATCATTAGGACTTCTTGTCGTCTTGTAATGTGGCCAAGGTTAAGGGTAGGATACAGGATGGTAAGTGAGCTTTAGTAACCATAGGGAAGGGAGGAGCAATGGGGAATGAGTTCGCAGCATGGAGGGAATCCCCCAGGACTTGCAGTTCTATTAAGAGCATTCTTGCTCACTTCTTTTCTTTCCATTTTTCACTTTTCTTTTCTTTTTTTTTCACTTCTTGTTTTGCAGCTTTATGTTGTATTTTTGTTGCAACTTATAACTTTTGACTTCTTTCCCTTCTTTGTTTCATCCTGCGCTTGTTTTTCTTTTTTTTCTTTTTCAACCCTTTTCCGATGTACTATTCTTGCTATGTCCCTAGGTGCCTCTCCCACACTTGAACGAGACCCACTCCTAAAAAAATTCCAAAGCTCCTTTGCCCCCCTAAGGTTGAGGTTGATCATGGTTTTTCGGCTTTGGCTTGTAATGAGCTGTCATATTAGAACAAAAGTGGTTATTTAGGCTCAAAGAGGATAAACAAGGGATAAAGTTTGCAAGGTAAGTCCATTTGGCTCGGGGCTTAATAGAAACATGGCCTAGATCATATCACTCCTAAATGCAAAACGAGATGTATCCAGAGAGTCAAGGCAAAATCTAGAGTAACCAGTCATCATGAATGCAAATATCACACAAGAAAGGAAAGAATGGCGAGATATAAAGCTATTATGTATACAAGGGTCGAAAATTCTCAGATGGATGGTTGCTCAATCACTAAAGGTTCCTCTTTTTCAGTTTTTTCAATCACTCAATGCCCAAAGATGCTGAAATTTCATTTCGTGTCAAGTTTGAAAAAGTTTTTCTCTAGGGTCATGCATACCTTTCTTTGTTTCATTTTTACTCAAGGAGATCAATTAAGCTTTTTTCAAAATAGTTTTCTTAGTAGTTGGAAATTATAAATCAGCTAAGGGGAAAACAAAACAAAAATCAGAATTAAAAGCAAAATATGAGACAGGGTCAAAGTCAATCCGAATCCGGGCAAGATGGAACCGGAGTGGGCATGGACTCGGCTTGGACAACTTCTTATTTAGATCAAGGGAAAATGAATTGAAAAGATATTGAAAAGAAAAGAAACAAAATAGATAAGGAATGAAATAAAAACGAAATAGCAAAACTAAAAACAAAACAAAACCAAACAAACTGTCAGGGCGTAAGACATGCCACTGAAAGGTGTTGGAGCCTGAAACACAAGGTCCAAGACCTTTTGGATGGCGATCTACTCGGCTTCCAGGACCAGGGAATGAATGTACAAAATAATCCTCTCCCGCCCTACAGAGGCGTGGCAATAAATGCAATAAGCCACGAAAACTGGGATAAGGCTGAGGGGGCCAATAGAAGGGAAGGAGAAGAAAATACGGTCGGATGCACCACTAACTCGGTCAGCTGGGTGGAAGAAGGAGCCCATTCGAGTTGGCTGAACGAAGCCGAGTCCATCTCAATAGCGTACATTGCAGGAAACAGCAACCCTGACCCAAAATCGTTAATTATTCATTACAACTTGGCCTCTAAGCCCAAAGTGACATTTATTATTCAAGTCCCAGCCAAGCCAGTTTACAATAATAACACAATCCCGTGGAGGTACCCTGCAGGGGAAACAAAGACACCTCTAGCAATAAAAGACAGCCTAGTCCTAAAGGTCACCAACATAGCTAGGACCGGAGGAGTGACTCAAAGCGGCATGATCTTCGCCCCAGAGAGCTTACAGAACAAAGACCCGATGCATGTAAAGAAAGACAAAGCACCAGAAGTGCCAAAAAGGATTGTGATAGAAGGGGAAGCCATGGAATTCCTCAAATTAATCCATCACAATGAGTACGAGATGCTGGGTCAGCTACACAAGACTCCAACACGCGTCTCACTTCTCTCACTACTAATCAACTCAGAGGACCACCGTAATCTTCTCCTAAAAGTGTTGAATGATGCCTATGTGGCCCAAGACATCATACCTGAAAATTTTGAAGGCATCATCAACAATATTACAACAATCCGTCACCTCTCCTTTTTTGAAGACGAGATCCCAGCCGAGGGCAGGGGCCACAACCAACCTCTCTATATCGCTGTCAAGTGAGGTAACTATATGATAGCGAGGGTACTAATAGACAATGGCTCCTCCCTCAATGTAATGCCCAAGGCCACTTTGGACAAGCTGTACTCAACCAACTCTACCCTTAAAATTAGTTCAGTACTGGTCAGGGCCTTTGATGGATCTAAACGGGAAGTAATGGGCGAAATCACTCTTCCCATATGCATAGGGCCAATAACATTTGACATCACTTTCCAGGTGATGGATATTCGACCAACGTATAGTTGCCTCTTGGGCAGGCCATGGATCCACGCCGCCGAGGCAATTCCTTCCTCCCTTCACCAAAGGGTCAAATTCATAGTTGATTAACAACTGGTCAGCATGATGGGAGAGAAGGAAGTGATGATTAGCACCCCTCTTCCTATTGAGTATGTCGAAGGGGATGAGGAAGCATTAGAAACCTCCTTCCAAGCACTAGAAATAGTAGGCACAACCAGTGCTGGAGCTGAGGAAGGAGGCTCTAAACTATCCACAGCGGCGATTATGGTTGCCAAGGTGCTAATCAGCAATGGCTTTCAACTTGGCAAGGAGATGGGCAAAGATTTAGATGGCATAGCCGAACTGGTAGCATTGCAAGAGAATCCTGGAAGATTTGGACTCGGCTACACTAAGGCTGCGGAGAAAAGAAGACCAAGGCGGAAAGTGCCAGGTAACAAATGGATACGGGCAAACCTCTATCACTATTTCACTAGTGGGGGCATCATCTCCCCGGATCAAATTGCAGCGATAGAGGACCAACTCCCCAAGCTTGAAGAATGGGTCCTCCCTACAAATAAGAGTTGGACAATTGGACCACCGAAGCCTTACTTGAACTGGTCTCCCAAAAAATGTAAATAAATACATACAAATAAGCCTTGGTGCCACCTTTCAAAGACAAGATAAATAAAACGTGTTTGTACATTCATTTTCAAATACAATTGTTTCCGTTCATATCTATTCTTGCCTTAATTTTCTTGCAAATTTCATTCATTATTCATTCAAACCATGCCTAAGACGTGTCCTTTTCTTTCTTCCCTCCTCTCGAAACACGCTAAAAATGAACAGTATAAACACCTCCCTCCAAATTAATAATACGAATCTTGAGGTCAACAATGCTAGTGAATCCTATAGGCAAGATGAGGGGGAAGGTCCAGAAGAAGAAGCCTTGGTAGAGCTGGAAAGGCTACTAGAGCAGGTAAGATCGAAACTCCAATCCGACGCTGAAGAGCTAGAGACCATTAACCTCGGTGAAGAAGAGGAAAGGCAAAGAAATTCGTGTGGGAAGCAAATGCTACCTGACATAAGAGAAAAGCTAGTTGAACTACTAAGAGAATACGCTGATGTCTTCGCCTGGTCATACCACAACATGCTGGGTCTGGACACCACTATTGTGGAGCATAAGCTACCCCTGATTCCCAACGCGATCCCAATCCGATAGCAACTCAGAAGAATGAAGCCAGAGGTGGCGCTTAAGATCAAAGAGGAGGTGGAAAAGCAATGGAACGCAGGCTTCCTGGCAGTAGCGGAATACCCTCAATGGGTGGCCAACATAGTGCCGATCCCCAAGAAAGACGGGAAGGTCCAAATGTGCGTTGACTATAGGGATCTCAACAGGGTGAGTCCCAAGGACAATTTCCCCCTACCTCATATTGATATGTTGGTGGATAACACTGCTCAACATGCCTTCTACTCCTTCATGGATGGCTTCTCAGAATACAACCAAATTCGGGTGCCAGTAGAAGACAGAGAGAAAACCACCTTCATTACCACGTAGGGAACATTTTGCTACAAAGTAATGCCCTTTGGACTCAAGAATGCCGGAGCGACATATCAGAGGGCCATGGTAACCCTATTCCATGATATGATGCATAAAGAAGTCGAAGTCTACGTGGATGATATGATCACAAAGTCAAGGATGCTGGAACAGCATTTGGAAGACTTGAGAAAGCTCTTTGAGAGATTACGAAAGTACAGGCTTAGGCTAAACCCAGCAAAATGCACCTTCGGGGTCAAAACAGGAAAGCTACTGTTTCATAGTCAACCAGAGAGGAATAGTGGTAGATTCGGATAAAGTCAAAGCCATTCAGAACATGTTGCCTCCCAGAACCGAGACCAAAGTAAAAGGTTTCCTAGGAAGAGTCAATTATATAGCGAGGTCCATCTCTCAGTTGATTGCCACATGCAGCCCCATATTCAAACTCCTTCGGAAGAACTAAAAAATGGAGTGGAATGAGGGGTGCCAAGAAGCATTCAAAAAGGTCAAACAGTACCTAGAAGCACCTCCCATCCTTGTCCTGGCAACACTAGGGAAGCCCCTAATCTTGTACCTGACAATGCTAGAAGAATCAATGGGTGGTGTTCTGGGGCAACAAGACACCTCAGGAAAGAAAGAACAAGCCATATACTATCTCAGCAAGAAATTCATAGATTGCGAACAAAGATACTCGGTATTAGAGCGAACTTACTACGCTCTAGTTTGAGTGGCGAAAAGGCTGAGACAGTACATGTTGGCCCATACTACGTGGCTTAAAGCCAAGATGGACCCCCTCAAGTATATCTTCGAAAAACCAACACTGGCAAAGTAGATAGCACGCTGGTAGATGGCTCTGTTTGAATATGATATAGTCTATACGACCCAAAAAGGCCATCTAGGGGGCGCCCTAGCTGAACAACGAGCTCATCACTCTTGGACGATTACCAGTCGCTCCTGCATGAATTCCCAAACGAACACATCATGACGGTAGAAGAAGCCAGATTTGAATCCGAGCCAGTTTGATGGAAGCTCTGGTTTGATGGAGCATCGAACCTATTAGGAAAAGGGATAGGAGCCCTATTGGCATCCCCAAAAAGCCAATGCTTTCATTTCTCAGCTAGACTAAGCTTTGACTATACCAACAATATAGCGGAATATGAAGTCAATGCCATAGGAATCATAATGGCCATCGAGCATCAAGTCAAAATGCTCAGGGTCTTCGACGATTCAGCGTTAGTCATCTATCAACTCCGCGGGGAATGGGAGACATGCGATGCCAAGTTGATCCCCTACCACGACCACATAATGGAAATGAGTGAATACTTCGACAAGATCACCTTCCATTATGTCCTGCGAGACGAAAACTAGATGGATGACGCCCTGGCCACCCTATCAGCCATGCTTCTAGTAAACCAAGGGCAGGAGATGAATATCCAGGTTTGGCATTAAGCTAAGATGTCACATTGCCAACAATTAGACCAGGATGATACAGAGGTGAATGGTAAGCCCTAGTACCATGACATCAAGGGGTATCTAGAGAAAGGAGCATACCCGTCGAGGGAAACCGAGAAAAACAAAAGGACGCTAAGAAGCCTCGTGGCTGGCTTCTTCCTAAGTGGAGCAATCCTTTACAAAAGAAGTGTTGACTGGACGCTACTCCACTACGTGGATGAGCAAGAAGTAAAGGGGATCATAAAGGAGGTAAACGAAGGAACATTCGACACCCACACCAACAGCCACGCCTTAGCCCTCAAAATTCTCAAACTCGGCTATTACTAAACCAAAATGGAGTCGGATTATTGTTAACACGTAAAAGGGTGTACGAAATGTCAAGTCTACGTTGAGAACGTCCAAGTGGCCCCATCCGAGCAACATAACCTAACTTCCCCATGGCCATTCACCATGTAGGGCTTGGATATGATCGGTCCTATAGAGCCTAAGGTGTCCAATGGACACAGATTCATTCTGGTGGCCATAGACTACTTCACAAAGTGGGTAGAAGCCATATTTTACACCAGTATAACAAAAAGCGTAATGGTCAAGTTCATTAAAAGAGACATCATATGCCGATATGGTCTCCCAGCTCACATCATCACAAATAATGGAACAAACCTGAACAACGAGATGGTGACTGAGCTATGCAGGTAGTTCAAGATCGAACACCACAACTCTACACCCTATCGTCCCAAGATGAAGAAGGCCGTAGAGGTGGCAAACAAAAACATCAAGAAAATAGTGCAGAAAATGGTAGTGACATATAAAGATTGGCATGACATGTTACCCTACACATTACACGGGTATCGTACTTCAGTACGAACCTCCATAGGGGCAACCCCCTACTCACTGGTGTATGGCATAAAAGCAGTCCTCCCAGTGGAGGTAGAAATACCCTCCCTAAGGGTCCTGGCCGAAGTCGAATTGAGTGATGTCAAATGGGTCCAAAGTCAACTAGACCAACTCAACTTGATAGAATAAAAGCGGTTGACAACTCTATGCCATTGGCAGTTGTACCAGCACAGAATCAAACATGCCTTCAACAAGAAAGTAAGGCCTCACCGATTCAAAGAAGGAGACTTAGTTCTCAGGAAAATACTACCCAATGCCAGAGAGCCGAGAGGAAAGTGGACCCCTAACTACGAGGGTCCTTATGTTGTCAAACACGCCTTCTCCGTAAGAGCACTAATACTGGTCGACCCGGAAGGACAAGAGCTCTAGCATCCAGTCAACGCAGATGCGGTCAAGCTGTTCTACCCTTGAAGGCTCCACCAGGGAAGAATCCAAAAGGCTGACCCCTGAGTCTCCAGGAAGGAAGAGTTAGCACCACCCCACATAAGAGGAAGCATTATCAATCCCCAACCGAAGGCATTAAGCTGAAAAGTTGGTCCTGACCTCCAAACCCAAAAATTCAATGGGATCCCCCAAGAGGGGCCGATACTTGTAATTTATACTGTCAATACAATTCTCTTTTCTTACACAACACGCGCTATTTTATCAAGTTGGCGATAGAAAACCAAAGCTGCATTTTCGATTCAAAGATTGAAGAGCGGAATACTTCAGCCCTATCCACGAGTTCAACAAACTCCAATCCAACGACGGGACAGAAATTGGCCCCCAGAAAGCCAGGTCTGCCCTAGTAACATGAGGCTTTCCAAGAGCAAAGGGCACCTGACTAAACACCAAGAGCTTAGGTGTAGGCATGGCACGCTTAAGGTAAAATTCCCAGTGCATAACAAAAACTAGGGTGAGAGGCATCCCATGCATACATAAAACACGTACATTCCATAATAAAAAAAACTCCTCATGCATACACGTATACATGGCGAGGAAGAAACACACCCCATGCATGCACGAGCACCTACATTCAAAAATCTTAGCCGACTTCGTGTCAAAGCCTACCTAGTTTGGTGAACTCTCTCTCGACTCCGCATCAAAGCCTACCTAGAGTAGTGAACCCTCTCCCGACTCTGCCTAGAAGCCTACCTAGTGTAGTGAATCTTAGCCGACCCCGTGTCTAAGCCTACCTTGTGTAGTGAATCCAATCAGACTTTGTGTGGAAGCCTACCTAGTGTAGTGAACCTAATCTGACTCCGTGTCAAAGCCTACCTAGTTAATGAACCTTAGTCGACTCCTCAAAGCCTACCTTGTGTAGTGAATCCAATCTAACTTCGTGTCAAAGCCTACCTAGTATAGTGAACCTAATTTGACTCCGTGTCAAAGCCTACCTAGTGTAGTGAACCTTAGCCGACATCGTGTTGGAGCCTACCTAGTGTAGTGAACCTAATCCGATTCCATGTCGAAGCCTGCCCAATGTAGTGCACCTCTCCCGACTCCATGTTGAAGCCTACCTAGTGTAGTGAACACTTAGCCGACTCTACGTCGAAGGCAACATAGTGTTGTGAACCATTTCCGACTCCGTGTCGAAGCCAACATAGTGTTGTGAACCATTTCTTACTCCGCGTTGAAGCCAACTAAATGTTGGGAAACATCCCTTTTTCGACTCTGTGTCGAAGCCAACTTAGAGTTATGAACTGTTTCTGACTCTGTTTCAAAGGCAGCATCAAGCAAGCATTCTAATCCAACCCATTCCAACTTCGTTTCATAAACTTAAACCACCACATTCCATGCAACACTTAGTCATTTCAGGGTTGTTAGCTTAGACGTTTCCAAATCTCAACACTCAGTCATTTTCGTATTTGTTAGCTTAGCCATTACGAGTCTCTTAACCTAGTTGTCCAATCAGATTTGTAGGTCACACTAGTTAACCCAGTGTCTTCACCTTTGTTTCATTAAGTCATGTAGGTCTAGGGTCTAACACTCATCTTTTTTCATTTCCTTCTCAAGGACTAATAAGTCATATTTTATACACCTCACAAGGGCTTAAGATGGGTATTATTAAGACCGTTTAGTGATTAAGAGTCCTGTCTTAGTTAAGATTCAAATTATGGGCCTAGAAATAGGAAAAATATAAATCTATGCTAAAATAAGGATTTTTGACTAATAAAAGACTGGACTTGTTTTGCAGGCCTGAAAGCCAAAAGCATCTCGGCCCAAAAGGAGCATCTCGGCCCAAAGGAAGCATCTTGGCCCAAGCCGACTTCAGTGGCCAAAATCACTTCGGCAAGAATGTAGATATGATTATGCTAAAATTAAGGAATCTGTAATGCAGATTTGATTATCCTAGAATTGAGGAATCTATAATGCATATATGATTATGCTAGAATCAAGGAATTTGTAAACTCCTAGGATCAAGGAATTTGTAATCTCTTAGGATTGAGAAATCTGTAATTCAAATTTGTAATCTGTTAAGATCGGGGAAATATGTAATTCAGGTAACTAAGCAAGAAATCTACTAGGACCAAGGAATCAGTGATTCTGTAGGATTAGATTTAGATTTAGCCAGCTTGTGTATAAATAAGGCACACCAGGGCACGTCTTCGGTGTGAAAAAATAGTGGAGTTCTAGACCTAGCGCCGTCAGCAACTACAAACATTCCAAGCTAGCACGGTGGTACACTAAGCTTTAGTAAGGTGTCTCTCTCGATGGAACAGGTACAGGACCAGGATTTGGGAAGCTGGAAGCTGTTGGAGGTTATCGCTCGGTCTAGCCAATGCACTTTGGTGGACAAAAACCTTAACGCTTGGCCATCACTGGTGCACCACTGCCGTCCTTCCATTGGCGATCGTCGTGGAAGGCAGACTCTCTGGAGAACGCTGAATTCCCACCTTTGTATTCAATTTTATTTTCAATATTATGACTAGTTTGCAATTCTGTCTCTTGATTATAATCACTACGCTTTAATATGCTTTGAACTTTGTTGTGATTGCACATTGTTAGGGGTAGATCACGTTAGACTAGGGCCGATTGGAACTGATTTAATAATCTGATTAGGTAGAGAACCTAAAATCAACCAAGTACATACTCCCTGCCAACTGATGAGGTAGTGATTGTGTAAATCCTCGGTATGCCAATGGACAAATGTCCAGCGATTGTCATAAGAATCTAAGGTTGATTCAGAGTATAATTCTAAGTAAGAATGGTAAACTGTTGTGTATTAATTTCTAAATTGGTACAGTAATTAGTATAGATTAGTTTAGCTTATTTTTCTACACTTAGTTTATTTTTCTGCACTTAAACATAAAACCCCCATATTTACTACTTTCTAGAGACTGAAACCGAGTCAATCCGACTCTACTGTGTCTGAGTCTGCCCTTAGTCGAGACCATGTCGGATTCGTCTCTGCCTAGACCAAATCGGATCAGTCTTTACAACGAGTCATCATTCTACACTTGACATTCTGCATAAAACTCTGATTTCTACACTTAGTCACAATTTAACACATTGTGTCCTTGAGAGAATCGACTTAGGGTTAGCTATACTATAGTTAGCTTCAGTATTTATTTGAGGCGTGTAAGATGATTAATAACCTGCTTATCAAATTGGCGCCATTGTAGGGGACACAAGTTCTTTTGTGTCTTTGTTTGCCAAATCTGAGTTAAGCCGAATCCCGAGTCTGTGGAATGCTATGTTTGTTCTTAAATAATAAGGTCTGTCTTTTGTCTAAGTCGTCTGGGTATACCGAGTCTAATTTTTTTACTCTATCTTATCTCTTTTGCATTTTGTTTTTCCTGCATTCTATTCTGCATTTTGTCTTGCATTTTACTTCTTTCTGCATAACTAATGTTCTCCATGATGCATGACTAGAAGTAGTTCTGAGCCATTGCATGCTTTTGATCCTAAGATAGAGAGAACTTTGCATCGTTTAAGGAAAGTTAGGCATACTATAACACCTGATAGCAGTAGTTCTAATTCTATTTGGAATTTTGAGAATAGTAATTTTACTACTGACGAATCTTACTTTTATGAGCACCAAAAGGCAGGATCAATGGAAAACAACGATAGAACTCTAAAGGAGTTAGCCACACTGGATGTGGTGTATCAACCATGGTGCATTCAATGTCTACCACTGGAGCCAGCTCAAAGTTACAAATTAAAGTCCAGTCTAATTCATTTATTGCCTAAGTTTGCATGGCCTTGCAGGTGAAGATCCTCACAAGCACTTAAAGGAGTTCCATGTGGTTTGTTCCACGATGAGGCTATAGGGGATACCGGAAGACCACATCAAGATGAAAGCGTTCCCATTCTCCCTGGATGGAGCTGCAAGAGATTGGTTGTATCTATAGTCGGTTCTCTTTAATACTTGGGGGGATATGAAGCACATGTTCCTAGAGAAATTCTTCCTAGCGTCCAGAACAACGACCATAAGGAAGGAGATTTGTGGGATCAGGCAACACTCTGGCAAGACACTACATGAATACTAGGAGAGGTTCAACAAGCTTTGTGCCACATGTCCACATCACCAGATCAGCAAGCAATTACTGATTCAATACTTCTATTAAGGTCTGATGATGATGGACTGAAGTATGATTTACACTGCAAGTGGAGGAACACTGATGGACAAGACGCCGGCAACAGCACAACATCTGATCTCGAACATGGCCAGCAACACGTAGTAGTTCAGAACCAGAGGAACCATAGCACCCTGAATGGTGAATGAAGTCGGTACGATTGACAATCCGAGATTGGAGAATCAGTTCCAAGCTGACATCATTGGTGAGAAGCTTGCCATTGGCAACCACCAACCCATTGCAGTAGTAAAAGCATGTGGTATATGTACTTTGGTGGAGCACCCTACTGACATGTGCCCCACATTGCAAGAAACTGAGCCGGACCATCCCGAAAGTGTTGGATCAATAGGTGGCTACCAGTACGGGAAGCAGCCGTATGCAATTCGGCAGTTTGAGGGCCAACAATTCAGATGGCCACCATACTGGCCGAATCCAAATGAAAGGTTGTATGCAGCTCAAGGATTCAGTTCAAACCGGAGCATGCCTCAAAGCCAAGGCAGCTATCAACAACCAAATCCAAGATACCAGGCACCATCGTTCCAACAATAGCAGCAGCAGAAAACACCACCACCAGGTGACTGATAAGAGCAGTTTTTAGTCGTATTCCATTTATCAAATAAACTAAATCTAACTATAGCATACTCAACCCTAGGTCGAATTCTCTCAAGGACACAGTGTGCTCAATTGTGATTTTATGTGAAAACCGAAGTAAAACTGAAACTCTCGAGTGTAGAGTGCCGACTCGCTATCGATAGAGATTGGTCCGATATGGACTCGGCAAGTCTTATCCGACACAATCTCAGCTAAGTAAAAACGGACGCTACAGAGTCGGACTGACTTTGTCTCAAACTAGAGTTACTCTTGGAGTAACTTGATCCTTCTAAGAGAGTTACTCTCTATCCTCACCCTTCATTTTCTTACAATCTAACGGATAAGTTGTGTCACTCGTTAGAACCAACAGATTACAAGAAAATGAAAGGTGAGGATGAGGAGTAACTTGATCCTTCATCATATATATATATATATACACAAACATAAGCATCATGTTTACTTTGGCTTTTTTAACATATCTCTTTATCTTTATTTTAGCATAATTTTTGTTATCATAAAAAAAGGGAAGATTGTTGGAGCATTTTTTATATATGCATCCAAAAGATCCATATTTTTTATGATAACAAACATTATGACTAAAGAGTGAAGACTGATAGTTTTTATAAGTACTCAGCATTTTAGGAGTACATCAAGTTATCACAATCTTTATGATAAGGAGTTTGTGTCCAAAACCAGAACTTGTCTTTGACAAGATGACCAACAATGGTCAAAAAAGCTTACTGTCCATAGAAGGACCACATCCAAAGAATGGCTAACTTACCTTTCTTTATATAAGTACAAATAATTTTATGTGCTTATGATATCTCATAACTTGGTTTTTATCTTATGCACATCTGCTACCTTGTACCTCTTAGAACGTTGTGCTCAAGAATGTTTTTAAACGTTCATATCTATCTATATGATGTGCTCTGTCGTGCTTTGTTTTACAAAAATGAAAAAGTTTCCTTATCAAGCTCTAATGAAACAAGTTAACATTGATAGAAGAATGTTCTGATTAAGCTTCTATAATCAAAGGAACAAGCAGAATGATCTTCTACATATCAGTAAAAGAAAGCATGTTTAAGGAAAGAGAAAAATAACTTTTCTACTATACTTTTCTCTAACCTCGAAAGAAGACAAAGGCTCTAAAATATTTTATCTTTGCCATTTAATGCATAGATGTTTCTCTTTCTATGCAGAACAATGACTCTCTTCTTTACGTCTTTATATATCTTTTCAAGGAAAAGGTAGCAACATAAAAGCTCTAACAAGTTATGCTTTTCTTCTTCCTTTATTCCTTGTTTCTTTGTCACAGCTACACTCTTTGAGTTTTCTTGTGATCTTTGTGAGTAAGTGGATCCGAGGTTGCATGACCTTTGTTTTGATTCACATGCTTTGGACATCATTTGTGAACTCATATTTGTCTTGTGTTTTCAAAAAAATGTTTTAAAAAATCACACACACAATTCAACTCATTTTCTTATATGGTCTTTTATTTCCTTCAGATAAATGTAAAATGACATAAATGAATATGTTTATATAATTTTTTTTTGTAAATATTAATTTATTTTATTAATAAAAATATATTTTGGGTATTTATATTTTAGATTTTTAATTAATTTTACACTCTTATAATTTATATTAATAAATATATTATTTTAAGTATATTTTTTAATTTTAATTATTTTTCATATTGTGTATTTTGTTATTAATATTGTACTATATCTTAAAATATTTTCAATCAAAATTAAAATAAAATAAAAATAACATGCACTTAAGTAATGTCATATTTTTATTATGTTAATTAGTGTAATGGTTAAAATATCTTGAAATATAATATTAAAAATAATAGAATAAATAATGTAAATAATATAATAGTTAAAATAAATATTTTAAATAGTATATGGTTAAAATAAATAGTATAATATAAAAATATCTAAAATATAATAACAAAAATAAAATAAAATAAAATAAACTTATTATCTATCATTATCAATATCTTGAAGTATATTGCTAAAATAATAAAATAAATATTGTAATTGTTAAATTAGACAATATAATAAAATCATACCTTATTTAAAAATAAAATCTTACCTTATATAAAAATATAAAAATAAAATAATAAATATTTTAAAGAAAAAAAAGAATCTTACCTTATTTTAATGGTACTCGCGCTTTTCTTAGTCAAGCAATTTGATGAGAAAACCAATCACGAGCTAATTTACTTTAATGCTAAATTTAGTTTATCTATAATAATAATTTTTCACTAAGTTAAAATAAATCTTTATTAACTTATTTCTATTCTCAATGATATGTAAAAATAATATTTTATAAAATTTAAAATAATTTAATTCGAATGCTCAAGTAAAATTATTTAAAAGCACATATATAAGAATATTTGAAAAATTATGAATTTCATATCTAAAATTAATTATACTCTTACAATGAATTTTATTAATTATAAAATTAATTTCAAAACCAAACAAAGCTCCCAAATACGTTAAAAATACAATGTAACTCGATTTTTAGGTTCAAAAGTATTTTCGTTAGAAAAAATATTAACCATCGACTCACTAATATATTATTAGGTTTAAATATAAATAAAACTAATTATATTATTTAACGAGACACACAAATAAAATATCAAAATAAATTTTTAATTGAATGAAAAATAAGCTCTGGATATCTCCTAATTTATTTTTTTTAGTGTTTCAATAATTTAGATATATATCTATATATATATATATATATATATATATATATATATATATATATATATATATATATATATATATATATATATATCTATATCTATATATATATATAACCATTTAAAATAAAAATGAGAAAATATTAAATTGAAAGAATAGATATTACCAAAATGTCAAATATACTATTAATACAAAATTATTCAAACTTAATTAATAGTTTCAAATTTAAACCTTAAATAAATAATTAGGTTAAATATTTGAAAGAAATTTTTTTGCGAACGATTGTCTCATTGTCTCACGTGAATGATAGCTATAATTTATATAAAAAATGTCAAAATTTATTAGAAAAATAAGTTAACAAGAATGTATTAAAAAATATGCTTACATAAATATATATTTTAAATCTCTAAGAATATGACTTTGTCTACTTTTAGTTCTAATCATTATCACTAACTCTAGTTGGTTTAGTACATACATTATTAACAAAATGAATAATATTAATTAATATAAATAAGGTAATAAAGAATGTTTTAAACTAAGATGATAACTATATTATTCTTAGAAATTGAGTCTAACTCAACCTCAAAAACTAGCTTAGGAGATGAGGATTGCTCCCCACTTATAAACTCTTTCCAGACTCTATCTCTAGCCAATGTGGGACTTGGGTTTCTTTTCCCAATATATTGTGAGTAAAAAAAACTTTGTATTGATTAAATTAAATAACACAATTTCTAATCTCCCTTTTATAAGATAAAGACTACTTAAAGATAATATGAATAATAGAAAAATAAAGATAATCATTATAGATAAACTACGATGATCACGATCTCCCAATGAGATGTATAGATATTTGTAACCTCTTAATCTAATGAGATATTTGGATAGTTGTAACTTCTTAATGAGTTACCTAACATATCTTATCTGATATTTATAATATCCCCAACACTTCCCCTCAAGTTGAAGATTACTAAGCTTTCAACTTATTACACGAAGAAAATTCTATTTCCTTACAAATAAAGATAAAAATTGAGTTTTCAAATAATAATTTGAAATGCAACTGAGAGATGTTGGAGAAGTCGGAGAACATGTTGGAGAAGTTAAGAAATTTGGTAGAAATATAGCTTAGGCAAAATAGCTGGGATGTCCACCAGGCAAAATCCACTTTTCTAAAAAATCGCATTTGGAAGCTTCAAAAATGCCATCACCAATCAATGTCGATGAGAGAAAAGTCACACATAATATAATTCGTGTATGAGAAAAGAGTCTTCATCGAAATAAATGTTGGTGGGAAAGAAGTCACCACCAATCAACATTGATGAGAGAAAAGTCACACCTAATATAATTCATGTGTGAGAAAAGAGTCTTCATCGAAATAAATGTTGGTGGGAAAGAAGTCACCACCAATCAACGTCAATGAGAGAGAAGTCACACCTAATATAATTCGTATGTGAGAAAAAAGTCTTCATCGGAATAAACGTTAGTGGGAAAGAAGTCACCACCAATCAACGTCGATGAGAGAGAAGTCTTCATTAGAATAAACATTGGTGGGAAAGAAGTCATCACTAACACTATTCATATGTAAGAAAAGATCCAAAGCTAATAAGTAAAAACTTAATCATTAAGCAAAAGTCACAACTCAAGGCTTAACCACTTAACAAAAGCAAACATGCTTAACCACCTAAACAGGCACAAGCAAACCAAGAACAAATGCTTAACCACCATAAAGCAGAAGCAATAGAGCTTAATCATTAAGAGTAGAAGCCATGCTTGACCACCTAAACAGGCAGAAGCAAACCAAGAACAAAGGCTTAACCACCATAAAACATAAGCAACAAAGCTTAACCATCAAGAGTAGAAGCCAAACACAATACTTAACTACTCAAGAAAGAAGCCAAATGTATCAATGTGTAATCATCTTTGGCAGAAGTTTAAACAAATGCTTAACCACCAAACACAATACTTAACCACTCAAGAAAGAAGCCAAATGTATCAATGTGTAATCATCATTGGTAGAAGCTGAAATCAATGCTTAACCACCATATAAAGAAACTTTCATCAAAGAAAGTTGCAAGAAACCATCACAATACAAATTAGTCTTCAAAAAATTCACAAGCACCACGTGAACAACGTAGAAACCACAACCGCAACTTAGCAAACTTATGGTTCAAAAGCCAAAAATGAATTCAAAACATTTCATCAAACCGTTGATTTACATAATAAATCTTGTTCTGATTTCCTCTAGATTCTCCCTTGCGTAACAATAATATTAACGGCTTGAGTTATTCCCTTGTCATACCAATTATGCTTTAACATGTTTTGAGAGTGAAAGAAGAGATCAAAATTGAAGAATCTTGCAGTGAAAAAAAAATCATGATGGGTACCAATGCTCAGTCCACACATCCTGTGGAGATTCACTAAAAGGAATGTGTTAAGAACCAACAGTGAAGTACAATTCTTCATAAATCCATTATAATGGCCAACACCAAGTAGAGACGCAATCAAGGTAACAAGCTTGACATGTCCCAAAACCATAAGGGTAAAACCAAGAGAATTTGTGGTAAAGTAGAACATAGCAAAGAGAATTTATGGTAAAGTAGTTCGAGAACATAGCAAAGTCAGACTGCAAAGTTGCTTGCTACAAGAGAATAAACAAAGTAAGAAGAAAGACATTAAGTTTTCGCACAACCTATAACTTGATAATGCTTTGTTTTGAGCTTTCCAAAAACTTTTTTTTCTTCAATTGGAAGGCCATCTCCCACCATCGTAATCCTTCACGAATGTCACCGACATAACGATCGCCACAGCCCCGATTTCGATGCCTTTGACAATTATCGCTATCGTCGAAGCCCTAGCTATGACTCATACGACCGCCACACAGATCGCTGCCACCACCATTCAGAATCGCTCGAACACAGAAACCCTAGCCACACAAACGGAACTCCAAACAATAACGCTTTGCCGAATAAATTTGGTCGCAAAAAAATGGTGCATATTTGGACTACGACTACAGCGATTGGCAATGCTCTGATTCCGAGTTCGACGAGGAGTTGAAGGGTTTGAGTTACGAGGAATACCGAAGGCTCAAGAGGTAGAAGATGAGGAAAATGTTGAAGCACTCTCTGATTGAGACGACATCGTTGGGAAGATTGACAAGGAGGTTAAACCAAGAAGAAAATTCGAATTTGATTCCAATTTTGAATCTGAGAAATCTGCCAGTAGGAAGAGTTTTAGTGGTTCTTCGAGGAGTAGAGTCTGAATCTGAATCTGAATCAGAAGATTGTAAGCGAAGAAAGAGTATGAGGAATAGAAGAAGAAGAAGTAATTGTAATAGGAATAGGTACTGGACCTAGGTTGTTCTTTTACAAGAACAACAATTACAGGTGCTAACTATGGAAGCAATGTTGTTACACCAAAAACAAACCTACTTCATATGTATCCATCAAAGATCCACTAAAGTAAGAGCTCACAATTCCTCCAAAGGCCGAAAAAATCCTAAAGATATCTTGAGGTGCTTTGTGACTTGCCATGTGCCCTCTCCACAATTATTTAATCTACAACATCCAAGAAGGCGATAGAAAAGAAGAAAAATATTATATTTGTTGTCAACAAAAGTATCCATCAAACTCCATGAGAACGCACCGATCAGCCTTGATAAAACACTAGATATGACCTTCAATAACCAAAGAGGGGGATAGAATCACTAATAGACCCATACAAAGGTTTGACAAGTCATGCAATGCAGAAAAGTCAGAACTTACAACTGTCTCGACAAGGTCCAATTGCAATGGTTCTTCTAGAAGGGATAATGGCAATCAAAGGGCAAAAAAACAACTGAGATTTATAATAAAATAAAAGCACGAGTCGTGGAAGACATGATGGTTGGTAATGTGACCAACGTTGCTTTCGTTCTCTTGGTCACTTTGGTCGTTATCATTCCATGCCTCAAGGCTGGTATCGGAAGGGTAAATTTATTTTTGGTTTTTCCAGTGCCTTACGCAATTATAACATAGTGGTAGATGATGAATTATGGGCTATTAAGATTGGAATAGAAATGGCATGTTCAGGGTTTCGCCACTGATGATGGATTCATAGAGGTCAGAATTTGGGACTAGTAAATGAATTCTACTCTTTCCTTCGCCTTGTTTTCACTACTCGCTTTTACTTTGTTGCAATTCTTTTCTTTTCATCTAAGCTTAAATTTGGAAGTTCCTTAGCTCCCAAGATAATAACTTTATCTTTTGTCGTTATCACTGATATTTGAGAATGACAAAGAAGACTTTAACTAGTTTCACACACATGTGTGAATCTCGTTAGAGGGTAGAGCTTACTAAAGTAAGGCAGCGAAAACGATAGTAAAAACAAAGCTCCTAATACTACTTAAATTAAATAATACGATTTCTAATCTCCCTTTTATAGGGTAAAGACTACTTAAAGATAATATGAATAATAGAAAAATAAAGATAATCATTATAGATAAACTACGATGATCACGATCTCCTAATGAGATATTTAGATATTTGTAACCTCTTAATCTAATGAGATATTTAGATATTTGCAACTTCTTAATGAGTTACCTATCATATTTTATCAAATCTATAATATCTCCAACAATTATATTTAGATATATAATTCAATTAAGTAAGGTATTTATTATTTTATATAAATAAGGTAATTACCTATAATTTTTTTAAAATTTATTTTTAAATATATTATATTTCTTTTAATATTATTCTTACCTTTAAATTCACTAATTTACATTTAACATTATATTTTTGCATAAAAATATATAATTCATTTAGAATTTATAATTTAATTTTAATATATTATTTTTATATTATTATTTTTTACTTCAACTCATTAATTTTCACAATTGTAATATGATTTTTATATATATATATATATATATATATATATATATATATATACTTTTGTCTTTAAAGACAAAACTGCTTGAAATATATTAAAAAATAAATTATATTATTATTTGTCAAAATTAATGAATTGAAATGTAAAAATAATAAATTAAAATTAAATTATATGTTTTTTAAAAGTACATTATAAAAAGTAAATTTTACATAACTATCTTATTTATATAAAACAATAAATACATTACTTAATTAAATTAGTTACCTAAAAATAATCTAATTATTTTAAATTAAAATATTTTTTATTATTTTATTTATTTTAATTATCTATTATATCACTTGAATGAGACAAGTACTAAATTAATTAAAATTAATTATAAAAGACTAAAAATACTAAAAACATGTCAAAAATTAAAAAAAACATTTTTTTTACAAATTTATCGATTCTTAAAACATATTTAACCTTTAAAAATATAATTATCAACGTATTAATGAAACATTAATTGGATAAACCCATTCTTTCCTTTTTTGTGACTTTCTTTCTATTTAATTTATTTCCTAAAAGGGAAAGGTTCCTTCAACAAAAGTAAGGCAGTCCCTAGCCACAACTCACCGCTTCCCACGTTTCTTCATTGCCCACATTCATCTTCTTGTTTACCATCTCCCCGTATGTTTCCAATCTTCAATCCTCTATTCAATTACTTTGTCCTATATTCTTTTTTTGGCCCTTTAGTTATTGGCTGCATCAAAATAGCTATGATTTATTTATTTTTTTTCAGAAAATTGTATAAATTCAAATTTCTATTCTTTTTATGTCCTTTTATACATGCTTCAATTTGTTTTATTTTTGTTTTTCAGTTTATTGTTAATGGAAATATTTGTTATTGTTGGATTCTGGAAATTCAGCTTCAAACTTAGGGAAATAGTTGCATTTTAATTTTACTCAGAAATAGTGTAGCATTGCTGGGTACACACCTAATTTGCAGAGCATTAGTATGAATTGAAAAAAGAAACTGTTGGGTTCAAATTTAACTAGCTTTACACTGTTGTTGTTTCTATTGGAAATATTGGGCCAGTTATGACTTTATGTTAGTAGACGAAGCTCATCAATAAGTGATTCTTGATCAGGGAATTATATTCTTGGACTGTAATCATTTTATAATATTCCTTCACTGGAAGCATGATAATCCCAGGAATTTCTTGATGCAGTACATGGGATCTACTAACAACTATCAACAAATGTTTTTAAAATTTGTGGTTATATTCTAATGACAGAAATTGCATATAATTTCGGGAATATGTGATTGCAGTTGCCACCATAGAGACCTCAAAAATCTTAATATTGTGGTTGCAGTTGTTGTTCTAGAGCACAATTTAAAACCCCGCAAGTATCAACCATACTTGCTCAAACTTATTATGTTTTGGTTGACATTGATAGCGATTTGTCATTAGATTGCACTTTGGCTGTAAAAACACTTAGCTAGTGGCTACTTTCTCAGTTGAAGTAAAAGGAATATTTTGGAAACAAAAGTGTGTTAACTTTAATATTAGCGTCATTGTTTATCTCTCAGGATGCCGCAGCAGGATATTGCTGATACAACCACCCTTAGTTATTGGTTAAATTGGAGGTTCTATCTGAGTGCAGTTTGTGTTTTGCTGTCTATGGTCCTTGCATTTCTTGTAGTATGGAAGCATAAAAGTTCAAGGAAATTCACATATGGCAACGGAGAAAATCAGCACGATTTGACTTTGTCTGGTGATGAAGCATGGAAACCATGCCTTAAAGAAATTCACCCAGTTTGTTTGCTAGCTTTTCGTGTTATTGCATTCTCTTCTCTTTTGGCAACGCTAGTTGCCAAAATTGATATTAATGGTGGCTCCATATTTTATTATTACACTCAGTACGTTTTCCCTTTCTCTATATTTACTTGATTTATGAGTCTTGTCACACACACTTATATTGGTGCCATGGAATTGGTAGCTCTTTTTTTTCTAGTTGGTGATTTAAAGCTATACTAGAAAACAAATTCTGAATCAAGTTTTATAAATGAATTTGAAGCCATTTATGGTTGTTTACCTGTCTTAGTTTTTTCTCAATTTCATTTCAATGTTTTCCATTCTTTACCATTAGCTTCGAACTCCTTTTTTTTATTATGATGGTTATTTTGGATTTCTTGCAGGTGGACCTTCACTCTGGTTACGGTTTATTTTGGGGTATAGCTTGTAATTTTTCTTAGAGGCCTTTATTGGAACCATTCCTGTTTATATATCTTATTATGCCACTTTATGAAGCTTTTTATGCTAAAAACATAGTACTTAGGCAATAGCTTTAACATAAAGTATAATCTCCGAAGTCTAGCAAATTTGGATATCACAAGCTGAAATTTCTTTTTGCAGTGTGCATCTATGCTATCAGTGTATGGGTGTTATCAGCATAAAAAGTCAAGCACCATCTTTAATGTTAATATTGCTAGATTAGATGCAGAGCAAGGGCCATACATGCCTCTCTTACATCAGGATACTACAATCCTGTCTAGAGTGGAATACCTTGGTGATCCCCATGCTGAAATACACAAGAATCAAGTTGCACCCATCTGGAGTTATATTTTTCACATTTTATTCCAGGTATCAACGACAACAAAATGTCAACAAGTATAGGTTTGCAGAGAAATGGATACCCATGTTCATTGCCCAATGAAAATCAAGCTCAATTGTTACTTTTTTTCTTTCCTTTATATGTATTTGCTTAGTTCTTAAGTCTATGTGCTTTCTTTACCATTTTGATGTCTTTTTAGGTTGTGACATCTTCTATTCTTTTTTTTTTCTTCTCTTTCATTTTTGTTTCGCATTTTGTATTTTGTTCTCTCCTTCAAATGCAAGCTTTTGCTATAGATTCTATTTGCATTATCTGGGCAGTTTTGGACCTTATTGCATGACAAGTCAGATCATTTTTGCATCATACTGTTACTGATGTTCAACTAGATACTATAATCCTGAACTTATACATCGCTTTCAATAGTTTAACTTCCATCCATGTTGACTACAATGTTGCATTAGTTTCCTCTGATTTTTTATGTGTTTGGTCATGTCTTTAAACAGATGAATGCAGGGGCGGTGGTGCTTACAGATTGCGTTTATTGGTTCATTATATTTCCATTTCTTACTCTGAGGGATTACGATTTTACCTTTGTGAGTAGAAACCTTCTGAAGATTCCTATACTACATACTTTCTTCTTTCTCGCTTTGTGCTAAAATTTATTGTTTCTTAACTTTTTTACTTTTTGCTTACTTAATGGGTTGATGTGAAATCCACCTGTTATAAAGGTTTGAGCTTGGGGCTCATGGTGAGACAGTCAATATTTTGAGCCTTTTCTTATCATAATTAGGTCAAGCAATACTAGATTTTAAAGTAGTTTCCCATAATTTAGTTTTTATATTGGGATTTTGGGTACATATATGGTTGCTAGAATCCAAGAGTTCACCTTCAGTTGGCACTTCAAAATGATGGTTCATGTTGCTATGTATATTTTTTATCAAAACATTTTTGTTTGTTATATGCTTGTAATCTTGCACATTAGATCTTTTGTGAATCTCAAATCAATATATTCTCTTTTGATTGGAAACATAAAAAAAATGTGTGGTCAATAATGGTCAGATTCACATTGAATTTGAAATTCTTATGCCACTCAACAAATACATTGAGGATTTCAATAATTTGAAACAATGGAAGATCGTAATACCTAATCCTTTCACCAGATTTTTATAGCCTGATGTATATGCTACACCATCAATATGAGAATGCCTAAACGGCAACAGTGGATATATCTTTTACAGGGATAAGCATCGTGTTCCATGATTCAACCCTCAGTCTCAAGATTCTTAATTACTGAAATAAATAATAACCATATATAAAGTAGTTTCATGAAATTAATAGAGCAAGATATTATGGTCTTGATATCATTGGTTGTTTGATAATCTTTTCTTTATTCTCCCCTTGTCTCCTAATGATTTAATCTAATCAGTTCTCCATCTTGTGTAGATGACAGTGAACATGCATACTCTAAATATTGTTTTGCTCCTTGGAGATGCAGCTCTAAATTGTCTGGTAAATATTTTCATATGTTTCTAAGATCCGTATTTAGGGTTATTGCATAAGACATGTTGAATTCATTTAACCTACGTTTCAGAAAATACACTGGTTTGGGATGTCTTTCTTCGTGATATGGACAAGTTTATATGTCATTTTTCAGTGGGCTATTCATGCTTTCATCTGGATTTGGTAACCTATGCTATATTTTTGCATGTAAAAATTTGCACACACCATGGTTTTACTAACAATGGTGACAATTATCATTGCTACAGGTGGCCATACCCATTCCTTGATTTGTCATCACCCTATTCTCCATTATGGTATGCCATTTTTCTATGTAGTGCACATTTGCATATTTTCAAATTAAATGTAGAAGTTGAAAACTAATGAATTTACATCTGGGGCTCTCATTTGTATAATGTATTTTTTCATTTTTCGTGCAAAACTTGTGGATTTATGGGAAAAGGGTGTTTTCCTTTTTACGTAAGGTTTTATTATGAAGCTTTTAAGTAAAATGAACTTAAGAATCGCAAAAGAGTGACTAGTTTGGCTAGAATCAAATTTTAGGTCATTGCCTATGCACGCAACACAGCATTTGTACCATGATATTTTCAAGTCCTTCTTTTCCCCCTTCTCCCCATGAATGCCTAATCTAATATGTTTTTTATGACCTGTAGGTACTTGTTGGTTGCATTGTTACATATTCCATGTTATGGCTTGTTTAAGCTGATTGTAGAAATGAAACATTATTTCTTGTGGAAACGGTTCCCTTCCTCTTGTCAGTGCTAAAGGTTAAGTGGTATCAGAGTTGGGTCCCTTCAGAGCCAGAAGCAGTTTGGCCTACACCGAAACTGCATTTAGTTCTCCCAGCTGCATAGTGGATGGTTGAGCATTGTTACATGCTCATGGCTCAAACAAATTACTGATATTCGGCCAATATGGTAATATGAACCTTCCAGAACTGAGGGTTTCATTCTGCTACTATTCAACTGCTTCCCAGAGCAAAGGGGAAGCAGGATTTATGTAGGAACAAACAGAGGAAGGAGCTCTTTATTTTAAGGTACTATTGTTCTATTTCCTCAATAGTTGGAATCAAGTTTGTTGTGGAATTATCAGAATACCCATCAACCTATGAAGTCACAGGTGTGGATTTGTGTTCATGATCACGAGTCCGCCGAGATGATATATTCCCGTTATTGCTAAAGAACTTTGGGACATCTTTGTATTGTTTATTTCACATTTGGGGAAGTTAATATAGCTGAACTGAAAATGTGTTCAGAGTCTTTTTTTTTTGTTTTTTAAGAAACTGCTCACTTGCAGCAGCATTAACATAATAAGGTCACTACTCTTGTTCGCTTTTCACTCACATGCTTGTGGCCACTTTACTGAGCTGGATTGGAGCAAGTTTATACCCGTTGTTTCTTGCTGCCCCCAATCGAAGGGAAAATGCAAATACAAACGGATTTGTTTTTCATCAATGCTAAAATAGAGTATTTGTTGGTGGTCAAAATTTGTTCCGAGAAATCAATAAGTTTAATTTTTGGAAAGGTAATTTCTTAGAGATCTTAATCAACAAATAAAGTATTTATTTGAGACATAGAATCGAAAATTCTTTTTATTTGATGAAGCAACATCGGGTGTTCAACTTGAGAAAATGATGATATTTACTTGATACTTACAATTCGATTTTGACAAGAATTTTAATGATGTGTTAATGTTACGAGACTTTGAGGATAGAATTCGAATTGTGATTCTTAAGCTGTTTAACTTGAATAATATATGAATTCGCTGGCAAAGCATGTAAAACGTAATTTTGAATTAGTAAATTTAATACATACAATGTGATTTGAAATACATTATCAAGTATGCTAGTTGATATAGTAATTTAAAGTATAAGAAAGAGAAATAGATAGAAGAAAGAGTTAACGAAATGAGAAGTTATTGAAATGAGAAAGAAGTTAATGAAAGAGATGCATTGGAATAAAAGTTGGGTAAGAACATATATTTCACTCTTTAAACAGATACATGTGTTTAGAGTTTTGTGAGTGTTTTCGACAAAATAAAAATGACTTATAAATTTCTTATTTATAAAATCTCAACCCAATGATCAAGTTATAATTTTGGTACAAGGATACTATCTAAGAAAACTATTACTATATTGTCGACATCTATCTTGACTTATTGCTTAGTAACCTTTCAATGACGACGCACATACTTCCTTTCGAGCATGCTTAGCAACAACTCTAAGTCTCTTTTTTGAGTGTATTCATTTTTTACATTATCGAGCTCCATCTTTACACACTCAATAATTAAGAATTGTTTTCCCTTACTTGCTCCATCAAAAACTAAATCACAAACTTTTGATAAAAACTAAGCAATTCTAATAAGATATGTAATATGAATACTCTTACACTTTGTAGATATATAGGGTGACATTTTAGGATTTCATTTTCTAGTATCATGGTCAAAATGAACTCATGCTTCCATCACCTCTTTCAAAATTATGTTCCAATATCTTTTTTGTCATTTATATTTATCCCCTCACTTTTCTTTCATTTAAAAAAATGGAAAACGAAAGAAAGAGATCCAGTATACTGAAATAGAAATAAATAAGTGTTCATAAGGAACCTTTTCTTCTACCGAAGATTGGCTAATGATAAACGATCAAGCCATTTTTTTTCATTCTTGAAGACCCTATTGATCCATTGAACACTAAGAAAAATCATCAAGCAATGCCAATAAATGCTTGATAAGCAGGTTTTTAGTCGTCTTATGTGCATCAAATAAAACTAAAGCTAACTATAGTATAGCTAACCCTAGGTCGATTCTCTCAAGGACACAATGTGTTAAATTGTGACTAAGTGTAGAAAACACTAAGTATTACAGAATGTCGACTTGATGTCAGTCGGCCGGTATGTGAAAATACCAACTTGGCCTCAGCAACACTAAGGCCGACCTGCTCTTGGCTATCCGATCTCGGCTAATAGGGAATCGATCTGGTTTTGGCCGAGAGTAACTTAGACACGACAGAGTTGGATTGACTCGGTCTTGGACTCTGGAAAAAACAGTAAAGGGGGATTTTTGTGTTTAAGAGTAGGAAATAAACTAAGTTTAGAAAAGTAAGCTAAACTAATTTATACTAACTACTGTATCAATTCAGAAATCAACACACAACAGTTTACCATTCTTTCTTAGAATTATACTCCAAATCAACCTTAGATTCTTACGACAATCATCGTACGTTTGTCCATTACCATACCGAGGATTTACACAATCGCTACCTCATCAGTTGGCAGGGAGTATGTACTTGGTTGATTTTAGGTTCTCTACCTAATCAGATTATTAAACTAGTTCCAATCGGCCCTAGTCTAACATGATCTACCTCTAACAATGTGCAATCGCGACAAGGTTAAAGCAGATTAAAGCACAGGTGATATAATCAAAGTCAGAATTGCAAACCGGTTATATTATTGAAAACATAATCGAATACAAAGGTGAGAATTTAGCGTTTTCTAGAGAGTCCGCCTTCCACGACGATCTCCAATAGAAGGACGGCAGTGGTGCACCAGTGATGGCCAGATGTTGAGGTTTCCGTCCACCGGAGTGCGTTGGCTATACCGAGCAATCACCTCCGACAACTTCCAGCTTCCCAAATCTTGGTGATGTACCTCCTCGATCAAGAGAGACACCTTACTAAAGCTTCGTGTACCACCATGCTAGCTTGGAATGTCTACAGGCGCTGACGATGCTAGGTCTAGAATTCCATTATTTTTTCCACACTGAAGACGTGGCCTAGCGTGCTTTATTTAAACACAAGCCTGGGCAGCTGCGCGCAGCCTAATCTTAACAGATTACAAACTTGAATTACTGATTACAGATTTCTCAATCTTAGGAGATTACAAATTCCTCAATCCTAGGAGATTACAGATTCCTCAATCCTAGGAGATTACAGATTCCTTGATCCTATCATAATCCTATCTGTATTGCAGATTCCTAATTTTTATCATAATCATATCTGCATTACAGATTCCTTAATTCGAGCATAATCATATATGCATTACATATTCCTTAATTCTAGCATAATCATATTTGCATTATAGATTCCTTAATTCTAGCATAATCATATCTACATTACAGATACCTTAATTCTAGCATAATCATATCTACATTACAGATTCCTTAATTCTAGCGTAATCATATTTGCATTCTTCCCTGAGTGATTTTAGCCACTAAAGTCGGCTTTGGCGAGGAAGGCTAGTCTGACCGGGATCGCTTCTTCTGGGCCGAGATGTTTAATTGGGTCGGAACGCTCTTGGTTGGGTCGAGACATCCTTAGCTTTGACCTGCAAAATAAATCCATTCTTTTATTAGTTAAAATCCTCATTTTAGCATAGATTTATATTTTCCTATTTCTAGGCCCATAATTTGAATCTTAGCTAAGATGTGATTCTTAGTTATCAAAGAGTCTCAATAATACCCATCTTAAGCTCTTGTGAGGTGTATAAAATATGACTTATCAATGCCCCTTGTGACACCTTATATATATATATATATATATGTCGACCATAAAATACTAAAATTTCAAAATCACAAGCATGATAAATGATGCATATTTGAAATATTGTAATGACACTCCAAAGGCCAACTAAAGAAAATAATATAATATTTATAATCATCCTTACAACTCGCCCTAATGTCACATCCTATAAGAGTATAAAACCCAACAATGAAATGAAAACAAAAGTAATAAAGGAGCCCAACTTAATACTCATGCTCATGCTAAACATCACTTGCAAGGGGCAATAAACCTAAACATAAAGACAACATAGATAACAAGGAGTGTGATACGATTCTAGATCCCCAAAGTTCGAATTGGATTGGACCTTTGATAATTCCTATTTTAGCCTCCTAATAAGGTCTTACGATGAGTATAATAGACTCTAATTGGTAGTTTAGAATCACGAATTAGCTAAGATTCAAAATTCCAAGGTTAAAATAAGGAAAATACAAATCTAGGCTAAGTTGTTAATTTTAGCTAACAAAAATAGAAGTCTTGTTTTGTAGGTCAAACTAGAGTCCTGAAACCATCCTAGCCAATACAACCAAGACCGAATGCGTCTCAGCCAACCGAAGGCGTCTCAGCCAACTGAAGCCAAGACCAAAGGCATCTCGGAATTGAAGACATCCCGTTCGGATGAAGTCGTCCTGACCAAGATGAGTGTCTCTCCTGGCCGATTCCATTCCAATAGCCGACTCCGTCATCCGCCAACTCCATCTCGGCATGAAGCCGACTCTGCAATGCTGACTCTATCACTAGTAGTCGGATATCAACTCATGTAGAGCCAACTCTACAGACCACTCCGTATCCGTGTACTAACTGGATGTCGATTCCTAACCAGATGTTAATTCCTAACTGGATGCCGACTCTAGTCTAGCTGACTCCCATCCATCTGAATCCGTCTCGGCTAGCAAAGACCGAATCCACTTTAGCAATTCCAACACGTGTTCATTTAGGAAATAGTTAGTTAGTTAAGTCTGTTATTTTTGTTATGTAGTTAGTTATTTTTGTTATTTTTGTTATTTTTGTTACAGTTTGTTAGTTGTACATGTATAAATTAGGGATATACTATCGTTCATGGGGTAAGCAAGCCAAGCGAAGCTGTGCCTAATACACACTCTCCATCCCCTGAGCCTAAGTACCCTTCATTCCTCTTTGTTCCATGGTGCTTCAAAAAGCGCCTACTCGATCAAGTAGGTGTAGGACCAAAGTTTGGGTAGCGACCAGTTGCTAGAGAGGACTGACCATGAATTTGGAACACTCTGGTGATTCAACCCCTTAGTACCTGTCCAACGTAGGTGGAACACTACAACTACCACAAGCGATTGTCATGGGAAGTTGATCCACACTCCATCCACAAACGCTTCACCTTTCTATTGTATCACCATATAGGTTAATCAATGAATGGTTATAGTTCTTTTATTACTATGTTGTAATTTCTATTAGCATAATATGTTCTTGCTTATTCACGATAGTGCGTAGTAGGAATAGAGTATGTTAGTTTAGAGGCCGATCGGAACCACTCTAATAACAAGAGGTAATCGGTAGATAACTTACATTAGCCAAGGGCGTAATCCTTGCCAAACTCGAGGTCGCGATCATGTAAGCCCTTAGTAGGCAACAGACGGATGTTCAGCGATTGTCGTAGGATATTGGGCTAGTGAGAAATCATTGGCATAGTAAGAATCGGAATTAAAACCAGTTAAGTGATAAATCGGGATAGTGATAGGATAAATATGTCTTAGTAATCATAGTAATCGTAGGTAGCTTTTAATCTTTACTTTTCTTTGAATGTTTTAGTTAATCTTTACTTTTCTTGCAAGTTTAGATTTCTCAATAAAAACCCCCATTTACATTTCTTGACGAGTCCGCATCTACGTCCCAGCTTTGTATCTTATTAGCCTTGCACACATAGAAAATACAAGAACCACATGTCCTTTAGAGATACGACCTAGGTTGACCCTGTGCTACTCATAACATAGGTAAATCTAGTATTTTTGATAAGAGAAATGAAGACTAAATCTTTAGCTATCAACGTTTACTAGAATCTCTCATGTGGATCGTGTTCTTCATGAATCAAGCTACTTTATGTAGCATTCTTTTTTTTTCGGATATAGAAATCATAGAGAAATTTAGTGTTTTTTTCAGAGTATTGAAAATCCTAAAAACTAAAGATAGAGTAAAAGGAATTGAAGTAGAAAAATGGAAAGAGTTAAGAAATGGCTTGCCACTGATTTTTAGAGGAAAATCAGATAAGAGAAATTGATATTCACCACAAGCCTAAAAAAGAACTTGATGAGAATAAAGCGTTTTAATCCAAAAATAAGTTGAGAGAATCCTCTCCAGAATGTTTAATGAATCAATTCTATTCAAATGAACCAAAGTTGACAAAATGATCCTAAGTGATGTTATTTATACAAGGAATTGGCACACAAAATTAAGAAGCAGTCCTATTTGGGCCTTGGGCTATGAAGCGTGAGAAAATCCTTACGAAACTTCCAGAAGATTCCAGCTTCTGTCTATGTGTCCAAAGGCAGAATGGCTTCAGTAGTTGCGTCCAAAGACGACGTGACTTTTGTAATTGCGTCCAAAGGCCCTCAGGCTTGGTCCAAGGTCCAAAGTGACTTGAAAAGTCTACGTTGAAAGACACTTGGCCTAGAGGAAAGAGAAACTAGAAGGTAGACTTCCTTCATCCATACACATGATGGCTTCCATTAGTGCGTACATTGGACTAGTGTGCGTCCATTGGACTCAGCGCGTTCGTATGGGGCTCAAGCATTCATCCAACCTTACGAGGCCATTATACTTATTACATGGAATGAAAGAAATGTTATACAAAGGTTCCTAAGTATACGAGGACAATAAAAACATAGGAGATCCTTCTTTGGACGCTTCTTGTCCTTTAAGGAGTACCATGTTCCTTTGTACTTCAACTTCCAACTTTTTCAACCTACCGCTCATTAATGGTCTGATAATCTAGGGATTGGTTGTTATTTCCTCTATCAAAATACTAGATTTTTCCTATGTTAAAGTAGCAAAGGGCGAACCTAGGTCATTCTTCTCAAGGACACGTTTGTTCTAATGTTCTAAGGTGTAAGGCTAGAAAAAGATTACAAAGCTGGGCAGTAGAATGCAGACTCAGCAAGAAATATAAACGGGGGTTTGAAGGATAAAAGTAAATTTATAGGAAACGTAAAGAACAATTAAAGAACGTCAAGATTAAAACCTATCTACGATTCACTAAGACCCCTAAGATTACTTTAGATTACTAAGACTCCTATGACATATTTATCTTATTATTATCCTGATTTATCACTTGCTGATTTTAATTCTAATTCTTACTTTGCTAATGATTTCTCACTAATCCAATTACCTACGACGATCGCCAAACATTCATCCCATGCTAATTGAGGACTTAAACAATCACTGCCTCAAGTTTGGCAGGTAATACGCACTTGATTGATGTAGATTATCTAGCGATTATCTATTTTGTTGTTAGAGTGGTTCCGATAGGCCCCTAAACTAACATGTTCTAATCTTTACTATACACAATCGTGATTAAGCAAGGAAAAGATTATGCTAATAGAAATCAAAACATAGTACAAACAGAATTACAACCATTCATTGGTTAACCTGGAACGTGATACAAAGAAAAGTGTGTAGTGTTGTTGATGGCTTGTGGCTCAACTTCTCACGACAATCAGCAACAGTAGTTGCAGTGTTCCACCTCTATTGGTCAGGCATAGGGGGGTTGAATCACTAAGTAGTGTGCTAACGCGCCCTGACAGTCCCCTCTTAGCAACTAACCACTACACGGGTACTGGTCCTGCACCTACTCGATCGATTGGGCACTCTTTGAAGCACCGTGGAACAAAGAGGAAGGTAGTGAACTTAGGCTATAGAGTCGACATTTGGTATGGAGTTGGCTTCTAAACTGGAGTCGGCATCTTAACTGCCGATGATAGAGTCGGCATCACGGAGTCGGCTTCATCCGGCCGGGACACATCCAGTCTCTGTTGGGATGACTTCATTCTGACTGGGACAAAGTCGGCCTGGAGGGTTTCGTCTTGGCCAAGATGACATCGTCGTCAAATTGACTTCGTCTAGTCTCTCCTCTGACCTGTAAAACAAGACTTATATTTTTGTTAGCTAAAATCAATAACTTAGCCTAGATTTGTATTTTCCTTAGTTTAACCTTGGAACTCTAACCTTTAGCTAATAAATGACTCTTAACTCCAACTTATAGTCTATTCTACCCATCTAAAGGCCTTATAAGGGGTATATAATATGTACTATCAGGGTCCCTAAAGGCTTTCCCTTGAAGTTTGGTCCACTTCCTTTGCTAGATTATCTTGGCCTCCTTGATTTGTATTTCACTCCCTTTCTTGAAGAGAATTTGTCTTCAATTTCGGGTCGTCCATACTTACATAAAAAAGAGAAAAGTTAGAAATATTAAAAGTGCAGCTGCCACCATACTCGTTGGGCATATCTAGGACATATGCATTGTCATTGATTTTTTTGAGTACAAGGAAAGGCCCCAACTTCATGGAAGTAATTTGGACTTCCCCAAGTGAGAAAACCTCTCCTTTTGGAGTTGAACCTAGACAAGGTCACCTTCCACAAAAGATCTTCCTTCTCTATCTCTGTTCACTCTCTCAGCATACCTCTTACCTTGTTTTTCCATATAGACTTTTGCTCAGTCATGAAGCCTTACCATAGACTCGGCCTTAGACAAGCTTTCCGAGTTGGCTTTGGATAGTACAAGTAGTGCTATTAAGTGCAAAGGGGACAAAGGATTGCATCTATAGACCAATGTGAAGGGTGAGTGGGATGTAGTTTTATTAACCACCTTATTATAAGCAAATTCAATATGGGGTAGTCAATTTTCCCAAGATTTCAAATTCCTTCCCATAAAACACTTTAGAAGCCGTGATAGCGTTTTGTTCACCACTTCAGTTTGGCCATCCATTTGAAGGTGACATATTTTGAAGAACATCAATTTGGTATCCAGTTTACCCCAAAGGGTCTTCCAAAAATGGCTTAGAAACTTAGAATCTCTGTCTGATACAATGGACTTAAGAAGTCTATGCAGCCTTACAACTTCCCGAAAAGAGGTTGGCTATGTGACAACCATCATCCCTCTTATGGCATGGGATGAAATGTGCCATTTTTAAGAATTTGTCCACCACTACAAATATTGAATCTCTCTTTGAGTCCTGGGCAGTCCAAGCACAAAGTCCACAGAAATACCAGTCTAGGGGACAATAGGAATAGGGAGAAAGGTATACAAACCTTTGGACAACTCTTTATTTGGCCATTTTACAAGTTAAACATCTTTCACAAACATGGTGCACATGATGTTTCATCTTAGGCCAATATAAATGCTCAACTAAGGCCTCATATGTCTTGTGCACACTGAAATGGCCTATTAAACCTCCTTCGTGTGCCTTCTTCACTAATAACTCCCTAATAGAGCTCTTGGGCACACATAATCTTTTTTATTTAAATAGAAAACCCTCATGCCTAAAAAAACCTCCATTGGTTATGATAGGCACAATGATCATAAACCTCCTCAAAGTCATTATCATCCATATACAAGTACTAAGACCATTGAAGCCTAGGAGCTTCATTTCTAGCATGGCTATAAGTGTATGCTTCGTGATAAGGCATCTGCCACTATATTTTCTTTTCCTTATTTGTGTTTAATAACATATGGGAATTTTTCTAGGAACTCTATCCACTTGGCATGTCTCTTATTCAATTTATGTTGAGTTTTTAAATGTTTTAGCGACTTGTGCTATGGAAGATGAACTTGTTGGTCAACAAATAATGCTTCCAAACCTACAATGACCCGACTAGAGCATAGAGCTCCTTGTCATAGGTTGAATAATTAAGTTGGGCACCTTTTAGGTTCTCATTGAAGAAGACAATGGGTTCCCTTCTTGTAACAACACTGCTCCTACACCCTCACTTGATGCATTACACTCAAGTTCAAAAGACTTATGAAAATTTGGGAGTGCTAGCATTGAAGCATGAGTTAGCTTTTCCTTTAGGGTCTTGAAGGCTTTTTCTTAGGGGTCTTCCCATTTAAACCCCACATCTTTTTTAATTATTTCATTAAATGGATAGCAATGGTGTTGAAGTCTCTAACAAAGTGCCTATAAAAGCTTGCCAACCCATGGCAACATTACATATCCCTAACGTTTGTAGGAGTTGGCCAATTCTCTATTGCAATCAACTTTTCTTTGTCCACACAAACCCCTTTAGAGCTAATGACAAATCCTAAAAATATCACCTTAGTAGTGTAAAAGGTGCACTTCTCCATATTAACATACAAGGATTCGTCCTTCAGTAGTTTTAACACTTGCTAGACGTGTTCCACATGATCGTCCAAATGTTTAGAATACACAAATATGCCATCAAAGTAGACAACCACACATCATCCAATGAGACTTCTCAAAATGTGGTTTGAGTCTCATGAATGTGCTTGGGGCATTCATCAGCACAAAAGGCATGACGAGCTACTCATAAAGACCAAACTTGGTCTTGAAGGAAGTCTTCCATTCATCGCCTTCCTGCATGCAGGGTATCCACTTTGCAATTCAATTTTTGAAAAGACACATGTACCACATAGCTCATCCAAAAGATTATTCAAACGGGGAATGAGGGTGCCTATATCTAATAATAATAGCATTTATTGAATGATAGTCCATACAATCCTCCAAGACCTGTCATTTTGGGGCACTAGGATTATGGACATAACACATGGGCTCTTGCTTTCCTAGACCTAATCTTTTTCTATGAGCTTCCTCACCTATTGTTGAATTTCCTTACTTTCCTCAAGGTTAGCTCTGAATGAAGCTCTATTTGGCATGGTAGCTCCCATATTGAAGTAAATTTGGTGCTCTATCTCATTGATAGGAGGATTTCCTTGGGAAGGATTCCTTGGAAGCCTTCTAGCCTCTTTGTAAAACCTGTAGGTAAGTCAAAAAGCTGTGTAGACAAATGGAAACACATGTTAGTGGGTAACAAGTAAAGTGGTTCCTTCTTAGCTAGCAATATTTTCTTCACGCCACCCTTACTCACATACATTCCCTCCTTGCCTTTTGCATTTTCTATTTTTCATTTTTTTTATTTTGGATGCTTAGAGTCCTTTGGACGTAGAGTATCCTTTCGAAGCACACCATCCTTTGGATTCATGGTCCCTTTGGACACTTCGTCCTTCATTCTTTTTTCACTCTTTTTTTCTCTCTTCTCTCTTTTTTTTTCTCTTATCAACTTCATTTTAGACTGATATTGATTCACCTCTTTAGATGACTGAGGCTTAAGGATAACCTTATGTCCTCCATAGATGAACATGAATTTGTTGGTAACCTCGTCATGGGTCACCTTGCAGTCATATTGCCAGGGACTTCCAAGGAGGACATGTGTTGCCTCCATGGGTGCTATGTCATAGAGTACCTCATTGATAATGTTGTCGAAACACTATCAAAACTACTAGATTTTCCTTTTATTTGTAGTGTAGGGACTAACTTAGGTCGAATCTCTCAAGGAGACAATCATGCAATGCCTAACCTCATTGAACAGAAACCAATTTGAATGCAAAAAAGGGGATTTGTATGTAAAACAAAACTATGTAGAAAATAGAATTATGTAGAAAACAAAATAGAATTACATAACACCAATCCAAGGATCCAATCATGTAGCTTTGTTATCACAATTCACATAAGGGTGTAAATTCATATAAACTCAAGATTCATTAGATTATCATCTAACATTCATCCATACAGATTGAGATCATAATCTCAGTCCCTAATTAGCATAGATTCAAGCACATAATTGGTTGATTTTAAGTGATCAATTGATTCCATAACCGTGATTAGATTGGGACTAATCAATCCTAACCTAACACAATCCAAAATCTCAAACGAAATCATAATTATGAAAACAGGTCAAGAATTGGAAAGAAAAGAAATACATAATAGAATTTACATAATAAAGAATTCAAGAACTCAAACCTAACCACAGTCATGGAACCTTGAATTGATATGAGAGCTTAGCCTTCTATGGTAATCATCACAAGAAACACAACACAAAACACAAAGAAAACCTAGAAGAGGAGAGAGAATATAGATGAAACTTGTGATCCAAGAAACCTCCAAAATCCAAGTGTGTAAAGTCTAAAACTATCCCCCTAACCTTACTAACCAACTACTATTTTTAAAATGCTCTAAATGCCAAGAAGGTGGTATGGGCTAGAGGAATTCTTAGTGGAAAGACCCATCAAACAAGGTCCTAAAATTGGGCTAGAATATACAAAAAAAGGCCCAATAGAGTGGGTGCAGAGGCTGCAACTTCACGCGGACTTTTGACACTAAAGACAGTTGAGCTGGGTTGAGCCCAAAAGGGAGAAGTTGTAGATATTTTTCTTAGCATTCCAGAACCATCAAGATTGTCAAATTTAGAACTTTGTAGCTCTAGATATGGCCTTCACAAGATAGCAACATCATAATGAAAATTAAGTCCAAAAATAAGCAAAGATTAGCAGCTAAACCCAATTAAGTCTAATTAACCAAGACTCAACCAATGTGTCGATATTGACCATAAAATAATGTCAAATATGTCTAGTATAAGTCACTATTAAGTGTCTCAAAAATGTCCCAACACTCATCTTTATATTCTCTCACTATGAAACCCAAGGATACCTATTTAGCAACCACTATCTCCCCCTCACTATTCAACCATTGCAGTTTGTATGGCTTAGGATGTGCCAAGGTTTGTAGTTACAATTTCTCTACTAGCCTTGTGCTTACAATGTTGGCATTGTTTACACCATTAATGATGCAAATTCATCAATGATAATTGAGCACATTTGACCTACAACATAACAGCGTGAGTGAAAAATATTTTCTCTTTATGAGGCATCATCCTCCCTTTCCTGCAAATTCATAAAATGTTTCACCATTAAAAATCACCTTTCTCATTAGGTGAGTATTCATAGGATACATCAGATTCGCTTATGGATGATGACTCAGATTTGGAGCTTTCACTATCCACTGTTCCATCTTCCTTCATGATCATGCTTCTCTTGTTAGGAAAGTGCAAGGCTATTTGACCTTTGCCAAGGTATTTGAAGCATTTGATACTACTGTTTTTGGATGCAGGAACTGAATTTGGTAGCTTCTCTTCCTCCTTTTGGTCTAAGGGTAGTAGACTCCCTTTCTTGGGACTCCAATTGCTGGAAGTGTTGGGATATGTTTTTATTGAAGCCAAGCATCTTCTGTGTTATGCCTCTATTCTCACTACTTGGTGTACTAGATCGTCCATAGATGAGTATTGACTTAACTCAACCATGTCCTGTATGTCTTAGTTTAGTTTGTGTAAGAATCGAGCCATAGTTGCTTCGCTAAATTCTAGTACATTGACCTAGCCAGAGCCACTTCCTTGTCTCTCCTTTACACTCTTAAAATCCTGATACATTCATTGCAGTTTATTGTACAAGTCCCTTGCATAGGAAATTGGTATGAACCTCGTTCTCATCTCTCCTTTTAGGTTTGCCAATTTATCAACATGTCTCCTCCTCCCTTCACGAATTTCCTTAGAAAACTGGTTCCATCATACTAAAGCATATCCAGTGAATTCATAGGTGACCATTCTAACTTTTTTGTATTCAATATAATCAAAACAAGATAGCATTTGGTCCACTTTCATTTCCTAGTCCAAGTAGGTTTCTACATCTCCTACTCCATCGAAAAGGGAAATTCGACATTTTAGGGTATCCATTGGAGCTCTCTTGTTCTTCTCTATGTATGGACAATAAGGTGAAATGTCATTTGTCCTTCTTCATTCATTGTGAGATTCTTCTTCATGCCTCATCTCTTGCCTTTCCTACAAGGTTGTTCCTCCAACCATCAATCTCGTCTTGGTCTTTCACCTTTCTCACTGTTGTGTTACCTATGGGAGTGTTTGGACGAGCCCTTTAACTCTTAGAACTGCTTGCTCCACTATCAACTTTAGACAAGGTAGCCTTCTCTCTTGACCTGCTAAGTGCCTCTACCTTTGCATTGGCACTGGTAGTATTTGCTCGACCAACCTCCAATCCCCCTCCTAAACGAGCCAATTATTCTTCAAGCCTGGACATCTGTTCCATCATTTTCTTGGATTTTGGAGAGTGACTGCTAACTTTGTCATTATTGCTACTAGCCATTGTTATACCTATTTTTGACTAAAAGTTTCTAAACAAAAAATGTTAGTAATACAAGGCAAAGCTTATCACTACTCACAACACTCGTCACTCGTGTATTCCCTCTAAGGTGGCTTTTTCTTGAATAAGCTCTCTTGCCCTTTTCCTCTCAACTCTCAACTACGTCTTGAAAGAGAACCTAAATTCTACTAATCAAGTTCTATAATGCAAGTGTAAGTTGTCGAATTAAAATGACTCTTAAGAATAGAAATGAAAAGTGGAAATTCAAAGACAAAACTAAAGAAACCAAAAAATACAAGTAATAAAAGTAATAGAAAGAAACATTAATCAAGTAAGGATTAATAAAGAAGACAACACGAAGACTCATAATTATAGACATTATCGAAAATATACAAAAAATGAAACAAATTTTTTTTTGTCCAAACTAGGTGTCCAAGTCAATGGACAACCGTACAAGTCAATGGATGATTGACAAAGTCAATGGATGACTATCAAAGTCAATGGACACAAATTGAAAAACAGTTAGAAAAAAATAACCAAAACTTTTTAAGCGTGTGTTAGTTGTTCTTGGATCTATAACTAACTTTCTGTTATGACTTCTCTTGTTTTTTTATTCTCTTTTCACGTGTTCTCTATTGCAGCAACGCTTTCATGAATGGATGATCAACAACTTTTCTCAATTCCTTTCAATTCTTTATCCAATTCTTTCTCCAAACAATTAGCACAAGGTTTTCTTAGTAGTTTGCAAGCAATTTTGCAAACAAAGAATTCATTAAAGAAGCATGAAAAATTCAGATCATGATGCTTTGTTTTTTTGAAATTTGTGAAATTGAACTCCAAAAAAGCATTTTGCATCGATTAAATCAACAATTGAACTGACTATAAAAAGGAGATTAAACTGATTAAAAGGAAATTGAACCGATTAAAAGGAAATTGAACCGATTAAATTATTAACAAATAGCTAGACGAACAAAACCTGAGCTCAAATTTCAACATGCATAACTAATTGAAGCTAGATTATGCATCTATAAAGAATACCTCTTAATGCAAGTTTGATAGATGCAAAATTGAGGAGAGATCTTCAATTTGCAACGTGAAGTGGAACGAGTTTCAATTTGATCAAGGTCGAATACCAAAGCTTATTCAACTCTACTACCACTTGATATGATCCTAGATCCCGGAAGTTCATTTGGATTAGACTTGTATTGGAATCCCTTACGTAGATCATGTTCTTCTTAGATCAAGCTACTCTACATAACATGCTATGGTTTTCCGATAACAAAATCGTAATTAAAATTAGATTTTTTTATGAGAGTATTTAAACACAAAAACTAAAGATAGAGTAAAATAAATTGAAGTAGAAAAATGGAAAGAGTTAAGAAATGGCTCGCCATTGATTTTCGTAAGAAAATTCGATAAGAGAAATTAAGATTCACCACAAGCCTCCTGAAGAGCTTAATGAGAATAAAGCATTCTAATCTAAGCACAAGTTGGGAGAATCCTCTCTGATATGCTGAATGAAGCAATTACATTTCACAAATGAAACAAAGTTGACAAAATGATCCTAAGTGATGTTATTTATATAGGGAATTGGGGTGCAAAAAATAAGAAAATATCTTATGTGGGCCTTGATAGCTAAAGATTTAGTCGTTATTTCTCCTATCAAAATACTAGATTTACTTATGTTATGGGTAGCATAGGATCAACCTAGGTCATATCTCTCAAGGACACGTGGTTCTAATGTTTCTAGTGTTTGGAAAAGATGCAAAGCTGGGACGTAGGATGCAGACTCGACAAGAAGCGTAACCGGGGTTTTAGCTGGTAAAGTAAATTTGCAAGAATAAAGATTAACTAGGAAATGAAAAGCTACCTATGGTTACTACAATTACTAGGACATATTTATCTTATCACTATCCCAGTTTATCACTTGATTGGTTTGAATTTTGAGTTCGACTATGCCAGCAATTTCTCACTAGACCAATTTCCTACCACAATCGCTGAACACCTATCCATTACCTACTGAGGCTTACACGATCACGACCTCGAGTTGGTAGGGATTACGCCCTTGGTTGATGTAGGTTATCTACCGATTACCTATTTTGTTATTAGAATGGTTCCAATAGGCCCCTAAACTAACGTACCCTATTCCTATTACAAACTATCGTGAATAAGCAAGAATAGATTATGCTCTAAAAATCACAACATAGAAGTAAAAGACTATAACCATTCATTGATTAACCTGTACAACGATACAAGAAAAAGTGTGTGATGCATGGATGGAGTGTAGATCAACTTCCCACGACGATCGCCAGTGGTAGTTGCTGTGTTCCACCAAAGAAGACCAAAGAGCATGAGAGGCGGTACCCTCTAGAGCGTGCCGTGAAGACAGATGGCTCTGTCCCTCCTGGTCAATCTATCTCTAGGAAATTTGCTTAGCTCGAACTCTAATCTGCACCTAGTCGATCGACTAGACACCACACTGAAGCACCGTGGAACTGCTGAGGTACGAAGTGAACTTAGGCTCGAGGGACGGAAAGTGTGTATGCGTTAGGTTGTGTGTATCTGTGTATTTCCTTGCTACTTTTTCCAAGCAATGAACATGGCCATGCATCTCTACTTATACATGCATCAACTAACTAACTCTATAACTATAGGACCTCAATACTGCCCAGCCCAAAGAAATAACCTGGAAGAAGGGAGAATCCTAAGAGTGGGCCTGTTTGGCCCAGGAAACACAGAGCCAAGGTAAGGAGAGCACAGTTGGATCCAGCCTATTTAGAGAAGAGGAGGGGCTTGAAGACCACATAACCGGGTTGATACCAACAGCCTTGCAGGGCCCAGACCAGACCAAATATGGAAGCCCCAGCTCAGCACTAAAGGGACCAGCCACCTTAGTAGAAAGGACGCCACGTTATCTTGCTCAAAACCGTGAGATTTTCCAAGAGGGCAGAACCTCTAATGAAACCACATCAAGAAGGAAAGGGACCCACTATCCCTAACAAAATAAAAATCCTCGCCACTCACAACAAGCGAATGTGCTAGGTCAGCCACTACCCACGAGGAGCACCGCAAATCTAGGGGAAAACATGCCACGATTGGGCACAACGCACAGCGAATATCAACCTGAAGATTACCAAGGCTAACGGATTGAGTCGCTGGGCTAGGGTAGCACCACATTGTGAAATCAAGCACACCTTCACCCCTCTTGAAGGCTATAAAAGCCCCTAGAGCGAAGAACTCGGGGCCGAGAACTGAGGAATATAGCACCGTGAGCAATTTTGCTGGAGAATCTTCGCACGAGTGACTCAAAAGCATCCCAAACAGATCTCTGACCATGAGTACAGACACCCATTACTCCTCTAGATACTAGGTAAGCTTCTTGGCCAAACCGTATTCATACCCTTTAGGAGGCGTCTAGTTCCCCAAGGTCCCTCACACTTTAAAGGGTGGGCAAGCTGCCTTAGTTTTGTCATAGAGTCCGGCACTTCGTCGCCCTGAACTCATTACACTTCAGATGGCAGGCGAGCCATCTTAGTACCAAATTGAGTTACAAACTAATGGCGGGCGTGTAGTTAGCCTTGAGTAGGATCAAACCGACTTCGGTCCTTCATCCCCTAACATACTTCACCAGTGTCCGAGTCACTGAATATATGTTTGAGTCATCCTAGCACACACGCAAACACAACATTATACCATGGTAGACGCTTAGTGGATAGTCCCTTTTACTAGACCCCAAATCTGCGTGAGTTGAATGCCTAACAGAAAGTTCAAGCTCCGTGGCCGACCCTTGAGGAAAGGTCCCCCACACCGAGTCTAATAGCACATTCTTACTTGAGAGAAGGACACCTAAGGGAAAGTCCAACTCTATACCCATTTCACCACAAGAACTACATGAACTTTGATCTCTTATAGCTAGGAGGGGTACGTAGGAGCGAGAGACACCCTCTCGTCAAGTTCTGCATCTCCCACATTCCTACTCTATCTTAGGTCCTACTAAACCAAATAAAATGGAAATAATAAAGGTTGTTCTAGCTCATGCAAGTCGTAGGGTAACTACCAGATGGTAGGCGGATAAGATGATACGTCATTCCCATGCATAACCGGCCCCTTTCCCAGATCTCTGTTTGTACACCTACCTTATTCGTCTCGGTTCCCAGCGTACCATTAAATGTTGGTGGCGACTCCATGACCGAGTCAGTTTGGGCTCAATCAATCCTCCGGATTGGCTGAGGTAGTATCGACTCGTCTCACCGGGTTAGGGATGCAGATCTAGCCCTCTGACAATTTCCCCCACGTGTCTCACTCAATAACTCAAAAAAATATTTTCCATTTAAATCACGGTCGACACGATTTACATGTCAGATGGCAACTTCACTGGGGAAATGCTGAGAGCAAGGGTCAAGCCCTATTTGAATGACCTGCACAAGATAGTACAACCTTTACTACGTCTTAGGGCATATCCATTTAATTTTCTTTGACTCATCTGTTATTTAATGAATATATTACAATCTTTACTACTTCTTAGGGCATATCCATTTAATTTTCTCTGACTCATCTATTATTTAATGAATATATTGAGTTCGTTCTGGGAAGCATGTTGGGGTGAGGGACAGAAGTTACTGGCACTTGCCATTGAACAAATTTTGAGAAGGTCTTATTCTTGGACCCGTGTGTAAGCGGGTAATGGATGTGTAGTGGTAATCATCTTTGGGTGTATCCCTAGACTGGTGACCGCGATAATCCAACTAGGGCATGACCTTTTAAGGGCCAACTACACTCTGGGATTCACTCCTGTCTGTGGATGATTCCCCGAAGAGGGCCTTGAGCTCTAGTGGCCAATGGTGAGACGTGCGTAAAGCCAAGGGAAGAACCTAGGATCAGCCTTAACCACCCTTAGGAATGGTCAGGGACCATCAACCCGTGTCAGCAAATAACCTCACGCTAGCTTGCCACATTCCTAGAGTCAAACATAGTACATGTATAAAAAAAACAAAAAAAGAAAAGAAAAGAAAAGGGAGAGGGAAAATAGAACATGCATAACATTAGCATACCTAATCATGAGTCATTTCAGAAACATGGAAGGTGAGACCTGTTATTATGTTCAGAAGCTACGACCTATCCCCACCAAGACGCTTGGCATCCAATCCCTATAGCGCTGGGGAAGTCATCTCAAGAGCCAATGGCAGAGGAGCTTTGAAGGAAGATACGACAATCTACTGAGCCTCCTAAGCACAGAGGTACAACCCATAGCATTGTCGGTGCTAACGCAATTCTACGATCTGCCTCTCAGATGTTTCACCATCAAGGACTTCCAGCTCGCTCCAACATTGGAAGAATATGAGAGGCTTCTAGGGATGCCCCTAGCAAAGTCTTCGCCTTACTTCCCCAAGGGGAATTACCCTTCTTGGGCCTCAATGGCCAAACTGCTTAGAGTGCCCGAGTTAGAAGTTTTGAGGCAGAAAAAAAATCGAAATGGGTTAGTACTCTTCCCCCAGATAGAGGATTATGTATGGGTTAGTACTCCAACAGCTCCAAAGGGAGGAAGATTGGCCGTCATTCATAGACATGTATGGGCTCCTAATCTATGGCATAGTACTCTTCCCCCAGATAGAGGATTATGTGGACCTGGCGGCCATAGACGCCTTTCTTGGCAAATGTGACCGAGGGGAAAACCCCGTTATAGCAGTATTGGCCAACACTTACTACACCTTGGACTATTGCTATAGGAAGAACAGGAAGGAGTTAAGATGCTGCACCTCCCTACTCTATTTATGGATGACTACACACTTGTTTCATGGCAAGAAGAAGACAACTTGTCCGATAGAAGACCTCCACTACAGTTGCATCAAACCGCTGGCGAAAGCGGAGTGGGCCACCCGCTTGGATGAGGCCACAGAAAAGGCAATTCGTTGGTACTCGCAATGGAATGAAAGGGAGAATGTGACCATCAAGTGTGGAGGATTTCCAAACATCCCCCTTATGAGTACCCAGGGAACCATCAATTGCAACCCTGAACTAACACTCAGACAGGACAGATACCCCATGGTCTTACCTCCGTCTGAAGATGTCATTACGCCTTTCGTCATCCACGGCTTAGGAGTGCAAAATGGAGAATACTTAAGGAAAATCCGGCGCTCTTGGAAAAATATTCTCATACGAGGACTCGAATGCAGACCAGGGAGTTGTGGGGCCTCATCCAGTTACAAGTCCTGGCTCTGACAAAGAATAGAATGCACCCTCTTGACATTCAACGACCCCCAGTTCAATGCCACAAAAGAAAGGTCTACTGAATCGCAGAGACCACTAAAGAGAAGCCAAGAGGCCGACCTTGACCCACGAACGAGTCAAGAAAGTAGTTAAAGAGTGTTTCCCAATAGAGAACACTAGATCAAAGCCGTGACCCGGGAAAAATACCTGAGAGAGTTGGAGCAGGACCGAGCCCTAGAAGAAAAAGAAGAGCTAACGGTGGCCTTGGCTGGCTTCGAGAATGGAAGCCGAAGCCAAAAACCAGCTCTGCCAACTTCAAGAGCGAATAATTCTACTGGAGGCGGACGTGGCTAGGGGCAAGCTCCATAACGAGCACCTAGAGCAACAAAGGCAGCAAGGGCTGATGGAGCTTGTCAACGAATGAAAGAGAACAGCCGACTTGGAGCTAAAGGTCGAGACTATCACCCGAAAGCTAAGGGGAGAGGCGGACAAATATGTGGAGATAGCTAGCGGTGCCCATAAAGCAGTGCAAGAGGCCCGAGAGGAAACTAGGTTTTGGAAAGAGAGATTCGTCAAGCTGGCTTGGTTAGCCAGTCAAGCTGGCTTGGTTAGCCAGTCAAGCCATCATGGTTATTCCTAAGAGCCTTCATGCAGCCGAATGGATGGTCAATCCGCTCAATACCCTCACCGAGATCACGCAATTCTTAAGCTTGTGCCGGAACTTATATGACAGAATGAAAGCCTTATCTTCGCCTCGTTAAGGTGCCCTTGTAAAAAAAACAAAACAAAATAATAATAAGTTCTCTTTCGTCGTGTCTGAATACCTCGTGATTAGGTCGTAGCATGCATAGCTGTTTCTTTTTTCATGCACAATTTTATCTTTTTTCCATGCATAGCATCAACATCATAACGAATGCATTTAATAAACTGTGACCGAAAATCCCATAAAAGCAAAGCAACTTGTATCGCAACACCGATACGCCACGCGATCCAGATCAAAAGCCATGGAAAACAAGGTTGAAGCTTTGGAGTAGCCAAACCAGGACCTAAGAGGGGAGGTGAGCTAGCTGAAAGAGAAAATGGCTTAAATGTTCCAGATCCTCACCCAAACCAACGTTGCCATCACCACCTTGGCCAACCAAAATGCCACCAGACACACATAGGCCGACTACACTGCATGCCCCTCACCTCACAATATAAGAGACCCACCTTATGGCATGCCATATGGGTGGAACACGGACAACCTTGAAGAACGCGAGCAACAAAATGCCACAAACGACGACGAGGTTGGTCCACATGTGCAGCGGGACCAAGGGGATTAGCACCAAGCGTCGCGGAACACTATACCACACGGGAGCCATAGGCGGGTACCCCCGTCTAAGGAGAAGTGGCAATCTCTGGATGAACGGCTCGACGTCGTAGAAGGCGGAAACAGATACGGGTTGGAAGCTGTGGATCTATGCTTGATTCTGGATGTTGGTCTCCTGGTCGACTTCAAAACTCCAGAATTTGACAAATATAAGGGGAGTACCTGCCCCTGAGTTCACCTAACTATGTATTGCCACAAGATGGCGACATACGTCTATGACGACAAGGTCTTGATCCATTGTTTTCAGGACAGCCTGACTAGGGCAGCCCTTAGCTGGTATGTCAGCTTCGAGCGAGGGTGTATCAAGACGTGGAGGGACCTCACTGAAGCCGTCTTGAAACAATATAAGTGTAATGAAGACATGGTGCCGGATCGCTCCCGATTCCAGAACATGGTAAAAAAAGAACAAGAAGGCTTCAAAGAATACGCCCAGAGGTGGCGTGAGCTGGCAGTGCAAGTCTAGCCACCGATCACGGAGAAGGAAATGGTAACGATGTTTATTGACACCTTGCCTTCTCCGTATTACAATAGGATAGACGGGAATGTTGCCTCCAACTTCGCTGACCTGCTGGTAGTCGACGAAAGGATCGAGCTGGGCATCCGATGAGGGAAGTTCACCCAGACAAGCAACAACGCAGGTTTCGCCAGGAAACTCGCGTTGGAAACGAAGAAAGGTTAGACCAATGCCGTATTAGTTGAACTGGTCTTCTGCCAGGTGAAGGCAAACGCTCCCTCGTACTTGGCAAGGATCCAAGTAGGATCCAGGTCGACAATTGTGACACCAGTACCATACATTCCCCCATGTCCACCGCAAGCTGATGTCGGGGCAGCCACTGTTGCAAGACTAGAGCAGCAAAACATGAGGAGACCCCTTAGGGCGTTGGCCTCAATCCCCATGACTTATACCAAGCTGCTCTCTCTCCTGCTAAAGTAGAAGCTTGTAGAGGTGGTCCCTTTGAAACCGCTTGAGCCTCCGTATCCAGGGAGTTACGACCCTAACGCCAGATGCAACCATCATGGCGAGGTTGTAGGGCACGCTACCGAAAGATGCTGGAGCTTAAAACATAAAGTCCAGGACCTGTTGGACGAGGGTCGGCTTGGATTCCAAGACCAAGCTCCTAATGTATAAAGAAATCCTCTCTCGGCCCACTAAGGCATGGCGATTAATGCGATAAGCCACGATAGCAGGGATGAGGGGGAGGGAGCTAACAGGAGAATGAAGAAAAGAAGTGTCGCCAGACATGCGGTGAAACCAGCTCGTCGAGGGGAGGCAGGATCCCACTCGGGCCACTCAAATAAGGTTATCTCCAATTCAATTGCTTATGTAGAGGGAAACAATAGCCCTCGCCCAAAACCATTCATTGTACATCATAACTTGGCCTCTCAAACCAGAGTGGTGTTCATTGTTCAAGTCCTGGCCAGGCCGGTTTAGAGTAATAATGCGGTCTCGTGGAGGTACCCAGCAAGGGAAATAGTGACACCCCCAACAATAAAATAAAACCCAGCCCCTAAGGTCACCAACATATCTGGAACTAGAGGGGTGACAAGAAGCGGGAGAATCTTCGCCCTAGAGAACCTGCGAAATAAAGATCCAACACCTGCGAAAAAAGAAAAAACAACAAAAGCACCTAAAAAGGTGGTGATGGAAGAGGAAGCTCACGAATTCCTCAAGATGATCTGTCATAGTGAATATGAAATGCTGGACCAGTTACACAAAACACCAGCAAGGATTTCATTGCTCTCCTTGCTATTCAACTCGGAGAGTCATCGAGAGCTCTTACTAAAGGTGCTGAATCCAGGTACCATAAGACATCACGCTTGAAAAGTTTGAGGCATCATTAATAATATCATTGCAAGCCGCCATCTCTGGTTCTTAGAGGAAGAGGTCTCGACCGAGGGAAGAACCCACAATCAGCACCTAAACATCATGGTCAAATATGGGGGCTACATGATAGCCAAGGTGCTGATAGACAACGAATCCTTGCTCAACGTCATGTCGAAAGCCACGTTGGACAAATTGTATCTCCCCGATGCCACTTTGAAGAATAGCCCAATAGTGGTCTGGGCTTTTGATGGACCCAAATGGGAGGTGATGGGAGAAATCATCCTCCTCATATGCATTGGACCAAAAACGTTCGACATCACCTTCTAGGTGATGGACATCTGGCTAGTATATAGTTGTCTTCTAGGCAGGCCGTGGATACATGCTGCTAGAGTGATCCCCTTTTCCTTGCACCAAAAAGTCAAATTCATAATGGATAGGCAGCTGATTAGCGTCATGGGGGAAAAAGAACTAATCATCAACACCCCTCTCCCTGCTGAATACATTGAAGGAGACGAGGAAGCCCTTGAAACCTCCTTTCAAGCACTAGAGATAATAGGCATAGCTAGCGCTAAGGTGGAAGGAGGGGACCCTAAGCCATCCAGGGCCGCAGTCATGGCAACCAAAGTATTGATCAGCAATGGCTTCCAGCTTGGCAAGGGTCTGGGCAGGGAACTCCACGACAAAGTTGAGCCGATAACTATACAAGAAAATCTGGGGCAATCTGGACTTGGCTACACTAGAGCGGCGAGAAGAGAAAATCCGGGACGGGGAAGCCAGAGCAAGCAACGGATACGGCCCGACCTCTACCGATACTTCACCAGTGGGGGCATTATATCCGTGAAACAAATAGCGGTGGTAGAGGACCAACCTATAGAACTGGCAAAATGGGTATACCCTATGGTATGGGAGTTGGACAACTAAACGGCTGAAGCTATATCAGACATGGTCTCCCAGAAAATGTAAATAGAATAAATATATGTACAAAAGCCTTAGGGCTGACTGTAGATAAATGAATAAAAATGTTGTGAATATTTTCCTTCTACATTCATCCTTGTTCTATCTGTCATTTCATTTGCATTCAAATTGCGTAGTAAAGCATATTTTTTTCTTTTCATGCTTTCTTTTAAAATGCGGTAAAAACAAATAGCCCAAACACCAAAACCTTCCATTAGATTGATAACACGACTCTCATGTTCGACAATGCTGGCAAATCCAATAGGTCAGACGAAGGGGACGGGAAGAGGAAGATTTGGAAGAGCTTGAAAGGGTGTTAGAACAAGAAAGGCCGAGACTCCAGTTCGAAGCCAAGGAGATTGAAGTCATTAACCTGGGCGAAGAGGACGAAGTCAAGGAAATTCGGGTAGGAAAGTTAATGTTGCTAGATCTAAGACAGAGGCTAGTCGAGCTCCTGAGGGAATATGCCGACATATTTGCATGGTCCTACCGAGACATGATGGGCCTAGACACCACTATAGTGGAACACAGGCTACCATTAGATCCTAATGTAGTCCCGATCCGCCAACAACTAAGGAGAATGAAGCCGAAGGTAGTGCTTAAAATTAGAGAAGAAGTGGAAAAGCAGTGGAACGCGGGTTTCCTGGCAGTGGCAGAATACCCTTAATGGGTAGCTAACATAGTGTCGGTCCCTGATAATGGCTTCTTTTTCAGTCGTTTTGAACTCTTATCAAATAACTAAAGTTAACTATAGCATAGCCAACCCTAGGTCATTCTTCTCAAGGACACAGTGTGCTCAGTTGTGATTCAGTGTGAAGTAAAATGTTATCGAATCTTAAGATGTAAAGTTTTGACTCTCCTCGACACTGGCCGAGTCGCTCTCGGCAGAGACAGAGCCGAGATGATCTCGGCAGAGACAATCCAGCTTGGTCTCGGCTGAGTGTAGATAGACGCTATAAAGATGGACTATCTCTGTTTCAGACTAGAAAATAGTAAACATGAGGTTTTTTGAATGTAAGCAAAGCAAAAAGTAAACTAAGACTATGAATGCAGTAAACATATATTGCTGTTACTAGTTATCTATTATTATTATTTAACTGTGTTTATGCTTAGTCCCATTAATCCAAGTTCAGTCCAGGTTCCACACTCCAGTTCTCCATCCATATCAGCCTTGGGAAGTCTTATGGCAATCACCAAAGGTTTGTCCATTGCCATACCGAGGATTTATGCAATCGCTACCTCATCAGTTGGCAGGGATTAAGTTCAGAGCTGATTTTAGGTTCTCGATTAACAATCGTTAAATGATTACCTACTAAATTAGTTAAACCAGTTCCAATCGGCTTAGCTTAACATTGTTCACAATTTAATTGCAATCGCGGATTAAATCATGAATTAAAGGAGAGGAAGAGAATGGAGATAAGAAACGCAGAACAAAATTGATTAACAGAAACAGAATACAAATACAGTGGTTCTGAATTCAGATGGATCCATCTTCCACGACGATCGCCATGGTTGATGGTGGTGGCTCACCTCCATTAGCCTGAGAGCTGAGGATCAGCTCCACCAAAGTGTGTCAGTAATTTGATTGGTCCCCTCTGACAGACTTCGGCTTCCCAGTCTCAAACCTGCACTTCCTCGATCGAGAGAAATACCAATGAGCACCGTGCACCACTGTGAAATGGAGAGAGCAAGAGTGATAAAATGGATGTAATAAGTGTGGAATCAGAGTGAATTCAAAGACCTGTAAAAGGTTCACAACTCCTCCTATATATACACGAGTTGAGCAGCTAGATAACACTAACAAAATATCCTAACAGAATTACAATATGAATGTCCTATTCTACCCTTGTGAAGATCTTCCAACGTGACATGGTAGATTCTCTAAGAGTGACATGGCAGCTGAGCTGGCGCTGAGGTGGATAGTTGACGTGGACAACACAATTAGGCCACTCTTTATTGGGCTGCATGGGCTGCAAGGCATGAACTACCGAGACGACTCTGGCTTGGCCGAGACGGAGTCGGTCTGGCCGGGACGACTTCATCTCGGCTGAGACTCTTATGTTGACCCTGGTCAACTCGGCTTGACCTGCAAAAGGAGTGATACTTTTTATTAGCTAAGAAGTCTGAATTAACACAGATTTGTATTTTCTCTATATTTAAGCCCATAAATTGAATCTTAGCTAACAATTCATTCTTAAGCACATAATAGTCTTGCAAACATCCTTCTTAGGTGTCTAAAAGATGTATAAATTGTGACTCATCACACCCCTACACTTACCTTTTTGCACTCCTGGGCAAAACAAAATGAAAATCAACAAGGGGAAAATTTTCTTTTTAAAGATAGAAAAGAATTTTTCACTTGGCTTCCTTCAGTTCAACCGAGACAGATTCGACACTCATTCACCCTGAGATCGAGATACTCTAACAATCTGAAAATTACTCCTTCCGCGCTCTAGGCAAATTCATGACCTGCAACAGGAGAAGGTAACCAAGAGTGACAGAGCTCTCTTTTAGGCAAATCGCTCCCTCACTTCTCACGTGTTTGAGTTTGTATTTACACTCAACATTCATGAAACTGATATTACCATACTTTGACAAAGCTCTCTTCTTACACCTGCAAAAACACACACAGTTATGATCACTAGGGCTTCTTTTCGGCTTGTAGCGAGGTTGAGTCATGGGTAGGATAAAATATGGGAAAACTGGTTTCAAGACCCATGAGGAGGAGAGGAGCAATGAGAAGTAAGCTTAATCAGCCTGAGGGATAATCCAGGATGCTGCCAATTCCTCCTTCTTGCAGCTACCAGCTCATTTTCTTTTCTTTTTCTTATTATACAAATTTATGCAGCTGTTTTCTTTCTTTATCCATTTCAGCTTAGATTTTCAGCTGCTGCTCCACTTTTTCTTTTCTTTCTTGCACTCGCTTTTATTCTTTTTCTTGCATTCTTGAGCTTAGAGGGTGCTGAACAAATTTGCTTCCTGGAGTTTCCCCCACACTTGATCATGACTTACTCCCAAAACACTTCCAAAGCTCCTCTGCTCCCCGAGGGTGAGGTTAATTCATGGTTTTTCTGGCCTTGGCTTGTAGTGAGCTGTCAGAAAGAACGGTTAAATTAGGCTCAAAAGGGGAAACAACAGACACATTTGTTCAGGTTGGCTTTATTTGGCTCAGGGCTCATAAGAAACATGGCCTAGATCATGTCATTCCTGCATGTGAAAACAGTTGTATCCAGAGAGTTGAGGCAAAATGTAGAATATACAGTTATCATGAATGCAAAAATCACACTAGAAAAAGAAGAGAAACGGCAAGATGTAAGCCATCAATATTTACAAGGCTCAAAATCTCACATGGGTTATTTTTTTTTTTGCTCTATCATAGAGGGTTTTCCTTTTCAGTTTTTTTTAGTCACTCACTGACTAGAGCACAAAGGTTTCACTCCCCTCAAGCTAGAGGAATCTCTTGCTAGAGTTGCAGAATTACTTCCTACTATCTTTTTCAACTTTCGAAAGCCAATTCAAGATTCTTTTCAAAACACTTTTATTTTTGACAATCCAACTTGGAATTCTGTTAGGAGGAAAAATTAAAAGGAAATGATAGAATTGAAATTCTGCCAAGCCGAAGGCGTTCCGGATCCGGCCGAGATGGCACAGATTCGGAATGGACTCGGCTTGGGCAGCTTTTATTGAAAAACAAATGGTAGATTTAATAAAATGAAACATGACAAATTTAATCGAAATAAAATGAAACAACGCAATTAAAACTAGCAGAATTCAGGAGGATGGGAATAAAAGCAAGACAAAGCAATTGAAATGACTATAACATTATCCCCCCCCACACTTAAAATCTGCATTGTCCTCAATGCGAGGCAGGGTCGTCTGGTGGGGCTGGTTCCATCAATGATATTATCTCCATGTCATGAGTGATTGGCGCTGGACCTTCATGGAATGGCTTAATCTGATGCCCATTGACTTGGAAGGTGCTGTTACTGTGTTCATCTTTTAGCTGTACTGCACCATGGGGAAACACATTAGTGATAACAAAAGGTCCATCCCATCTAGAACGAAGCTTACATGCAATGAGCTTAAGGCGTGAGTTAAACAGGAGAACTTTCTGGCCAACACTGAATTCTTTTCTCAGGATCTGCTGGTCATGGAATCGCTTGATTTTTTGCTTGTAGATCCTAGAATTTTCATATGCTTCCAAGCGGAGTTCATCTAACTCTTGCAGTTGAAATTTTCTCTACTCTCCGGCTTGGTCATAGGCCAGATTACACTGCTTAACAGCCCACTATGCTCTGTGTTCTAGCTCCACAGGAAGGTGACAGGCTTTACCGAAAACAATCCTATAGGGAGACATCCCTAGAGGTGTCCGGTGTGCAGTTCTATGTGCCCAGAGAGCATCCTCAAGGAGGCGGCTCCAATCCTTCCTACTGGGATTGGTCATCTTTTGCAGTGTTTTCTTGATTTCCCCGTTGAACACTTCTGCTTGGCCATTTGTTTGGGGGTGATAGGCAGTAGCAATTTTGTGTGCTACCCCATATTTCTGAAGAAGAGAGGCCATGGCTCTATTGCAGAAGTGACTGCCTTGGTCACTTATGAGCGCTTTTGGCACACCAAACCTGCAGAAAATATTGGACTTCAAGAAGTCCACAACTACTTTTGCGTCATTGGTTCTGGTGGCAATGGCCTCTACCTACCTTGATACATAATCCACGGCCAACAAAATGTATGAATAACCATTGGAGACTAGGAATGGCCCCATGAAATCTATTCCCCAGACATAAAAAATTTCACAAAACTGGATGGGTTGCTGGGGCATTTCGTGCCTTCTGTTCATGGCCACTCCTGTTTTTTGGCATTTCTCGCAGGTGGAGACGAATTCATGCGCGTCCCTAAAGATAGTTGGCCAGTAGATGCCACAGTCTAGCACTTTCCTGACAGTCCGAGTGGATCCATAATGGCTGCCTCCAGGTGTCGAATGATAAAACTGGAGACCGAGTTGGTCTCGGCTTCAGGAATGCACCTACGGATGACTTTATCACTGCATAGTCTCCAAAGGTAGGGATCATCCCAAATGTAGTATTTGGCATCGCTTCGGAGTTTATCTTTGTATGCCCGAGATGCCTCTGGTGGAAACCAAGATGCTGCCACAAAATTACAAATGTCAGCAAACCATGGTGGAGACGTTCTTATGTGCAGCAGGTGCTCATCTGGAAACTCGTCTCGGATAGGTATTGGATCGCTGCCTCTTTCAATTCTGCTCAGGTGATCAGCTACAGAATTCTCAGCACCTCTTTTATCTCTGATTTCTATGTTGAATTCTTGAAGGAGAAGCATCCACCGAATCAGTCTTGGCTTGGCATCAGGCTTCTTCAACAAGTATCTCAAAGCAGCATGATCAAAGAACACAATGATCTTTGAACCGAGAAGGTATGGGCGGAATGTGTCCAAGGCAAACACAATTGCCAATAGTTCTTTCTCAGTTGTTGTGTAATTCTGCTGGGTCGAATCCATAGTTCGAGATGCATAGGCAATTACTTGCACAGGGAGGTCGATTCCAACTCTTTGGCCGAGAACAACTCCTAATGCCGAATTGGATGCATCACACATTAGTTCAAATGGTAGGTCCTAGTTTGGTGCTTGCAGGATAGGTGCGGATGTGAGTCTGTTTTTCAGCTCCTGAAATGCTTCAATACAAGGCTGGTCAAAGTTGAATTCCACATCCTTCTGTAGCAGCTTGGACAGAGGCAGGGCAAGTTTACTAAAATTCTTGATGAATCTTCTGTAAAAGCCTGCGTGTCCTAGAAATGAGCGAACCTCCCTCACAGAAGAGGGGTTTGGAAGGGATGATATGATGTCTATCTTAGCCTTATCCACTTCAATACCTATGTTGGATACCAGGTGACCCAACACTGTTCCTTCAGTCACCATGAAGTGACATTTTTCAAAGTTGAGCACGAGATTTGTGTCAATGCATCTCTTCAACACCCTTGATAGATTATTCAGGCAAGCTTCAAATGAGTTAGAATACACCGTGAAGTCATCCATGAATACCTCCATTCAGGCAAGCTTCAAATGAGTCAGCATGCAACGTTGGAATGTACTCGGTGCATTACAAAGGACAAATAGCATGCGTGTATACGCAAAGTTACCAAATGGGCAGGTGAAGGTTGTCTTATGTTGATCTTTAGGGGCTATATGAATTTGCATGTAGCCTGAGAATCCATCAAGAAAGCAATAATGGGATCTCCCTGCTAATTTCTCAAGCATTTGGTCAATGAAAGGCAGAGGAAAGTGGTCCTTGCGAGTTGCTTGGTTTAATCTTCTGTAGTCTATGCATACTCGCCAGCTATTCTGAATCCTTGTTGGTACCAGCTCATCCTGCTGATTTTTCATGACAGTCATCTCAGACTTCTTTGGCACCACTTGCACAGGGCTCACCCATTGGCTATCCGAGATGGGGTAGATGATCCCTGCCGCAAGGAGCTTTGTGACTTCTTTCTTAACCACGTCCAGAAGTGTCAGATTCAGTCTTCTTTGCTGCTGCCTTATGGGCTTGATTTCCTCCTCCATTAATATTCTATGCATGCAGATGAAGGGGTTTATGCTAGGAAGGTTTGCTAGCTTCCACCCTATTGCCTCCTTATGCCGCCTGAGGACTTCCAACAACTTATCTTCTTGCTCCTAGAGGAGGTTGTTGGTGATGATAACTGGGAGTTGCTGTTCCTTGTCCAAATAAGCCTACTTCAGGTGGCTTGGCAATGTTTTTAATTCTATGGGTGGTGGCGGCAATGGAGATTTTTCAGTTTCTGAGTTTGGATCCGACTGGCCGACTTGATTTCGGTTCGGCACCAGGTGTGCCGACATGATTTCAGCCTTTGGCGTATTCGGCCGGCTCGACTTCGTGAATTTGGTTCTTGTCGGAATGGAGTCGGCATTGGCTTCTAACGCTCCTTCTAAGTCAGATTCGGATGGTCCATTTATTTTTGCTACAGTTTGAGTTAGGTCTTCTTTGGCTGAGACGGTCTCGGCAAGCTTGTCGGCCTTGATTTTTGACTCTTTGGCCGAGTTGACCTTGAAATCTTCCTTGACTCGGTTTTCCCTGGCCGACTCGTCTTTGACTGAAAAGATTGTTGCCAGTTGTGTAGATAAAGGTCTCTTAGTTTCGGCAACTTCAGCTACTTCAATTTTCGAGCACTCCGGGTCTTCCTGATTGCATGCTTGGTTTATCGTTTTGAATAGCTCAGCTTTGAAATCCAAGTCAGCAATATCATCATACTCGTCCTCGGAGCTGGAGAGGTCATGTACTTCTTCATTGTCGGCTTCTTCTGCTGTGGTCCCTAAGCAACTGGTAATATCAGTAGCTTCAGCAAAATCTTTCATGCTTCCACTGCAATGGTCTAGTTGAAAGTATTCTTCAACCAGTTCTTCGATAAGGTCAACGCCAAAGAGCGAATGGTCTTCGGTGGGGTGCTTCATAGCTTCAAAGATGTTGAATTGCACCAGAGTGTCACCGAATTCCATTGAGAGAGTCCCTACATGCACGTCAATCTTTGTTCTTGCTGTCATCAGGAATGGTCTCCCCAGAATTAAGGTTGATTCCTTTCCGGCTGTCTCATCCTCCATGTCTAGAATGTAAAAGTCAGCTGGAAAAATTAGCTCATTGACTTGGACGAGAACATCCTCGAGAACTCCCAAGGGTTGGACAATACTTCTGTTTGCAAGTTGAATGGTCATCCTTGTGGGTTCCAAATCACCAAAATTCAGGGACCTGTAGATTGATGCTGGCATGACATTGATTGAAGCTCCCAGATCCAGCATGGCATCAACAAAAGTACATTCACCAATGGTACATGGGACAGAAAAGATTCCGGGATCTTTGCATTTCTTTGGCAGTGTTTTTGCTCCTGTAGTGGAAGTTTCGTTTCTGGTCAGTGCCGACACCACGCCTCCAACTTCCATACTCCCTTTTATCTTCTTCCGCTTATGCACACAAAGTTCCTTGAGGAACTTTACGTACTTGGGAATTTGCTTGATAGCGTCGAGGAGTGGAATGTTGATTTCCACCTTACGGAACATCTTCAGCAGCTCTTCATCTGACTCTGATTTCTTTGCCGAAATGGTCCGAGATGGAAATGGTGGTGGGACAGTCATCTCTGGCTGAGACTACAAGTCGGCATTTTGCTCGGAGTCGGCTTCTACTGATCTCGGCAGCTGCTGCAGTGTAGGTTGAGGTAATTCTTTTCCACTTCGAAGAGTGACTACACTGGCGTTTCCTCTCGGATTTGGAATGGTTTGAGAGGGAAGGTTGCTGGATCCGGCCGACTGTAATTGGCTTACAGTATTAGCTAGCTGTCCAATCTGCGTTTTGAGGTCTTGAATGGTGGCGGTCATGTTTTGCTGGAACTGCATATTGCTGGAGCTCACAGATTGCTGGAACTCCAGATTGTTGGTCACAAGTTGATTCATTAGGTCCTCCAGAGATGGAGAGTTGCCTTGAGTAGGCACTCTCTGCTGTTGTTGTTGCTGTTGCTGTTGGAAAGGTGGTGCTTGGTATTGCGGAGTCGGCTGTTGATAACCTGCTTGCCTTTGATAGGTATTCGGTGTGGTTCCGAATTGTTGAGCTGCATATGGCCCTTGATTCGGTCCTGGCCGAAATGGCTGTCTCCCATGTTGCTGGCTATTAAATGGCCGATTCTGATACGGTTGCTTCCCATACATAAATCTACCTATGGCTCCAACATTCTCTGGTTGGTCCAACTCGGTTTGTTGGAGAGTCGGGCACATATCAGTGGGGTGCTCCAAGGAAGTACATATGCCACAAACTTTCGCTGCCATGGCTGGTTGGTGTTGTTCAACAGCAAGTTGTCTCACCAATGATGTCAATTCGGTCAGCTGGTTTTCCAATCTTTGGTTAGCAGCTGTGCCAATTTCATTCACCATCCGAGATTGACTTGGCCCTCTGATTCCGAATTACTGTGTGTTGCTGGCCATGTTGGAAATCAGGTGCCTTGCTAGTACTGGTGTCTTATCCATCAATGCTCCACCACTGGCTGCGTCGATCATTCTTCTGTCCATCAGCGATAATCCTTCATAGAAGTACTGGATCAGCAACTATTCGCTGAACTGGTGATGTGGACAGGTGGCACAGAGTTTGTTGAACCTCTCCCAGTACTCGTGCAGTGTTTCTCCTGTATGCTGCCTTATCCCACATATTTCCTTTCTGATGGACGCAGTGCGGGATGCTGGAAAGAACTTCTCCAGGAAAGTGCGCTTCATGTCTCCCCAGTGTTGAAAAGTACTGGCTGAAGATACAGCCAATCCTTCGCTGCTCCATCCAGAGAGAATGGAAATGCCTTCATTTTGATATAGTCCTCCGATATCCCCTACGGCCTCACTATGGAGCAAACCACATGGAATTCCTTTAAATGCTTGTGGGGGTCTTCTCCTGTAAGACCATGAAATTTAGGCAACAGGTGTATAAGACCAGACTTTAACTCATATGTTTGAGCTGGCTCCAGCTGTGGGTATTGGATGCACCAAGGTTGATACACCACGTCTGGAGTAGCTAATTCCTTTAGCGTTCTATCGTTATTCTCCATTTGCCCTGGTTCTGCAAAAGCTTTAGAACTAGAAACGAAATTGTTAGTGTAAAACTGGTTAGAGTCAGCGACAGAATCTATACTACTAATATTTACTGTAGCGTTCCTAATTTTTCATAATCTACGTAAGGTTAATTCTATCTCTGGGTCAAAAGCATACAATGGGTCAGTACTACTCCTAGTCATGCATTGTACATATTATGCAGAAAAATCCGAATTGAAAACAGTACTTACAATAGTAAATGCAGAATTGGAAACTATAGCTATCAGTTAACTAACTAATGGAGCTACAGAATGGCATACAGAAAGAATGTAATTAAATCAGCAAGAATGCAATGCAGAAAGAAAGATGCAGTAGTGAATGTAAAACAGAATGCCAATTCTACGTAGCTACAGAAATAAATGTTTGATTTCTTCTTTTTTTTTAGCGGTGAATTCACGCAGAGAAACAAATAATAGTCAACATGCTTTTTATTTAGGATCCGAAATCTAAAAGACAGACACAGACAAATTCAAAAGACTCAAGACTGACTTGATAAACACACTTCACAGACTCGGGATTCGAACTCACTTAACTTGGCACACAAAGACACAAAAGAACTTGTGTCCCCGGCAACGACGCCAAATTGATAATGGCTTCTTTTTCAGTCATTTTGAACTCTTATCAAATAACTAAAGTTAACTATAGCATAGCCAACACTAGGTCATTCTTCTCAAAGACACAGTGTGCTCAATTGTGATTCAGTGTGAAGTAAAATGTTATCGAATCTTAAGATGTAAAGTTTTGACTCTCCTCGGCACTGGCCGAGTCGCTCTCGGCAGAGACAGAGCCGAGATGATCTCGGCAGAGACAATCCGGCTTGGTCTCGGCTGAGTGCAGACAGACGCTACAGAGATGGACTATCTCTGGTTCAGACTAGAAAATAGTAAACAGAGGGGGGTTTTGAATGTAAGCAAAGCAAAAAGTAAACTAAGATTATGAATGCAGTAAACATATATTGCTGTTACTAGTTATCTATTATTATTATTTAACTATGTTCATGCTCAGTCCAATTAATCCAAGTTCAGTCCAAGTTCCACACTCCAGTTCTCCATCCATATCAGCCTTGGGAAGTCTTATGGCAATCGCCAAAGGTTCATCTATTGCCATACCGAGGATTTATGCAATCGCTACCTCATCAGTTGGCAGGGATTAAGTTCAGAGCTGATTTTAGGTTCTCGATTAACAATCGTTAAATGATTACCTATTGAATTAGTTAAACCAGATCCAATCGACTTAGCTTAACATTGTTCACAATTTAATTGCAATCGCGGATTAAATCATGAATTAAAGGAGAGGAAGAGAATGGAGATAAGAAACGCAGAACGAAATTGATTAACAGAAACTGAATACAAATACAATGGTTCTGAATTCAGATGGATCCATCTTCCACGACGATCGTCATGGTTGATGGTGGTGGTTCACCTCCATTAGCCTAAGCGCCAAGGATCAACTCCACCAGAGTGCGTCAGTAATCTAATCGGTCCCCTTTGACAGACTTCGGCTTCCCAGTCTCAAACCTACACTTCCTCGATCGAGAGAAACGCCAATGAGCACTGTGCACCACCGTGAAATGGAGAGAGCGAGAGCGATGAAATGGAAGTAATGAGTGTGGAATCAGAGTGAATTCAAAGACATGTAAAAAGTGCACAGCTCCTCCTATATATACACGAGCTGAGCAGCTAGATAACGCTAACAAAATATCCTAACAGAATTACAATGTGAATGTCCTATTCTACCCCTGTGAAGATCTTTCAACGTGACATGGCAGATTCTCCAAGAGTGACATGGCAGTGAGCTGGCAACTGAGGTGGATAGTTGACGTGGACAACACAATTGGGCCACTCTTTATTAGGCTGCATGGGCTGCAAGGCATGAACTGCCGAGACGACTCTGGCTTGGTCGAGACGGAGTCGGTCTGGTCGGGACGACTTCATCTCGGCTGAGACTCTTCTGTTGACCCTGGTCAACTCGACTTGACCTACAGAAGAAGGAGTGATACTTTTTATTAGCTAAGAAGTCTGAATTAAATTAGATTTGTATTTTCTCTATATTTAAGCCCATAAATTGAATCTTAGCTAACAATCCATTCTTAAGCATAGAATAGTCTTGCAAACATCCTTCTTAGGTGTCCAAAAGATGTATAAATTGTGACTCATCAGTCCCAAGAAGGGCGGGAAAGGTCCAAATGTGCGTTGATCATTGAGACCTCAATAGGGCAAGCCCGAAAGACAACTTCCCCCTACCTCACATCGATATGCTGGTGGACAACACGACCCAGCATACCTTCTATTCCTTTATGGACTCCAAAAATAATTACTAAAGCTAACTATAGTATAGCTAACCTAGGTTGATTCTCTCAAGGACACAATGTGTTCAAATTGTACTAAGTGTAAAAATAATAGTGTTGCAAAAACGCTAAGTGTTGTGGAATGCCGACTTGACTCGGCTTAGAAAAATGCCGACTTGGCCTAGGCAACAGTAAGGCCGACTCGCTCTCGGCAATCCGGTCTTGGCTAACAGGGAACCGGTTTGGTTTCAGCCAAAAGCGATTTAGACGCGACGGAGTCGGACTGACTCGGTCTCGGACTATGAAAAGCAGTAAATAAGGGGGGTTTTGTGTTTAAGTGCAGAAAATAAACTAAGTGTTGAAAGTAAACTAAACTATGCTAAATTACTCTATACTAACTACTGTATCAATTCGGGACTCGAAACATGACAATTTACTATTCTTACTTAGAATTGTATTCCGAATCAACCTTATATTCTTACGACAATTCTCGAACGTTTGTCCGTTGCCATACCGAGGATTTACACGACCGCTACCACATCAGTTGGCAGGGAGTATGTACTTGGTTGAGTTTAGGTTCTCTGCCTAATCAGATTATTACACTACTTCCGATCGGCCCTAGTCTAACATGATCTACCCCTAACAATGTGTCACCATAAAGTTAAAAGTAGATTAAAGCATAGGAATTATAATCAAGAGATAGAATTGCAAACCAGTTATGTTATTGAAAACCAAATCGAATACAAAGGTGAGAATTTAGAGTTTCCAGAGAATCTGCCTTCCACGACAATCGCCAATGGAAGAATGGGAGTGATGCACTAACGGTGGCCAGATGTTGAGGTTTCCATCCAATAGAGTGCGTCGGCTATACCGAGCGATCACCTCCGAAGGCTTCCAGCTTCCCAAATCCTGGTCCTGTACCTCCTCGACCGAGAGAGACACTGTATTGAAGCTTCGTGTACCCCTGTACTAGCTTGGAGTGTCTGCGAATGCTAACATTGCTAGCTCTAAATTCTGCTAAAAATTCCACACCTAAAGATGTGGTCTGGTGTGCTTATTTATACACAAGCAGGATAAATCTAAATCTAATCCTAATAACAGAAATTCAAATCCTAAAGATTCCAATTCGAATTACAGATTACAGTCTCCTCAATCTTAGGAGTTTCCCAGTTTCCTAATTTCTAGCAGAATCATATTTGCATTCCTACTTACCCGAATTACAGATTCCTTGATCTTAGCAAATCATATCTGCATTACAGATTCCTTAACCTTAGCAAATCATATTTGCATCTTAACAAATCATATCTGCATCTTAACAAATTATATATGCATCTTAACAAATCATATCTGCATCTTAACAAATCATATCCGCATCTTAACAAATCATATCTGCATCTTGCCAAAGTGATTTTAGGCAAGATTTTCGTCACTGATGTTGGCTTGACCGGGAGCGCTGGACTGGCCGGGATGTTCTCGGCTTGGGACGAGATGACTTGGGCCAAAATGACTTGGGCCGAGATGGCTTGGGTCGAGATGACTTGGGTCGAGATGACTTGGGTCGAGATGACTTGGGCCGAGATGACTTGGGTCAAGATGACTTGGGCCGAGATGACTTGGGCCAAGATGACTTGGGCCGAGATGACTTGGGCCAAGATGACTTGGGCCTACAAAATAAGTATTAATCTGTTTGTTAGTTAAAAATCTCATTTTCGCACGTACTTGTATTTCTCCTATTTTCAGGCCCATAATTCAAATCTCGGTTAACACAAGACTCTTAATCATTAAATATTCTTAACAAGACCCATCTTAAGCCCACATAAAGTGTATAAAATATAACTCATCAGACCCCCACACTTACACTTTTGCACTCCTGGGCAAAATTAGATTCGAGCATTTAAGGAAATTGAAAGAGGAAATATGTTTTTCAAATAAACTCCTCAAGTTTAACAAAACAGCTTAAGCATGCATTCATCCTAGAATCCAGGCATTCAAACGATCTATGAAAGTTACTTTCTCCACATCCAAAAACAAATAAGCAACCTGCAAACATTAAGAGTAACTGAGAAGTGACTAAGCTCTCTCAAGACATATTCTCTAAGTCTCTCAAGTGTTTAGGTTTGTATATACACTCAAACATCCTATGTCAACTAGCACTACCAAGCTTTGACTATCCTCTCCTTTCACACCTTCAAACACACATGCATAATGATCAATAGGACTTTTCGGGCTTGTAACGTGGCCAGGGTAAGGTAGGATTACAGAATTATTAAGTGAGCTTTAATAGCCAGAGGGACAAGAGGAGCAGTGGGGAATGAATCTGTAAGCACAGAGATTATCTCCTTCGGACATTACCAGTTTCTTGGAAGCATCTTTGTTCATTGTCCTTCTTTTCCATTTATATTTTTCTTTCTTTTTCTCACTTTTCCTATCTTGCAGCTTTTGTTGTTGCAATCTTACTTGCAATCTTTTCTTTTTGTTTCCGCTACTTATTCTTCTTTTCGTATCCTTTTTCTTTTCTTTTCCTTAACTCTTTCCTATTCTTCCAACTATACCACTCTCGTAATGCTTCTAGGTGTCACCCCCACACTTATTCAAGATCTATTCCCAAAACAATTCCAAAGCTCCTCCGTTCCCTAAGGTTTGGGTTAATTATGGTTTTTCTGGCTTTAGGCTTGTAATGAGCTGTCATATCAAGAAACGGTTATAGGCTCGACGGGGTAACCAAAGGAATTATTCACAAGGTAGGCTTTATTTGGCTAAGTAGCTGTAAAGAAAGATGGCCTAGATTATATCATTCATGCATGTGAAGTGAGTTATATCCAGAGAATCAAGGCAAAACCTAGAGTAACCAGCAACATGGATGCAATAATCACACAAGAAATGAAAGAATGGACCGACTGTTGCTAGGGAGATGCTAGGGAGATGCTTTCCACTTCCCCGACTGTTGCTGTAGGGCTTTCATGGAAGATTTTGAGTTGCTTCCCGTTGACTTGGAAGGTGTTTCTTGTGAGTTCGTCCTGTAATTCTACTGCACCATAGGGCAAAACTTTAGTGATAATGAATGGACCGTCCCACTTGGAACATAGCTTATCGGCGATGAGCCTTAATTGTGATTTGAATAAGAGCACTTTCTGGCCGACGTGAAACTCTTTTCTTAAAATCTGGCGATCATGGAATTGTTTGACTCGCTACTTGTAAATGCGGGAGTTCTCGTAGGCTTCCAGGCGAAGTTCCTCCAATTCTTGTAGTTGGAGTTTCCTTTCTTCCCGAGCTTGGTCGTAGGCCATGTTGCACTTCTTGACTGCCTAGTAAGCTCGGTGTTCTAGTTCGACAGGTAGGTGACAAGCTTTGTCAAAAACAATCGGGTAGGGAGACATTCTCAACGGACTTCGGTATGCTGTCCGATGTGCCCAAAGCGCGTCCTCAAGGTGGCGGCTCCAATCCTTCTGGTTCGGGTTGGTTAGCTTCTGCAAAATCTTCTTGATTTCTTTGTTGAATACTTCAGCTTGGCCGTTTGTTTGGGGTGGTAATGCTGTGGCAATCCGATGCGCCACGCCATACTTTTCTAATAGGAAGGACATGACTCGGTTACAAAAGTGACTTCCTTGGTCATTGATCAGAGCTTTTGGCACACCAAACCTGTAGAAAATGTTAGATTTAAGAAAATTCACAACTACCTTGGCATCATTGGTCTTGGTGGCCACTACTTCCACCCATCTTGACATGTAGTCCACGACTAGCAGAATGTATGAGTATCCATTGGAGACAGGGAACGGTCCCATGAAGTTAATTCCCCAAACGTCGAAAACTTCACAAAATAGGATTGGTTGTTGGGGCATCTCATGCCGGCGACTCATGGCCGTTCCTGCTCACTCGCATTGTTCACAGGTTGAAAAGAAGTGGTGGCCGTCTCGGAAAATGGTGGGCCAGTAAAACCCACAATCTAGAACCTTTCGGGCTGTCTGAGTTGATCCATGATGGCCGCCTCTGGCTGCTGCATGACAAAAGTGGCTGATCTCGGAGTTCGGAATGCACCTGCGAATGACATGGTCACTGCCACGCTTCCAAAGATACGGGTCATCCCATATATAATACTTGGCATCACTTTTAATTTTCTCTTTATACAACTGGGATGCAATGATAAAATTGCATATGTCGGCGAACCATGGTGTAGATGTGTCCATGCGCAGCAGTTGTTCATCCCGAAAGTCGTCTCGAATTGGCATTAGGTCAAGTTCACGTTCAATCCGACTGAGGTGATCGGCTACTGCATTGTCGGCACCCTTCTTGTCTCTGATTTCTAGGTCAAATTCCTACAAGAGAAGCATCCATCGAATGAGTCGTGGCTTGGAGTCTGGCTTCTTTAGTAGGTATTTCAAGGCTGCATGATCAGAGAATACGATGACTCTAGAGCCAAGTAGATATGAGCGAAATTTGTCCAAGGCGAATACTATTGCCAGTAACTCTTTCTCTATGGTCGTATAGTTTATATGGGCCTGGTCCATGGTTCGAGATGCATAGGCGATTACGTGTGTTGGCCCACCGACTCCGTCTCGTTGGCTGAGAACGGCTCCAAGGGCCGAGTTGGATGCATCGCACATCAGCTTGAACGGAAGCTCCTAGTTAGGTGCTTGGAGGATTGGTGTGGATGTGGATCTGGTCTTCAACTCCTCAAAGGCTTGTATGCATTCTTTGTTGAAGACAAACTCCACATCCTTTTGCAGTAGTTTGGACAGTGGTAAGGCGATCTTGCTAAAGTTCTTGATGTAACGCCTATAAAATCCTACATGTCTTAAAAATGAACGAACCTCCTGCACAGAAGCGGGGTTAGGGAGAGATGTAATGATGTCAATCTTAGCTTTGTCAACCTCGATCCCTCGACTTGATACTAGGTGGCCGAGCACAATCCCCTCTGCTACCATGAAGTGGCATTTTTCAAAGTTCAACACCAGGTCGATTTCTATGCATCGCTTCAGCACTCGGGCTAGATTTCTCAAACATGCATCGAAAGTGTCTGCGTACACTGTGAAATCGTCCATGAACACCTCCATGCAATCCTCCAATAAGTCTGAGAAGATGGTCAGTATGCATCTCTAGAACGTGCTTGGGGCATTGCATAGTCCAAACGGCATCCTAATGTAAGAAAACGTGCCGAAAGGACAGGTGAAGGTTGTCTTGTGTTGATCTTCAAGTGCGATGTGTATCTGCATGTATCCGAAATATCCGTCTAGGAAGCAGTAATGGGACTTCCCGGCTAGCTTCTCCAAGACTTGGTTTAAGAATGGCAGAGGGAAATGGTCTTTGCGGGTTGCTTGATTCAGCTTCCTGTAGTTAATGCACACTTGCCAACTATTCTGAACCCGTGTTGGTACTAGTTCATCATTCTGGTTCTTCATCACAGTCATCCCAGATTTCTTCGGTACTACCAGCACTGGACTGACCTAGTTGCTATCTGAAATTGGATAAATGATTCCAGCAGCAAGTAGCTTAGTCACTTCTTTCTTTACGACATCTAGGATGGTTGGGTTCAGTCTCCTTTATTGTTGTCTCACGGGGCATGCTTCTTCCTCCATCAAGATTTTGTGCATGCAAATTGAGGGATTTATTCCTGGGAGGTCAGATAATTTCCACCCTATGGCCTTCTTGTGTTGCTTGAGGACTTGTAACAATTTGTCCTCCTGTTCCTAGTGAAGGTTGCTGGCAATTATGACCGGGAATTGTTGTTCATCACCTAGGTAGGCATACTTCAGATGGTTCGGCAATGGCTTCAACTCAGTGGGTGGTTCTGGTGGCGAGACCTCTCCTTTTGGTCTGGAAATTGTTTGGCCGACTTGGTTGGAGTCGGGTAGTAGGGTTGCCGACATGATTTCGGCCTCTGATTGCTCCTTATGCTGATTGGTCGACTCTGTTTCGGCCTTGATTCCGGCTTGCCTCCCGTCCTCTTTGGCCGCATTGGTGTCGGCTTTCGTGACCAACGTGCTTTCGGTCTTTGTCCAGTCTCGACTTATGTTGGCCGACTCGTTCTCAACAGAAGTGTCTGCTTGCATGTATTCTTTGACGAGTTCATCGATCAAGTCAATTCCAAAGAGTGAGGTGTCTTCCACAGGGTGTTTCATGGCTTCGAACATGTTGAACTGCACCAGAGTGTCACCAAACTCCACTGAGAGTGTCCCGGCATGCACATCAATCTTGGTCTTGGTGGTCATTAGGAATGGTCCTCCTAGGATCAAGGTAGACCCTTTTCCTAGCGTCTCGTCCTCCATATCCAGCACGTAGAAGTCGGCTGGGAAAATTAGTTCATCAACTTGGACCAGGAGATCTTCAAGAATGCCTAAGGGCTGGACGACGCTTCTGTTTGCCAACTGTATGGTCATCCCGGTGGGTTCCAGATCTCCACAATTCAAGGACTTGTAAATTGACGTCGGCATGACGTTTATTGAAGCTCCTAAGTCCAGCATGGCATCGGCAAAGGTACAGTCGCCAATGATGCATGGGACCGAAAAGATTCCAGGGTCTCGGCATTTCTTTGCCAAGGTTTGTGTCATGCCGGCAGTGAGGTCATCATTTCTTGTTAGTGCCGACACTATCCCTCCTAGTTCCACTCCTCCTTTCATCTTCTTCCTCTTGTGCACACACAACTCCTTAAGGAATTTTGCGTACTTAGGTATTTGCTTTATGGCATCCAGGAGGGGAATATTGATCTCTACCTTCCGGAACATCTTCAATAGCTCTTCATCAGATTCAGGCTTCCTTGCTGAGAGTGTCCTACTTGGAAAAGGGGCTGGTATTGGACTAGCCTGCCATGATGGTTGTGAGTTGGCATCCGAATTCGACTCGAAGCCGGTGAATCTTGGTTTCTGCTGCAGTGCTGCTTGTAATTCCTTACCACTTCTCAATGATAATACACTTGCATTCCCTCTCAGATTTGGAATTGTTTGAGGGGAAATTCTGGGATCCGGCCGACTGTAACTGACTTACCGAGTTGGCTAGTTGGCCCACTTGCGTCTTGAGATCTTGGATAGTGGTGTTCATATTTTGCTGGAATTGCAAGTTACTAGAACTCATGGTCTGTTGGAACTCCAGGTTGCTTGCCGCTATCTGCTTAACCAAATCCTCCAAAGATGACGAGTTACTTGGTGGTGGTGTTTTTTGCTGTTGCTATTGGAACGGGGGCATCTGGTGTCTCGGATTCGACTTTGATAGCTGCCTTGACTTTGCGGCATGCTCTGATTCGAACTGAATCCTTGAGTTGCATACGGCCCTTGGTATGGTGGCCGTCCATATTGTTGTCCTTCAAATAGCCGGGTTGCATACGACTGTTTCCCATACTAGTAGCCACCTATTGCTCCAACACTTTCGGGATGATCCGGCTCGGTTTCTTGCAATGTGGTGCACATGTGAGTAGGGTGCTCCACTGAGGTACATATACAACATGCTTTTACTATTGCGATGGGTTGGTGTTGGCCGATGGCAAGCTGTCTCACCAGTGATGTTAGCTCGGTCAACTGATTTTCCAATCTCGGATTGTCAATTGTACTGATTTCATTCACCATTCTGGGTGCTATGGTTCCTCTTGTCCCGAACTGTTGCGTGTTGCTGGCCATGTTCGAGATCAAATGTCGTGCTGCTGCCGGCGTCTTATCCATCAATGCTCCTCCACTTGTAGCGTCAATCATACTTCGGTCCATCTTCATCAACACTTCATAGAAATATTGAATCAGTAACTGCTCACTGATCTGGTGGTATGGACATGTGGCACAAAGCTTGTTGAACCTCTCCTAGTATTCATGCAGCATCTCGCTGGAGTGTTGCCTGATCCCACAAATCTCCTTCCTTATGGTCGCTGTTCTGGATGCTGGAAAGAATTTCTCCAGGAACATGTGCTTCGTATCCTCCCAAGTATTGAAGAGAACCGGCTGCAGATACAACCAATCTTTTGTAGCTCCACCTAGGGAGAATGGTAACACTTTCATTTTAACGTGGTCTTCCGGTATCCCTGCGGCCTCGTCGTGGAACAAACCACGTGGAATTCCTTTAAGTGCTTGTGAGGATCTTCACCTGCAAGACCATGAAACTTAGGTAATAGATGAATCAGACTGGACTTTAATTCATAACTTTGAGCTGGCTCCAGTGGTGGGCATTGAATGCACCATGGTTGATACACGACGTCTAGTGTGGCCAACTCCTTCAAAGTTCTATCATTGTTCTCCATTGTTCCTGCCTCTTGGTGCTCAAAGGAAATAGATTTGTCAATAGTAAAATTACTATTCTCAGAATTCCAAATAGAATTAGAACTACTGCTATCAAGTGTTATAGTATGCCTAGCTTTCCTTAAACGATGCAAAGTTCTTTCTATCTCAGGATCAAAAGAATGCAATGGTTCAGAACTATGATGAGTCACAAGTTATACATCTTTTAGACACCTAAGAAGGAGGTTTGCAAGACTATTATGTGATTAAGGATGGACTATTAGCTAAGATTCAGTTTATGAGCTCGAATATAGAGAAAATACAAATCTGTGCTAATTCAGACTTCTTACTTCTTCCTGCAGGTCAAGCCGAGTTGACCAAGGTCAACAGAAGTGCCTCAGCCGAGATGAAGTCGTCCCGACCAGACCGACTCAATCTCGGCCAAGCAAGAGTCGTCTCGGCCGGCCCGTTGACTTGCAGCCCAGCAGCCCGGTAAGAGAGTGGCCCAAATGTATTGACCACATCAGCTATCCAGCTTGGAGGCCACCTCAATGCCAATTCATCCGCCATGTCACTCCTAGGAAATCTGCCATGTCACGTGAAAAGATCTGCATAGGGGTAGAATCGGACATTCACTGTAATTCTGTTAGGATTCGTTAGGATTAGCTAATCATAGCTCGTGTATATATAGGAGGAGGCTGTGCCTTTGTTTAGTCGTCTTTGAATTCACTTTAATTCCACACTCACTATATCCATTTTCTCGCTCCTTCTCTCTCCATTTTTCACGGTGGTGCACGGCGCTGCATTGGTGCCTTCTCTCGATTGAGGAAGTGCAGGTCTAAGACTGGGAGTCGGGGCGTTTACCGGGGGACCGATCAGACTCTGGACGCACTCTGGTGGAACTGATCCTCAGCGCTTAGGCTAACGGAGGTGAACCACCACCATCAACCTTGGCGTCGTTGAGGAAGATGGAACCATCCGAACTCGGGACCACTGTATTTGTATTCTGATTCTGTTAATCGATTTCATTCTGCATTTCATATCTCTGTTCTCTTCCTCTTCTTTAATTCACGAATTGAATCGCGATTGCATTTGAGGCGTGAACAATGTTAAGCTAAGCCGATTGGAACTGGTTTAACTAATATAGTAGGTAACCATTTAACGATTGTTAATAGGGAACCTAAAATCAGCTCTGAACTTAATCACTGTCAAGCGATGAAGTAAGCGATTGCATAAATCCTCGGTATGGCAATGGGCCGAATATTTAGCGATCGTCATAAGACTACCCAAGGCTGATATGGACTGAGAACTGGAGTGAGGAACCTGGACTGGACTTAATTAATGGAACTGAATCTGAATACAGTTATATAATAATAATAGATAAGTAGTAATAGTAGTATACATTCACTTTGCATTCATAGTCTTAGTTTATTTTCTGCTTACTTGCATTCAAAACCCCAGTTTACTTCTTTATTTCTGTTTTCTGGTTTGAGACAGAGGTAGTCCCCCTCTGTAGCATCTGTCTGCTTTTCAGTAGAGACCAAACCGGATAGTCTCTGCCGAGACCATCTCTGTTTAGTCTCTGCCGAGTATTTCGGCTACAACCGAGGAGAGTCAACACTTCTCATCTCAGATTCTGCATTGTTTAACTTGACACTAAATCACAATTGAGCACACTGTGTCCTTGAGAAAAATGACCTAGGGTTGACTATACTATAGTTAGCTTTAGTATTTGATAAGCGCGTAAAACGACTGTAAAAACGCCCATCATCAAACTACTTCTAGTCATACATCATTAGTTTATGCAAGAAAAATAAGGTGCAAAACAAAATGCAGAAAAATAAAATGTGGCAAAGATAAGGTGCAGTAAAAGAATAGACTCGGTATACCTAGCCAACTTAGACAAAAGACAGACCTTATAATTCAAAAACAAACGCAGCATTCCATAGACTCGGGATTCGACTTAGACTCAATTTTGGCACACAAAAACACAAAAGAACTTGTGTCCCCCGACAACGGTGCCAATTTGATAAGCGGGTTTTTAGTCGTCTTACACGCCTCAAATAATTACTAAAGCTAACTATAGTATAGCTAACCTAGGTCGATTCTCTCAAGGACACAGTGTGTTCAAATTGTGCTAAGTGTAAAAATAAGAGTGTTGCAGAAACGCTAAGTATTGTGGAATGCCGACTTGACTTCGGCTAGGAAAATTCCAACTTGGCCTCGGCAACGCTAAGGCTGACTCGCTCTCGGAAATACGGTCTCGGCTAACAAGGAATCGGTATGGTTTTAGCCAAAATCGATTTAGACGCGACGGAGTCGGACTGACTCGGTCTTGGACTCTAAAAAGCAGTAAATAAGGGGGGTTTTGTGTTTAAGTGCAGAAAATAAACTAAGAGCTGAAAGTAAACTAAACTATGCTAAATTACTCTATACTAACTACTGTATCAATTCGGGGCTCGAAACACGACAATTTACTATTCTTACTTAGAATTGTATTCCGAATCAACCTTAGATTCTTCCAACGATCATCAAACGTTTGTCTGTTGCCATACCGAGGATTTACACGACCGCTACCTCATCAATTGGCAGGGAGTATGTACTTGGTTGAGTTTAGGTTCTCTACCTAATCAAATTATTACACTAGTTCCGACCGGCCCTAGTCAAACGTGATCTACCCCTAACAATGTGTCACGACAAAGTTAAAAGTAGATTAAAGCATAGGAATTATAATCAAGAGGTAGAATTGCAAACCAGTTATATTATTGAAAACCAAATCGAATACAAAGGTGAGTGATGAGTCATATTTTATACACTTTATGTGGGCTTAAGATGGGTGTTGTTAAGAATATTTAATGATTAAGAGTCTTGTGTTAACCGAGATTTGAATTATGGGTCTGAAAATAGGAGAAATACAAGTACGTACTAAAATAAGATTTTTAACTAACAAAAAGATTAAGACTTATTTTGCAGGCCCAAGTCATCTCGGCCCAAGTCATCTTGGCCCAAGTCATCTTGGCCCAAGTCATCTCGGCCCAAGCCATCTCGGCCCAAGCCATCTCGGCCCAAGTCAAGAACATCCCGGCCAGTCCAGCGTTTTTGGTCAAGCCAACATCAGTGACAAAAATCTTGCCTAAAATCACCCCAGGAAGATGCAGATATGATTTGTTAAGATGCAGATATGGTTTGTTAAGATGCAAATATAACTTGCCAAAGATCAAGGAATCTGTAAATGCATATATGATTTGTTAAGATGCAAATATGATTTGTTGAGATGCAGATATGATTTGTTAAGATATAATTTGTTAAGATATGATTTGTTAAGATATGATTTGTTAAGATATGATTTGTTAAGATATGATTTACTAAGATAAAGGAATTTGTAACTGGGAATGGAGATATGATTCTACTAGAAATTAGGAAATTGGGAAACTCCTAAGATTGAGGAGATTGTAATCTGTAATTCGAATTGGAATCTTTAGGATTTGAATTTCTGTTATTAGGATTAGATTTAGATTCATCCAGCTTGTGTATAAATAAGCACACCAGGCCATGTCTTTAGTGTGGACTTTTCAGCAGAATCTAGAGCTAGTGCCGTCAACAATTGCAGACACTCCAAGCTAGTACAGTGGTACACGGAGCTTCACTACGGTGTCTCTCTCGGTCGAGGAGGTACAGGACCAGGATTTGGGAAGTTGGAAGCCTTCAGAGGTGATCGCTCGGTATAGCTGACGCACTCTGTTGGACGGAAACCTCAACGTCTGGCCACCATTAGTGCATCATTGCCGTCCTTCCATTGGCGGTCGTCGTGGAAGACGGATTCTCTAGAAACTCTAAATTCTCACCTTGTATTCGATTTGGTTTTCAATACATAACTGGTTTGCGATTCTATCTCTTGATTATAATTCCTATGCTTTAAATCTGCTTTTAACTTTGCCGTGACACATTGTTAGGGGTAGATCACGTTAGACTAGGGCTGGTCGGAGCTAGTGTAATAATCTGATTAGGTAGAGAACCTAAACTCAACCAAGTACATACTCCTTGCCAACTGATGAGGTAGCGGTTGTGTAAATCCTCAGTATGGCAATGGATAAATGTTCGACGGTCGTCGTAAGAATCTAAGGTTGATCCGGAATACAATTCTAAGTAAGAATAGCAAATTGTCATGTTTTGAGTCCTAAATTGATACAGTAGTTAGTATAGAGTAGTTTAGCAATAGTTTAGTTTACTTTCAGCACTTAGTTTATTTCCTACACTTAAACATAAAACCCCCCTTATTTACTGCTTTCTAGAGTTCGAGACCGAGTTAGTCCGACTCCGTCGTGTCTAAATCACTTTTGGCTAAACCCATACCGGTTCCCTATTAGCCAAGACCGGATTGCCGAGAGCGAGTCGACCTTAGCGCTGCCGAGGCCAAGTCGGCATTTTCCTAGCCGAAGTCAAGTCGGCATTCCACAACACTTAGCGTTTCTACAACACTCTTATTTTTACAGTTAACATAATTTGAACACACTGTGTCTTTGAGAGAATCGACCTAGGTTATCTATACTATAGTTAGCTTTAGTAATTATTTGAGGCGTGTAGAACGACTAAAAATCCCACTTATCAAATCGGCATCGTTGCCCGGGACACAAGTTCTTTTGTGTCTTTGTGTGCCGAAACTGAGTTAAGTCGAATCTCAAGTCTGTGGAATGTTGTGTCTGTCGTTTTAGTCATAGTGTCATAGAGTCTGACGAGTTTATTGAGTCTGTATTTTTTTTCTTTTCGGTCAAGTCTAAAAATAATATAGCATGCTGAATATGTGTCTCTGCATCATTGCATCTACATAATTGATTTTGTTTAGCTACTTGCTTTCTGTTTTCTAATTTGCATAACTAACTATAACTTCTTGTGCATAACTGATTTCGATTTTTTCTGCATATTTGATTTTTCAATTTCTTTATAAGATTTTTTTTTCTTTCTTTTTATGCATCAATTTTTTTTAACATTCCGACCAGTTTATGATTGTTTTGTTATTTTTCATTATTCTGTTGCCTTTCTGTGCCTCTATTTCTTTTGCCACATATTTTTATGTTTCTTTTTTTGTTTTCTTTCTACTTTTCTGTCTTTCTATCTTTTATTTTTCTGTTTTTCTGTTTTTGATTCTATTCTTATCTAATGTTCTTCTATTTTAATTTAGTTATCTTTCTGTTTACGGGCTCCATAGCAAGAAATTATATATTCTGTTAAAGATAGTCCTTTGCGTAAATTGCTTTGAATAGGTAAATCAATCATTTGTCCTTGTGGATTTGACATTAATCCTCTCATACCTACTAATTGATGTACTTGAGATGCATTTCCTCTAGCTCCCGAAAAAGACATTATATGGACTGGATTAAAGGAGTCGGTCATCCTAAAATTAGGATTCATTTCTTGTCGTAAATATTCACTTGTAGCATACCATGGATTGGCGTAATTTTTCTACTGCATGTACATTCCCATAATGATGATGTTTCTCCAAAATCAAACTTTGTTGTTCCGCATCTTGGACTAGCCATCCTTTAGAAGCTCCAATGAAGAAAAGACTCAGTTGCACATTGATGCCATGATGTATCAACCATGGTGTCCTCAATATCCCGAATGGGTTGAAGCCTGGTCATACAAGAATTATCCATCTGAGCTAACAACTATGTTGCCTGAGTTTTATGATTTTACAGATAACACTCATCATTTTGACAATAGGGGATCCACGACATCCAGAGGAAGGAATGAGATTGCTATTGCTGACAATCAGAGATTTGAAGGATACATAGATGGATGTGGCATGTGTGGTTCTATAGGACATTCATTCAATGATTGTCCCATTTTGCAAGAACCACCACCTTCATTCAGACCACAACCGGTACAAGAAAGTTCCTTAGAGGATTTAATGAAGCAATTGGCCATGAATAACATTCAATTCAAAAAGAATGTGTCTGCCACACAACAACCAGTGCAGCAGCTTAATAGTTCACCTTCTCTAGAAGATCTAGTGCAACAATTTCAACAAAACACCATGCAGATTCAACAAAACAACATGCAATTTCAACAAAATATGAATGCCACAATGCAAGAGTTGAAAGCACAAATTGGTCAACTGACCACCACGATAAACAATTTGCAATTTGAAGATTCTGAACAAGTTCCTTCCCAAGCCATTCTCAGTCCACAGGAGAATATAAGTGACAGAACCGTGAGGAGTGACATGGAGCTGCCGCAACAACAATCACTAGAAGTGCAATATGAATTTTCTGGAAATCCGGATTCAGAGAATTCAACCACTGTGCTGGGCTTTGCCGACTCCAATATTGTTACCCACTCCATGCTTGCTACTACCGACTCTACTAAGATGGCTGAGATTGACGACTACATGCCAACTCTTTCTGATCTGGCTAATGTGGTTAAGATTGCAAATTCTAAGACTGATCTTACTGATATGACATTGGATGAGATTTCATACCAAGTTACTAAGGTCGAGATAGCTGATCTCGCATGTGCTGATGTTGACATTACTAATCCCATGTATGCTGATGCCAAGATGGCCGATCCCAGATATGCTAATGCTAATAATGCTTTTGCTGAAGGGGCCGAGGGTGCTGATTCTATGGTTGATAAGTCGGACAATGTTAATATGACTAAAAGTGCTGACTCCATGGTTGAGGGCTTGGATCTTGTTGATAAGATTGAAATTTTGGATCTTGCCGACTCTAGAAAACGGGATGAAGTGACGATCAACTCTAACATCCAGGAGGAAGCCATAGCCGACTCCAACAACTTAGAAGGAGCTGATTCTAAGTCGAACAATCAAGAGGCCACTGAGCCTAATTTTGGGAGCCACAACCGTAAACAGGTCGAGAAGGAGCTGCTTCCCAATTGTTGAGACCCGACAAGAGTTGAGAGCGACACGAGCAATAAGACAGATACCAAGTCTGATTCAGACAAACAAAGTCAAAAGCAGCTAAAGGCTGAGACCGACTCAGCAACCCAAGTGCCGCATCTTGACCGAGTTGGCCAACTAAAGCCGAGACGAGACAAAACCAACTCACGTGAAGAGACACATGCCACGTCCGACTCCATCTTGGACAATAGAATGCTCAAGCAAGTACCATCTGTGTCTGACCCAAACGTGGAAGCCGAGTCCATTCTCGGTAATCAAGGTCGAAACCGATATCAAGAAAAGTCTGAATGTGTCATCAGTAGCCAATGCCGCAACTTGACGGATGCCGAGACTATATCCGATAGCCGCATCTACATGTGGACAACTGAGATGACACGCGACCATCCAATTCTACATTTAAAATGTCAAATCCATGCCTGGCAACCGAGTCAAGAATCCATGAATGGATCTTCTTCACTTCATTCACTAGTAGCAGAATCAATACCAATGTCATAGTGTAGCCATTCCATGCCTTAGTAAATTTGCATTTTGAATTGACTAAACACTCTGAATTTTTTGGAAATATGGATTTTAAAAATTATGCTAATTATGAGTATACCTATACTGGATTAACTAAATCTTCTTTGTGTGTGAAAAGCAGCAATGGCACTAATCCCAGTGCAGGAGTTATAGGCAAAAGTGAAAAGAAGGTACTAGAGGATATCATGTTGAAACTATCAAAATGGATGAGGAGAAAGCTCCCCCAAGCTGTAGACAACAGGAGTGGAGCAAAAATACTGGATATCAGATTTTGCACATTCTTTCCACCCTGAAAAAAAAAAGAAGTCTTTCTATTTCACCCCTTCCCTTGCGCACATATGCTTTGCATTGAGGACAATGCATCATTTAAGTGTGGGGGGGGTGTTCCAAAGGAGGGTGATGGTTTGTTTGGTTTTGTTTTGTTATTTCGTTCCTGTTCTATTTTGTTCCTTTTCTTTTTATTCTAATCTATTTTATTCCTTTTCTTTTTATTCTGATTCTGCTATTTTTGTTCAAATTTTAGTTTGCATTTTTGTTTTCCTAGCTGATTTCTGATTTCGAATTGACAATTACTGAGAAAACTATTTTGAAAAAATTTTAATGAATTTCCTTGAGTAAGATGAAACAGCATGAAGCAATGCATGACCTTGGATGAGAGATTTTTAAACTTGACAGGGAATGAAATTTTTGCGTCCTTAGGCAGTAGCAAGTGAAAAAAACTGGAAAGATGAGCCATTAGTGACAAAGCAATTAACCGTGTGAGAACTTTTAAGCCTTGCATGAATGGCTTTGTATCTCGCCATTCTTTCATTTCTTATGTGATTATTACATCCATGTTGTTGGTTACTCTAGGTTTTGCCTTGATTCTCTGGATATAACTCATTTCACATGCAGGAATGATATGATCTAGGCCATCTTTCTTTACAGCTACTTAGCCAAATAAAGCCTACCTTGTGAATAATTCCTTTGGTTACCCTGTCGAGCCTATAACCGTTTCTTGATATGACAGCTCATTACAAGCCTAAAGCCAGAAAAACCATAATCAACCTGAACCTTAGGGAACAGAGGAGCTTTGGAATTGTTTTGGGAATAGATCTTGAATAAGTGTGGGGGTGACACCTAGAGGCATTACGAGAGTGGTATATTTGAAAAAAAAAAATAAGTAAGTCCAAAAAAGGGTTGATGAAAAGAAAAGAAAAAGGATACAAAAAGAAAGAAAAAGTAGTGGAAACAAAAAGAAAAGATTACAAGTGAGATTGCAACATAAAACTTGCAAGACAGGAAAAGTGAGAAAAAGAAAGAGAAAAATACAAAGGGAAAAGTAGGACAGTGAACAGAGATGCTTTCAAGAAAATGGTAATGTCCGAAGGAGATAATCTCTGTGCTTACAGATTCATTCCCCACTGCTCCTCTTGTCCCTCTGGCTATTAAAGCTCACTTAATCATTCTGTAATCCTACCTTACCCTGGCCACGTTACAAGCCCAAAAAGTCCTATTGATCATTATGCATGTGTGTTTGAAGGTGTGAAAGGAGAGGATAGTCAAAGCTTGGAAATGCTAGTTGACATAGGATGTTTTAGTGTATATACAAACCTAAACACTTGAGAGACTGAGAGAATATGTCTTGAGAGAGCTTAGTCACTTCTCGGCTACTCTTAATGTTTGCAGGTTGCTTCTTTGTTTTTGGATGTGGAGAAAGTAACTTTCATAGATCGTTTGAATGCTTGGATTCTAGGATGAATGCATGCTTAAGTTGTTTTGTTAAACTTGAGGAGTTTATTTGAAAAACATATTTCCTCTTCCAGTTTCCTTAAATGCTCGAATCTGATTTTGCCCAGGAGTGCAAAAGTGTAAGTGTGGGGGTCTGATGAGTCATATTTTATACACTTTATGTGGGCTTAAGATGGGTGTTGTTAAGAATATTTAATGATTAAGAGTCTTGTGTTAACCGAGATTTGAATTATGGGTCTGAAAATAGGAGAAATACAAGTACGTACTAAAATAAGATTTTTAACTAACAAAAAGATTAAGACTTATTTTGCAGGCCCAAGTCATCTCGGCCCAAGTCATCTTGGCCCAAGTCATCTCGGCCCAAGTCATCTCGGCCCAAGCCATCTTGGCCGAAGTCATCTCGACCCAAGCCGAGAACATCCCGGCCAGTCTAGCGCTTTTGGTCAAGCCAACATCAGTGACAAAAATCTTGCCTAAAATCACCCTAGGAAGATGCAGATATGATTTGTTAAGATGCAGATATGGTTTGTTAAGATGCAAATATGACTTGCCAAAGATCAAGGAATGTGTAAATGCATATATGATTTGTTAAGATGCAAATATGATTTGTTGAGATGCAGATATGATTTGTTAAGATATGATTTACTAAGATCAAGGAATTTGTAACTGGGAATACAGATATGATTCTGCTAGAAATTAGGAAATTGGGAAACTCCTAAGATTGAGGAGATTGTAATCTGTAATTCGAATTGGAATCTTTAGGATTTGAATTTCTATTATTAGGATTAAATTTAGATTCATCCAGCTTGTGTATAAATAAGTACACCAGGCCATGTCTTTAGTGTGGACTTTTCAACAGAATCTAGAGCTAGCGCCGTCAACAATTGCAGACACTCCAAGCTAGTACAGTGGTACACAGAGCTTCACTACGATGTCTCTCTCGGTCGAGGAGGTACAGGACCAAGATTTGGGAAGCTGGAAGTCTTCAGAGGTGATCGCTCGGTATAGCCGACGCACTCTGTTGGACGGAAACCTCAACGTCTGGCCACCATTAGTGCATCATTGCCGTCCTTCCATTGGCGGTCGTCGTGGAAGACGGATTCTCTAAAAACTCTAAATTCTCACCTTGTATTCGATTTGGTTTTCAATACATAACTGGTTTGCGATTCTATCTCTTGATTATAATTCCTATGCTTTAAATCTGCTTTTAACTTTGCCGTGACACATTGTTAGGGGTAGATCACGTTAGACTAGGGCCGGTCGGAACTAGTGTAATAATCTGATTAGGTAGAGAACCTAAACTCAACCAAGTACATACTCCTTGCCAACTGATGAGGTAGCGGTTGTGTAAATCCTCGGTATGGCAACGAACAAATGTTCGACGGTCATCGTAAGAATCTAAGGTTGATTCGGAATACAATTCTAAGTAAGAATAGCAAATTGTCGTGTTTGGAGTCCCAAATTGATACAGTAGTTAGTATAGAGTAGTTTAGCAATAGTTTAGTTTACTTTCAGCACTTAGTTTATTTCCTGCACTTAAACACAAAACCCCCCTTATTTACTGCATTCCAGAGTCCGAGACCGAGTTAGTCCGACTCCGTCGCGTCTAAATCACTTTTGGCTAAAACCATACCGGTTCCCTATTAGCCGAGACCGGATTGCCGAGAGCGAGTCGACCTTAGCGCTGCCGAGGCTAAGTCGGCGTTTTCCTAGCCAAAGTCAAGTCGGCATTCCACAACACTTAGCGTTTCTGCAACACTCTTATTTTTACACTTAGAACAATTTGAACACACTGTGTCCTTGAGAGAATCGACCTAGGTTATCTATACTATAGTTAGCTTTAGTAATTATTTGAGGCGTGTAAAACGACTAAAAATCCCGCTTATCAGTGAGAATTTAGAGTTTCTAGAGAATCCGCCTTCCACGACGACCGCCAATGGAAGAACGGCAGTGATGCACCAACGATGGCCATATGTTGAGGTTTCTGTCCAATAGAGTGCATCGGCTATACCGAGCGATCACCTCTGAAGGCTTCCAGCTTCCCAAATCCTGGTCCTATACCTCCTCGACTGAGAGAGACACTGTATTGAAGCTTCGTGTACCCTTGTACTAGCTTGGAGTGTCTGCAATTGCTGACGACGCTAGCTCTAAATTCTGCTGAAAATTCCACACCTAAAGGCGTGGCCTGGTGTGCTTATTTATACACAAGCTGGATAAATATAAATCTAATCCTAATAACAGAAATTCAAATCTTAAAGATTCCAATTCGAATTACAGATTACAATCTCTTCAATCTTAGGAGTTTCCCAGTTTCCTAATTTCTAGCAGAATCATATCTGCATTCCTACTTACCCGAATTATAGATTCCTTGATCTTAGCAAATCATATCTGCATTACAGATTCCTTGATCTTAGCAAATCATATCTGCATCTTAACAAATCATATCTGCATCTTAACAAATCATATCTGCATCTTAACAAATCATATCTGCATCTTAACAAATCATATCCGCATCTTAACAAATCATATATGCATCTTGCCGGAGTGATTTTAGGCAAGATTTTCGTCACTGATGATGGCTTGACCGGGAGCGCTGGACTGGCCGGGATGTTCTCGGCTTGGGCCGAGATGACTTGGGCCGAGATGACTTTGGCCGAGATGACTTTGGCCGAGATGGCTTGGGCCGAGATGACTTTGGCCGAGATGGCTTGGGCCGAGATGGCTTGGGCCGAGATGAGTTGGGCCGAGATGAGTTGGGCCGAGATGACTTGGGCCAAGATGACTTGGGCCGAGATGACTTGGGCCGAGTTGACTTGGGCCTGCAAAATAAGTCTTAATCTTTTTGTTAGTTAAAAATCTTATTTTAGCACGTACTTGTATTTCTCCTATTTTTAGGCCCATAATTCAAATCTCGGTTAACACAAGACTCTTAATCATTAAATATTCTTAACAACACCCATCTTAAGCCCACATAAAGTGTATAAAATATTACTCATCACTAACATAGTGTCGGTCCCCAAGAAGGGCCGGGAAGGTCCGAAGTGCGTTGATTATAGAGACCTCAATAGGGCAAGCTCGAAAGACAACTTCCCCCTACCTTACATCGATATGCTGGTGGACAACACCACCCAGCATGCCTTCTATTCCTTTATGGATGACTTCTTCGAATACAACCAAATCTGGATGGCTGAAGAAGACAAGGAAAAAACCACCTTCATCACCATGTGGGGAACGTTCTGCTACAAAGTCATGCCCTTCGGGCTTAAGAATGCCAGAGCGACATATCAGAGGGACATGGTGACTTTATTCCATGACATTATGCACAAGGAAGTCAAAGTCTACGTGGATGATAGGATCGCAAAGTTAAAATCATCAGACCAGCATCTGGAGGACCTAAGAAAGCTCTTCGAGAGATTGCGAAAATCCTAGGATAACGAGATGCCTCCGAGAAAGAACAGGCCATCTACTACCTCAGCAAAATGTTCACAGAATGTGAGCAGAGGTATTCAACACTAGAGCGAACATGTTGTGCTCTAGTTTGGGCGACAAAAAGGTTGAGGCAGTATATGCTGGCTCATACCACATGGCTCATTGCCAAAATGGACCCCCTCAAATACATTTTCGAAAGGACAGCACTGACAAGACGAATAACACATTAGCAATTGGCTTTGTCAGAATATGACATAGTCTACACAAACGAAAAGGTTGTTAAAGGGAAAGCCCTGGCTGAACAATTAGCCCACCACCCTCTCTCGTATGAATTCCCAAACGAACAAATTATGTCAGCGAAAGATGTCAGACTAGAAGCAGACTCGGACGAATGGAAACTCTGGTTCGATGGAGCTACGAACATGCTAGGAAACGGGATAAGGGCACTACTAGCATCCCTAGAAGACCAGTATTTCCCTTTCTCGGCCAAGCTAGGCTTTGACTACACCAATAACATGGCAAAATATGAGGCCTGCGCTATGGCAATCACAATGGCTATTGAGCATCAGGTCAAAAGGCTCAAGGTCTTTGGCGATTTAGTGCTAGCAATCTACCAGCTTCGCGGGGAATGAGAGACACGCGACCCTAAGCTAATCCCCTACCATAGCCACGTGACGACAACAGGCAAGCAGTTTGAAGAAATCTCATTCCACTATGTCCCATGAGACGAAAACTAGATGGCTGACGCCCTAGCAACACTATCATCCATGCTCCAAGCGAACCAGGGCAAGGAAATGACTATACACGTCTGACATCAGACTAAGATGGCACACTGCCAACAGTTGGAAGAGGCAAAAGTCGATAGAAAACCCTAGTACCATGATATCAGGGAATACTTGAGAGAGGGAGTTTATCCCCCAAGGGCAACGGAGAATGACAAGAGGACGTTAAGAAGGCTGGCCGCTGGCTTCTTCTTAAGCGGGGCAATCCTCTATAAGAGGAGTGCTAACTTGGCACTCCTGTGCTACGTGGACGATCAGGAAGCCCAATAAATTATGGAGGAGGTACACGAAGGAAACTTCGGTACTCACACTAACGGCCATGCCTTAGCTTGCAAAATCCTTAGAGCAGGCTACTACTAGACCAAGATGGAGTGAGACTGTTGTCAAACTGCTGTCAACACGTTGACGTAACCTAAATTATGCTGTGAGGCATTTTTTTGTTGTTTTAATTCTTTTTTTGAAGCATCTTTTTCGAATAGAGATAGACCGGGGACCAGATTCGCTAACCTGGCGTCGAGTCGGTATTGATTCAATCAACCCAGGGGGAATTGACTAAACCTATACTAACTCGGATTGGAGTTGCCATCAATGTTTTAATGGTACATTGGGAACCTAAAATGGGTAAGGCAGGCAAGCGAATCTAAGATTAGGTAAGGGGTCGTTTATGCATGGAATGGAACGCCATCCTATCCGTCTACCACTTGGTAGTTACCCGACGAGTTGTATATGTCAGCACAACCTTCACTTCCTATAGCTTGACCAGATTGAAATATGTGAAACAAGATGTACATGATTTTGGACTTGACGAGAGTGTGCCTCTCGCTCCTACGTACCCCTCCTAGCCGGGAGGAATCAAAGTCGACGTAGTTCTGTGAGTGCTTGTAGGATTAGACTTTCCATTAGGTGTCTTTCCTGAGGAGATCAATTTTGTGTTACAACTAGTAAGAGGGGACTTTCACTTAAGCGTCCTCGACATGGTGGAGCCTGAGTCGGTGGGTACTTAACTCGGTGACCAAGGAGCTAAAGCCAAACTATCCCTTGGGCATCCTCTGGCAGTGTGGATTGACCCAGATGTCGAGGTGCTTTGTGCTTGAATGCCTAAATTCAAGGATTGGCTATAGGTCGTGCTATGAACCAGCTTGTGCAGCTAGGCGGTGGTGTGTTGATCACCTAGGGTGTAATGCACGCTATCAAGGAAATGAATGAGGGCTCACCGGCCATCTGGGGTGTATTGCACATTGTTTGTTTATGAGATGAATAATGGCTCGCTGGCCATGTAAAGTGTAATGCACACTGTTTACGATATCAATGATTGCTCGCCGGCCATTTGAAGTGTAATGCACACTGCTTATGACAAGATTCGGCCATGAACCTACCTGGTATCCAGAGAGACGATTGGTACGAGCAGTTGGGAACTTGCACGGGCGTCGTGTGAATTTCTTCTGACAGCGTTTCTTTAGCGATTTCCTTTGATCTTCAGTGATTCTTGGCCTCGAGCTCTTTGCAATGAGGCTTTTTATAGCCTTTGGGGAGGCGTTGGGGGTATGTCTAATTTCGCCACCTAGCCCTTTCCCAGCTTGTTGATTCAATTTATTATTGCCAACAATCCCAAGGTTGATCTTCATGGGGCTTTACGCTCGATCGTGCCACGATTTTCAATGATTCTCGGCGCATTTCATGGGTAGTGGCTGAGCTGACACTCTTGTATGCTGTGATTGGTAAGGATTGTTTAGTCTGTTAAGACTTGCTATTCTAATGTGGCTTGATCAAGGGTTCTACTTCCATGTGGAGCCTTACGGCCTGGATTCTCTGAGTATGGTCGGGCAGCGCTCTTTCTGCTGAGGAGGCAAACCCTGTTAGCATTGAGCTAGGCTCTTGGATCTAGTTTGGGTCTAGGCCTTTTAGCGTCTAATACCCATTCCAACACGGTCAGGTTTCCTTTCCCATGGTGATCCGGGACAAGCCCAGCATTATTCCCATGTGGCCACCTCGGGCCACGGACCCTTATCATCTTCCTCCCGCGAAGGTGTTCTCCTGAGCCGGACACTTTTGGGGTCTTACAATTGCCCCCTCTTTATTCGTGATCACCTAAGGGAGGCGTGGATATCTAATAAGTCATATTTTATACACCTCACAAGGGCTTAAGATGGGTATTATTAAGATCGTTTAGTGATTAAGAGTCCTATCTTAGTTAAGATTCGAATTGTGGGCCAAGAAATAGGAAAAATATAAATCTATGCTAAAATAAGGATTTTTGGTTGATAAAAGACTGGACTTGTTTTGCAGGCCTAAAAGCCGAGAGCATCTCAGCCCAAAGAAAGCGTCTCGGCCCAATGGAGAAAGCCTAGAAGCCGAGAGCATCCCAGCCCAAGCCGACTTCAATGGCCAAAATCACTCTAGCAAGAATACAGATATCATTATGCTAAAATTAAGGAATCTATAATGCAGATTTGATTATCCTAGAATTAAGGAATCTATAATGCAGATATGATTATGCTAGAATTAAGGAATTTGTAATCTCCTAGAATCAAGGAATTTGTAATCTCCTAGGATCAAGGAATTTGTAATCTCCTAGGATTGAGAAATCTGTAATTCAAATTTGTAATCTGTTAGGATCAGGGAAATATGTAATTTAGGTAACTGAGCAAGAAATCTGCTGGGATCAAAGAATCAACGATTCTGTAGGATTAGATTTAGATTTAGCCAGCTTTTGTATAAATAAAGCACGCCAGGCCACGTCTTCAATGTGGAAAAACAGTTTAATTCTAGACCTAGTGCCATTAGCAACTGTAGAAATTCCAAGCTAGCACAATGGTACATGAAGCTTCAGTAAGGTGTCCCTCTTGATTGAGGAGGTACAAGACCAGGATTTGGGAAGTTTGAAGCTACCAAAGGTGATCGCTTGGTATAGCCAATGCACTCCGGTGGACAGAAACCGCAATGCTTGGCCATCACTGGTGCACCACTATCGTCCTTTCATTGGCGATCGTCATGGAAGGCGGACTCTTTGCAGAACGCTGAATTCCCACCTTTGTATTCAATTCTATTTTCAATATTATGACTAGTTTGCAATTTTGTCTCTTGATTATAATTCCTGCTCTTTAATATGCTTTTAACTTTGCCGCGATTGCATATTGTTAGGGGTAGATCATGTTAGACTAGGGTCGATTGGAACTGGTTTAATAATCTGATTAGGTAGAGAACCTAAAATCAACCAAGTACATACTCCCTACTAACTGATGAGCTAGCGATTATGTAAATCCTTGGTATGGTAATGGACAAACATTCGGTGATTTTCATAAGAATCTAAGGTTGATTCAGAGTATAATTCTAAGTAAGAATAGTAAACTATTGTGTATTGATTTTCGAATTGGTACAGTAGTTAGTATAGATTAGTTTAGCTTATTTTTCTGCACTTAGTTTATTTTCTGCACTAAAAAATAACCCCCCCTCTTTAGTGCTTTCTAGAGTCCGAGATCGAGTCAGTCCGACTCCGTCGCGTTCGAGTCTACCCTTAGCCGACATCGTGTCCGATTCGTCTCTGTCGAGACCAAATTGGATTAGTCTTTGCCGAGAGTGAGTCAGCATTCTACACTTGACGTTCTGGATAAAACTCTGATTTCTACACTTAGTCACAATTTAACACATTGTGTCCTTGAGAGAATCAACCTAGGGTTAGTTATACTATAGTTAGCTTTAGTATTTATTTAAGGTGTGTAAGACGACTAAAAACTCGCTTATCAAATTGGCGTTGTTGCTGGGGACATAAGTTCTTTTGCGAGACGATCTCGGCCATCACAAGAAGACTCAACCGAGATGAAGTCGTCCTGGCCAGACCGACTCCATCTCGGCCAGGCCAGGCTTCTTAGTCCAGCAGCCCAATGAGGAGCGGCCCGTATCCACCTCAACTCCAGCTCAACTGCCACGTCATTCTTGGAGAAGCTTGCAGCGCAAGTTACGCAAGGGTAGATTAGGAATCCAATTTGCAATTCTGTTAGGCTTCGTAGTTAGCGTGCTTTAGCAAAGCCAGCTCTTGTATATATAGGAGGAGCTGTGCACTTTTTCAGGGCACTTGGAATGCATATTTTCCCGCTTTCATTGTTTCCATTCTCTCGCTCTCATCTCCTACACGCACAGTGGTGCACGGTGCTATCATTGGCGTTTCTCTCGATTGAGGAAGTGTAGGTTAGGAACTAAGAAGCCGAAGGTTGCTAGAAGGGACCGATTGGATTACCAACGCACTTTCTAGGACCTGATCCTCAGCGTCCTAGCTAGCAGAGGTGAACCATCGCCGTCGACCATGGCGATTGTCGTGGAAGATGGAATCACCGAATCCAGGCCTTGTGTTTTTTTTTTGTTTCCAATAATATAAGTGTTTTTTGATTTCTGATCCTTGTTGCATTCCTAAAATCTAATTCACTTGCTGCGTCGCGATTGCAGAAAGTAATGTGAACAATGTTAAGCTAAGCCGATCGAAACTGGTTTAACTAATTCAGTAGGTAATCAACTAGAGAACCTAATTGAGAACCTAAAATCAACTCTGGACTTAATCCCTGCCAACTGATGAGGTAGCGATTGTGTAAATCCTCGGTATGGCAATGGACGATTGTTTGGTGATCGTCACAAGAACATTAAAGGTTGATAAGGACTATGGACTGAGTGACTGAACCAGAATGGACTTGATTCCTGGACCGAAATATGAGTATAGTAGTAGCAGTAGTAGTAGAGTAGTTAGTTTAGCTGCATTTGCATTTTAGCTTGATTGCATTTTACCTTACTCGCATCCAAATCCCTCTGTTTCCTGTTTTTCAGTCGGAGACAGAGTCAGTCCGACTTTGTAGCGTCTGTTGCACTTAGCCGGGACCGTGTCGGACAAGGCTTGTTGAGTCCATATCGGACTAGTCCCTACCAAGAGCGAGTCGGCCCTCTACACTCAAGAGTTTCAGTTTACTTCAGTTTTCACATAAATAACAATTGAGCATACTATGTCCTTGAGAGAATTCGACCTAGGGTTGACTATACTATAGTTAGCTTTAGTTTATTTGATAAACGGAATATGACTAAAAATACTCTTATCAAATTGGCGCCGTTGCCGGGACATAAGTTCTTTTGTGTCTTTGTGTGCCAAACTTGAGTAATAGTCGAATCCCAAGTCTGTAGTTGTTGTGTCAGTTGAGTCATAGAGTCATTTTTAAGGTTTGTGTCTATTTGATTTGGATCCTGTAATAAAAGAGCTTGCCAATTTTGTGTTAAATCTTTGCGTGAATTCGCCAACAAACAAAAAAAACAAAAAAAAAAAAAACATACATTACATTCAACTTAGCATAGTTATTTGTAGACTGTAGCATACTCCCCTTTTTATTGTTTTTGTTCTTTGCATTACATAATCGACTTGCATTTTCTAACATTGCATTTTCTAACATCAACATTTCAGGAACTATTGATTTAGCTCTAATCTTGTTTGCACAATTTTTAACAATGCATGACTAGCAGTAACACTGACCCCTTTTACAATTTAGATGTTGAATTAGAACTAACTTTGCGTAGATTAAGGAAAGCTAGAAAGATAGTAGTAAATAATAGTAGTAGCTCTAGTTCTATCGTTATCTTTAACCAATTTTCTACTGATATTTCCCTTTCTAGTTCTAGTCATTTTGCAGAGCCAAGAAGATGGAGAACAATGACAGAACCTTGAAGGAGTTGGCCACACTAGATGTGGTGTATCAACCTTGGTGCATCAATATCCACAACTGGAGCTAGCTCAAACATATGAATTAAAATCTGGTCTTATTCATTTGTAGCCAAAATTTCATGGTCTTGCAAGAGAAGACCCCTACAAGCACTTTAAAGAATTCCACGTGGTCTGTTCCATAATGAGACCGTAGGGAATCCCGGAAGACTATATCAAGATGAAGGCATTCCCATTCTCGCTTGACGGAGCTGCAAAGGATTGGTTGTACCTTCAACCAGCACTTTTCAACACCTGGGCAGACATGAAGCGTATCTTTCTAGAGAAGTTCTTTCCGGCATCCAAAACTGCGTCCATCCGAAAAGAAATATGTTGGATCAGGCAGAATACAAGAGAGACTCTGCATGAATATTGGGAGATATTTAACAAGCTCTATGCCACCTGTCCACACCATCAGATCAACGAACAACTGCTAATCTAGTACTTCTATGAAGGACTCTTAATGATGGACAAAAGCATGATTGATGCAGCCAGTGGAGGAGCATTGATGGATAAGACACCACCAGCAGCAAGGCACCTGATCTCCAACATGGCAAGCAACACGCAGCAATTTGGAGTCAGAGGACCGAGTCCACCTGGCTGGTGAGTGAAATTGGTGCAGCTTCCACTTAGAGGTTGGAAAATCAGCTGACCGAGTTGACAACATCAACCTGCCTTGGCAGCAAAAGTATGTGGCATTTGTACTTCCGTGGAGCACCCACGGATATGTTGCCCCACGCTTCAAGAAATCGAGTCGGACCAGCCAGAGAGTGTTGGAACAATAGGTGGATATCAGTACAGGAAGTAGTCGTATCAGAGTCGGCCACTTGATAATCAGACGTATGCAAGACAACCATTTTGGCCAGGACCGAATCAAGGGCCTTATGCAGCTCAACAATTTGGGTCCACACCGAATGCGTATCAAAGACAACAAGGTTACCAACAATTGACTCTGCCATATCAAATACCACCATTCCAATAGCAGCAACAATAGAGATCGCCACCTCAAGGCAACTCTCCATCTTTGGAAGACCTGATGAAGCAGCTAGCTGCTAGCAACCTGGAGTTCAAGCAATTTGTGAGCTCTAGCAACATGCAATTCTAGTAGAATATGACCGCCACCATCCAAGACCTCAAGATGTAGATAGGACAGTTAGCCAACATTGTGAGCCAATTACAGCCAGTTGGATCCAGCAACCTTCTTTCTCAAACAATTCCGAATCTGAGAGGGAACGCAAGTGTAGTTACGCGGAGAAGTGGAAAAGAACTATCTCAACTAGCACAGCTGTTGCCGAGATCAGCCGAAGCCGACTCCAAATCGGATGCCAATTTGATAAGAGCATTTTTAGTCGTATTATGTTTATCAAATAAACTAAAGCTAACTATAGTATAGTCAACCCTAAGTCGAATTTTCTCAAGGACATAGTGTGCTCAATTGTGATTTTATGTGAAAATCGAAGTAAAAATGGAACTCTCGAGTGTAGAGTGCCGAGGCTGAGACTGGTCCGACATGGACTCAGCAAAACCTTATCCGAAACGGTCTCGGCTAAGTGCACGGACGCTATAGAGTCAGATTGACTCTGTCGCAGACTGAAATACAGTAAACAGGGGGTTTTGGGTGCAAGTAACGAACGACGAAAATTAAACTACGAACGTAAATGCAATTACACTAAACTAATCCTAATGCTACTACTGTGTTTCTATTCAGTCTCAATAATCAAGTTCATTCTAGTTCACAATCCACATTAACCTTCGATTTTCTTATGACGATCGCCAAACATCCATCCATTGCAATACCGAGGATTTACTCAATCGCTACCTCATTAGTTGCCAAGGATTAAGTTCAGAGTTGATTTTAGGTTCTCAATTAGGTTCTCTAGTTGATTACCTACTGAATTAGTTAAACCAGTTCTGATCGGCTTAGTTCAACAAGACTCACGTCACCTTGTGCAATCGCAACGTAGATAGTGAATTAAAGTATAGGAATGCAACTAGAGATCAGAATTAGAAAGCACTTTATTGTTAAGGACGAAATACAAAAGCAGGGCCTGGATTCGATGACTCAGTCTTCTACGACAATCGCCATTGAAGAACGGAAAATATGAATTCCAAGGGCCTCGAAAAAGTGCACAACTCCTCTTATATATACAAGAGTTGGCTTTGCTAAAGCACGCTAACTATGAAGCCTAACAGAATTACAAATTGGATTCCTAATCTACCCTTGCGTAACTTGCACTGCAAGTTTCTCTAGGAATGACGTGGCAGTTGAGCTGGAGCTGAGGTGGATACACCTTTGGGCCACTCCTTATTGGGCTGCTGGAATGAGAGGCCTGGCCTGGCCGAGATGGAGTCGGTCTGGCAGGGACGACTTCATCTCGGTAGAGTCTTCTTGTGATGGGCCAAGATCGTCTCGGCTGGACCTCTTATGAGAGGCTGAGATCATCCAAATTTATCTTGTAAAATGGAATGAGTCTTTTATTAGCTAAAACCATTAAATTAGCACAAATTTGCATTTCCTCTATTTTTAAGTTCATAATATGAATCTTAGCTAATACTCAATTCTTAGGCACCAAATGATCAAACACTCATCTTAAGGTCCTATAAGGTGTATAAAATACGACTCATCAGACCCCCCACACTTACACTTTTGCACTCCTGTGCAAAATAAATGTTCAAACACAAGGGAGATTTTTTTTAAAATAAAGAAAGAGTTTTCAATTGACTTCCTTAAGTTCAGCCAAAACAGATTTGGCATTCATTCACCCTAGGGTTGAGATGTTCAAACAGTCTGAAAATTACTCTTTCTGCACCTCAGGCAAATCAACAACCTGCAAAAATCAAAGAGTGACCAAAAGTGACAAAGCTCTCACTTAGGCAAATATTCTCTCAGTCTCTCAAGTGTTTGGGTTTGAATTTACACTCAACATCACTTGAAACTATTATTACTGAACTTTGACTAGCCTCTCCTTCCATACCTCAAAAACACATGCAGCCATGATCACTAGGACTTTCTTTCGGCTTGTAACGAGGCCAAGGTCAAGGGTAGGATATAAGAAGGAAAGTGAGTTTAGAACGTAGGGAGGAGAGGAGCAATGTGTGTGCCAAAATTGAGTTTAAGCCGAATCCCGAGTCTGTGGAATGCTATGTCTGTCGTTTGAGTCATAGAGTCTATCGAGTTTGTTAAGTGTGTACTTGTTTTCTTTTCGATCGAGTCTAAAAATAGTATGGCATGCTGAATATGTGTTATATTTTTGTTATGTGTGTGTGTTGAATTTTTGTTTACGTGAGTCTTTACATTGCTAAAAAAAAGCAACAACAATAACAACCATCCCTACATCATTGCATTTAACTGCATCTGCATAATTGATTTTGTTTTCAAATTTGCATAACTGACTCCAACTTCTTCTGCATAACTGATATCGATTTTTCTGCATATTTCATTCTGCAATTTCTTTGTATGATTTTTTTCCTTTTTATGCATCAATTTTTTTAACATTTTGATCAGTTTATGATTGTTCTGTTATTTTTTAATTCTATTGCCTTTCTGTGCCTCTATTTTTGTTTACTTTCTATTTTTCTGTCTCTCTATCTGTTATTTTTCAATTTTTCTGTTTTTGATTCTATTCTTCTCTGATGCTTTTCTGTTTTAATTCAATTATCATTCCGTTTTTCTATTTTTCTAATTTTGTTATCTTTTTGTTCTTCTTTTTTATTTTTAATCCTGTTAACAACACTTGTGCATTCTAATACTAGTATTATTCCTAATTCTTCTGATCTTGATAATTCTGCTCCTAGCTCCAATGAAGAAAGGAATCAGTTGCACATTGATGCCATGATGTATCAATCGTGGTGTCCTCAATATCCCGAATGGGATGGAGCCTGGTCATACAAGAATTATCAATCTAAGATAAAAATTGTGTTGCCTGAGTTACATGATTTTGCAGGTAACACTCACCATTTTGATAATAGGGGATCCTCGACATCCAAAGGAATGAATGGGATTGCTGCAGCTAACAATCAGAGATTTGAAGGATATATAGATGGATGTGACATGTGTGGTTCTATAGGACATCCACCCAATGATTTCCCCATTTTGCAAGAACCACACCTCCATTCAGACCACAACCAGTACAAGAAAGTTCGTTAGAGGATTTAATCAAGCATTTGGCCGTGAATAACATTCAATTACAAAAGAATGTGTCTGCCACACAACAACTAGCGCAGCAGCTTAACAGTTCACCTTCTTTGGAAGATCTGGTGCAATAGTTTCAACAAAATAACATGCAGTTTCTACAAAATATAAATGCCATAATGCAAGAGTTGAAAGCACAAATTGGTCAATTGGCCACCACGATAAATCAATTGCAGTTCGAAGATTCTGGACAAGTTCCTTCCCAAGCCATTCTCAGTCCACAGGAGAATATGGTGACATAACCGTGAGGAGTGGCATGGAGCTGCCACAACAACAATCACTAAAAGTGCAATATGGGTTTTCTAGAAATCCAGATTTAGAGAATTCGACAACTGTGGTGGGCTTTGCCGACTCCAGTAGTGTTGCCAACTCCATGCTTGTTGTTGCCGACTCTACTAAGATGATTGAGATTAACGACTGCGTGCCAACTGTTTCTGATGTGGCTGATGTGGTTAAGATGGCAAATTCTATGACTGATGTTACTAATCTTACTGGTATGACATTGGACGAGATTTTGGACCAAGTTATTAGGGTTGAGATAGCTGATCCCACATGTGTTGATGTTGACATTACTAATCCCATGTGTGTTGATGCTAAGATGGTCGATCCTATATATGCTAATGTTGATAATGCATTTGTTGATAGGGCCGAGGATGCTGATTCTCTGGTTGACAAGTTAGACAATGTTAATATGACTGAAATGGCCAACTCTGTAGTTTCTATGTCGGACCATGCCAATATATTAGAAGTTGCCAATTCTATGATGGAGGTTCCGAGTCTTGTTGATATAATTGAGGTTGCCGACTTCGGGGTCAATATTTCTGCTTTTGTCGATATGCCTGAAATGTCGGATACTATGGCTAAGGTGTCCAACTTTTCCAATGGGGTTGATAATTCTAATAGTGCTGATATAACTAAAGTTTTAGATTCTGGGACTGAAGTGTTGGATTTTATTAATAATTTTTTGGCTCATGAACCAACACTTGCCGATTCAGGCAATCAAAGCCGAAACCGCAACCAGGCCAAATCCGTGTCTGACCCTAAATGCTAAATCTATAACCAGAAGAAAGCCAAGACCGACTCGGCACCCCATGGCTGAAACCTGGTGTGGGCTGAAAGCGAATTAGGTGAGGAGAATAATGTCGAGTCCAACATGAGCATATGACCGAGAGTTAAAGGCAACTCGGACAACGAGAACCAAAAGTAGCCCAAAGCCCATTCCGTTTCGAACAACCATGTTTGATGCCAAGAACCAATCGAGTCTGACTCTAGCGGCCAACTGGGAGCCGAGTCCGATTCGGGCAGTCAGAGCTGGAACCAACCAAAGGTCGAAATCGACTCGGCACACCACTTGTCGAATCCACGCCAAGTCGGCCAATCAAGCAATCAGACAACAGCCGCGTTCAATTCAGGTGGCCAAAATCGATATTAAGCAAAGTATGAATGTGTCCTCGGTAGCCAATGCCGCAACTTGACAGATGCCGAGACTATATCCGGTAGCCGCATCTACACGTGGAAAACTGAGATAACACACGACCATTCGACTCTACATTCGAAAAGCCAAATCCACTCCCGGCAGCCAAGTCAGGAATCCATGAATGAACCTTCTTCACTTTGCTCACCAACAGCAGAATCAATACCAGTGTCATCCATAACGCAGCCATTCCATGCCTTAGTAAATTTGCATTCTGAATTGACTAAACACTCTGAACTTTTTAGAAATATGGATTTTAAGAATTCTATTAATTATGAGTGTACCTGTACTAGATTAACTAAATCTTCTTTATGTGTGAAAAGTAGCAATGACACTAATCCCAATGCAGGAGTTATAGGTAATATTGTAGAGAAGCTACTAGAGGATATCATGTTGAAACTATCAAAATGGATAAGGAGAAAGCTCCCCCAAGCAGTAGATAACAAGAGTGGAGCAAAAATGCTAGATATCAGATTTTACACATTCTTTCCACCCTAAAAAAGCAGTCTTTCTATTTCACCCCTTCCTTTGCGCACATATGCTTTGCATTGAGGACAATGCATCATTCAAGTGTGTGTGTGTGGGGGGGGTGTTCCTTATGAGTGTGATGGTTTGTTTGGTTTTGTTTTGCTTTTAGTTTTGTTATTTCGTTTTTGTTCTATTTCTTTTTGTTTCTTTTATTTTTATTTCGATTATGCTATTTCTATTTTCCTTGAGTCTGTGTCGGCCCTAGTTCCATTTCTGTCGTGTCCGGAATAACTTCAGTTTTGTTCAATTTTAGTTTTCATTTTCATTTTTTTATTTTCCCTTAACTGAATTCTAATTTCTGATTGTCGAGAAAAACGTTTTGAAAAAAAATGGATTTCCTTTTGGATTGGATGAAACAGTAAGAGGTAGTGCATGACCCTGGATGAAAGATTTTTCAAACTTGACAAGGAATGAAATTTCTGCATCTTTGGGCATTGAGTGATTGAAAAAATGAAAAAGAGGAACCTTCAGTGATTGAGCAACCATCCGTGTGAGAATTTTCGAGCCTTGCATACATAATGGCTTTACATCTTGCCATTCTTTCCTTTCTTGTGTGATATTTGCATTCATGACGACTAGTTACTCTAGATTTTGCCTTGACTCTCTGGATACATCTCGTTTCGCATGCAGGAGTGATATGATCTAGGCCATGTTTCTATTAAGCCCCGAGCCAAATGGACTTACCTTGCAAACTTTATCCCTTGCTTACCCTCTTTGAGCTTGAATAACCAGTTTTTCTAATATGACAGCTCATTACAAGCCAAAGTCGTAAAACCATGATCAACCTTAACCTTTGTTAATTGTGAGTGTACCTGTACTAGATTAACTAAATCTTCTCTATGTGTGAAAAGCAGTAGTGCCACTAATCTCAGTGCAGGAGTTATAGGTAATACTGTAGAGAAGCTACTAGAGGATATCATGTTGAAACTATCAAAATGGATGGGGAGAAAGCTCCCACAAGCTGTAGACAACAGGAGCGGAGCAAAAATACTGGATATCAGATTTTGCACATTCTTTCCACCCTGAAAAAAGCATTCTTTCTATTTCACCCTTTCCCTTATGCGCACATATGCTTTGCATTGAGGACAATGCATCATTTAAGTGTGGGGGGGTGTTCCATAGGAGGGTGATGGTTTGTTTGGTTTTATTTTGTTTTTAGTCTTGTTATTTCGTTTTTATTTCGTTCATGTTCTATTTCATTTTGTTTCTTTTCTTTTCATTTCAATCTCTTTTCAAGTCATTTTCCCTTGATCTAAATAAAAAGTTGTCCATGCCGAGTCCATGCTAACTTTGGTTCCATCTCGGTCGGATCCGGGTTGACTTCGGCCTTGTATCATATTTTGCTTTTAATTCTGATTTTTGTTTTGTTTTTCCCTTAGCTGATTTCTGATAGCTAATTATTGAGAAAACTATTTTTGAAAAATTCTGAATTTCTTTGAGTAAAAATGAAGCATATAAGGTATGCATGACCCTGGAGTAAAGATTTTTCAAACTTGACAAGGAATGAAATTTCTATATCTTTGGGCATTGAGTGATTGGAAAAACTAAAAAAGAGGAACCTTCAATGATTGAGCAACCATCTGTGTGAGAATTTTCAAGCCTTGCATACATAATGTCTTTACATCTTGCCATTGTTTCCTTTCTTGTGCAATATTTGCATTCATGAAGATTGGTTACTCTAGGTTTTGCCTTGACTCTCTGGATACATCTCGTTTCACATGTAGGAATGATATGATCTAGGCCATGTTTCTATTAAGCCCCGAGCCAAATGGACTTACCTTGAAAACTTTATCCCTTATTTACCCTCTTTGAGCCTGAATAACCATTTTTTCTAATATGACAGCTCATTACAAGCCAAAGCCGAAAAACCATGACCAACCTCAACCTTAGGGGGACAAAGGAGCTTTGGAATTGTTTTGGGAGTGGGTCTCGTTCAAGTGTGGGGGAGACACCTAGGGACATAGCAAGAACAGTGCATCCAAAAAGGGTTGAAAAAGAAAAGAAAGAAAAACAAGTGCAAGATGAAACAAAGAAAGGGAAAGTAGCCAAAAGTTATAAGCTATAGCAAAAATATAGCACAAAGCTACAAAACAAGAAGTGAGAAAAAGAAGAAAAGAAAAGTGGAAAAGGGAAAGAGAACAAGTGAGCAAGAATGCTTTTAATAGAACCGCAGTGTCCTTGGGGATTCCCTCTATGCTGCGAACTCATTCCCCATTGCTCCTCCCTTCCCTATGATTACTAAAGCTCACTTACCATCCTGTATCGTACCCTTTACCTTGGCCACATTACAAACTGACAAGAAGTCTTAGTGATCATGATGGCATGTGATTTTGAAGGTGCAGAAGGAGGGGCTAGTCAAAGTTTGGTAGTGTCGATTGCATGGGATGTTTAAGTGTATACACAATCCCAAACACTTGAGAGATTGAGAGAATATGCCTTGAGAGAGAGCTTGGTCACCTCCCGGTTACTCTTTAATATTTGCAGGTTGCTTATTTGCGTTGGGTGTGGAGAAAGTAACTCTCATAGATTGTTTGAAAATCTGGGTTCCACGAGGATTGCATGCTTGATCTGTTTGTCAAACTTGAAAAATTCATTTGAAAACATATTTCCTCTTTCAATTTCCTTGAACGGTCAAATCTGATTTTGCCCAAGAGAGCAAAAGTGTAAGTGTGGGGGTCTGATAAGTCATATTTTATATACCTCACAAGGGCTTAAGAAGGGTATTTTTGAGACTTTTTAGTGATTAAGAGTCCTGTCTTAGCTAAGATTCGAATTACGAGCCTAGAAATAGGAAAAACATAAATTTATGCTAAAATAAGGATTTTAACTAATAAAAGATTGGACATATTTTGCATGCCTGAAAGCCGAGAGCATCTCGGCCAAAAAGGAGCATCTCGGCCCAACCGAGAACATCTCGGCCCAACCGAGAACATCTTGGCCCAAAATGAGCATCTTGTCCCAAGTCGACTTCAGTGGCCAAAATCACTTTGGCAAGAATGCAGATATAATTATGCTAAAATTAAGGAATCTAAAATGCAGATTTTATTCTCCTAGAATTAAGAAATCTGTAATGCAGAGTTGATTCTCCTAGAATTAAGGAATTTGTAATGTAGATACCATTATGCTAAAATTAAGGAATCTATAATGCAAATTTGATTCTCCTAGAATTAAGGAATCTATAATGCATATATGATTATGCTAGAATCAAGGAATCTGTAATCTCTTAGGATTGAGAAATTTGTAATCAGTAATTCAAATTTCTAATCCGTTAGGATTAGCGAAATATGTAATTCAGGTAACTGAGTAGGAAATCTGCTAGGATCAAGGAATTAGTGATTCTGTAGGATTAGATTTAGATTTAGCCAGCTTGTGTATAAATATAGCACTCCAGACCACGTCTTCGGTATGGAAAAAATAGTGGAATTCTAGACCTAGCACTGTCAGCAACTACAAACATTCTAAGCTAGCACGGTGGTGCATGAAGCTTAAGTAAGGTGTCTCTCTTGATCGAGGAGGTACAGGACCAAGATTTGGGAAGCTGGAAGCTATCGGAGGTGATCGCTCGGTATAGCCGATGCATTCCGGTGGACGGAAACCTCAATGTTTGGCCATCATTGGTGCACCACTATCGTCCTTCCAAGGCGATCATCATGGAAGGCGGACTCTCTAGAGAATGCTGAATTCCAACCTTTGTATTCAATTCTATTTTCATTATTATGGCTGGTTTGCATTTCTGTCTCTTGATTATAATTCCTGTGCTTTAATCTGCTTTTAACTTTGCCGCGATTGCACATTGTTAGGGGTATATCACGTTAGACTAGGGCCGATTGGAACTGGTTTAATAATCTGATTAGGTAGAGAACCTAAAATCAACCAAGTACATACTCCCTACCAATTGATGAGGCAGCGATTGTGTAAATCCTCGATATGGCAATGGACAAACGTTCGGCGATTGTCGTAAGAATCTAAGGTTGATTCAGAGTATAATTCTAAGTAAGAACGACAACCTGTTGTGTGTTGATTTTCGAATTGGTACAATAGTATAGATTAGTTTAGCGAGTTTAGTTTATTTTCTGCACTTAAACACAAAACCCCCCCTCTTTACTGCTTTCCAAAGTCCGAGACCGAGTTAGTCCGACTCCATCGCGTCCATCCGAAACCAAGTCAGTCTGACTTTGTTGCGTCTGAGTCTGCCCTTAGCCGAGACCATTTCGGATTTGTCTCTATCAAGACCAAATTGGGTCAATCGTTATCGAGAACAAGTCAGTATTCTACACTTGACATTTCTGCATAAAACTCTGATTTCTACTCTTTGTCACAATTTAACACACTGTGTCCTTGAGAGAATCGAGCTAGGGTTAGCTATACTATAGTTAGCTTTTGTATTTATTTGAGGCATGTAAGACGACTAAAAACCCGCTTATCAATCGTCGTGGAAGGCGGACTCTCTAGAGAACGCTGAATTCCCACCTTTGTATTCAATTCTATTTTCAATATTATGACTGGTTTGCAATTCTGTCTCTTGATTATAATTCCTGTGCTTTAATCTGCTTTTAACTTTATCGTGATTGCACATTGTTAGGGGTAGATCACGTTAGACTAGGGCCGATTGGAACTGGTTTAATAATCTGATTAGGTAAAGAACCTAAAATCAACCAAGTACATACTCCCTACCAACTGATGAGGTAGCAATTGTGTAAATCCTTGGTATGGCAGTGGACAAACGTTCGACGATTGCCGTAAGAATCTAAGGTTGATTCGGAGTATAATTCTAAGTAAGAATGGTAAACTATTGTGTATTGATTTCCGAATTGGTACAATAGTTAGTATAGATTAGTTTAACTTATTTTTCTGCACTTAGTTTATTTTCTGCAGTTAAACACAAAACCCCCCCTCTTTATTGCTTTCTAGAGTCCAAGACCGAGTTAGTCTAACTCCGTCGTGTCTGAGTCTACCCTTAGCTGAGATCGTGTCGGATTCGTCTCTATCGAGACCAAATCGGATCGGTCTTTGCCGAGAGCGAGTCGGCATTCTACGCTTGACGTTCTGGATAAAACTATGATTTCTACACTTAGTCACAATTTAACACACCATGTCCTTGAGAGAATCGACCTAGGGTTAGCTATACTATATTTAGCTTTAGTATTTATTTGAGGCGTGTAAGACAACTAAAAACCCACTTATCAATGTCTTTCAGGGTGATCAGGAATAAATACCAAATCGGATCAGTCTTTTCCGAGAGTGAGTCGGCATTCTACGCTTGACGTTTTGGATAAAACTCTGATTTCTACACTTAGTCACAATTTAACATACTATGTCCTTGAGAGAATCGACATAGGGTTAGCTATACAATAGTTAGTTTTAGTATTTATTTGAGGCATGTAAGATGACTAGAAACCCGCTTATCAATGTCTTCTAGGGTGATAAGGAATAAAGACCACTTCTTCATGGTCTTGATCCGCATGCCGGGTTATCCATTGGTTATGTCGTCGAGGCATTTGCCAGTTCGTCGAGGGTAGGGTCGAAGTAAGTCGTTGGCGGGGTAATGGTTCATTGGGAAGTATTGCTGACTCACTGGTAAGGGATATGAAGTGGTTTCCAAGAGGTAGAAGATCGCGTAACGAGCTTAAGTGTCAGGCGACGTGGCCCTTGGGGAGTCATGTGTAGGTGTGACGCGTTCTTCGTCTAGTCACATGACCATTTGGGATTCAAGGGTCATGCGACACGCCCCTTTGGTGAATAATTATGATTGCTAGGAATTCGAAAGTCGTGCGTGAAGGCGACGTGCCCCTGCTTGGCTATCATGGGCTCATCGGTTATGCACTTTAAAATCAGAGATGTTACAGTTCCTTGAATCATGAAAGGTCACGTTCTTCGAATATTGAACGTCGCGTTGTTTTATTTCATCCTTGAATGCATTTTGTCATTTTCCTCTTCTAATTTTAATGTCACATAAAAGTGTTGTTCAGACTCCTAGAACTTGCATTAAACCATTGGTTCCTTCGACACGCTTCTTCGAGTATAAATAGCCCAGTCGAGGTTTCCACTTCCTCATCCTTTTCTTGGCCCTCAACTTTAAAAAGTATGCTTCATAAAAGATATTTCCCTTCTTTTTTTGGGATCCTTGTTTTGAGTCTTTGTGGTGAGTGAGTGACGAGCAAGTAGCGGAAAATAGGCCATGCAAGGGAAACCTCTTTAGGTTTTGGTGTCACCATTGTTACACCCAATGAGGCCTCTAGTTTGGGGCTTCTCCAAATGCAACCATCCTTATGCTGCGAGGGCTTCCATTGTGCCTTCAAGGAGGAGATGACATCCATGGTTATGTCCATCATCGTTGGGTCTGGCATCTTGACGCAAATCAGACTTGACCATTATGGGCCTTCTTCTTTTATCTCTGTCGTCTTCTTCTTCTCTAACGATAGGCTCCTCTTTCCCGGTCTTGAAGTTTTCACTTCGAACCTTCTTGGAAGGGTGCCCCTGCTTTTTCTGCGCTCGGGTGAGGTCGGGAGACCATCTTGCTGAGTGACCTCGGCTAATGTTCATTGTTACCCTCCTTGGGAGATCAGGATCGAGTTCCTTGCGAACGTCCTCTATAAGCCGGAGTGGATGAAGTAGTTGTAGGAGTTGATCTGGTTCCCCTAAGGTTTGCAAAGGCTTCGGGGGTGGTAACTCCTAAAACCGGCTTTGGTATGCATGATGTGATGGATGGGAATTATTTTTGCTGTTGTTTTCTGTTTTGAATTTCTGTTTTTCCTTTCTAGGCAAAACGTCTTCTTTGTTTCTCTCTTCTGATGTAAGCCCTTTGAGTGCAAGTTTATCTATGAATGAATGTGTTTACTTATCTTTTATGTTTATTTACTTCATTTTCTCGGTTAGCATACTCGATAGCCGAAAAGACTCGGAAAATAGGGAACATAATGAGTGACCTTAATCTTTACATTAACACATCATAGGAACCTAAAATTGACTCGCCTGGTATTCTAACTCGTTATTTCTGAGTGGGGTCGAATCTTTCCCTTCGCGTTTATTACAACTTAACAAGAATGAGAAAATGCTTACAATGGCTTGCTTTTTCTTTCCTTCCCAGGGTTCTTTTCCTTTTTCCTTTTCGTCTTTCTACGACTTTTCATTCTTTTTTTTTTTTGAGCTACATTTCAATGTAGAGTTGGGTTGAGTGCGCTACCTTGGGGTAGGCTTTGATGTGAGGTCTTAAATTCACTACGCTGACGTAGGCTTCGACGCAATGTCGGATTAAGGTTCACTATACTAAGGTAGGCTTCCACGCGGGGTCGGTTTGAGGTTCACTACACTAAGGTAGGCTTTGACGTAGAGTCGGTTTTGAGTTTCACTAGACTAAGGTAGGCTTCAAAGCGGAGTCAGTTTGAGGTTCACTACACTAAGGTAGGCTTTAACATGGGGTTGGATTGAGGTTCACTACACTAAGGTAAGCTTCAACACAGAGTCAGTTTTAAGGTTCACTACACTACGGTAGGCTTCGACACGGAGTTGGATTAAGGTTCACTACACTAAGGTAGGCTTCGACACGGGGTTGGATTGAGGTTCACTACACTAAGGTAGGCTTTGACGTGGAGCCCGTTTTGAGGTTCACTACACTAAGGTAGGCTTCAACACGGGGTCAGATTGAGGTTCACTACACTAAAGTAGGCTTCGACACGGGGTCGGATTGAGCTTACTACACTAAGGTAGGCTTCGACACAAAGTCGGTTTTGTATGCATGTGTGCATGTATGCATGGGGTGTTTCCCATCCTCGCTTTGTATGTGTATATATTTTGTGAATGTATGCATGGATGCCTCTCGTCACGTTTCATGTGCACGTGGATTGCCCTATCGGCCGCATGGCCTCGTAGGGGCGGAGCCCTTATTCACGTCGGGGTGAGCCCAATTTGAGCCTGGGCTTTGTGGGTTTCACCCGTGGCAGCGGAGTTTTCGAACTTTGGCTTGGCCTTATGCGTCTCTTCCTTATCGGTCTTAGGAATTGCGTGTTTATGAATTAAGGCCTGTTGTGTAACAAGGATATTATTTTTATTAAGAACATGTGATACAATGGCGGATCCCCGCTGGGGGATCTCGCAGGCTATTTAAGGCATGCAAATTAAGACCAACTGTGGGCCTAATGCTTTTAGTTGGAAATCAATAACACTTTCCTTGGCATCGACCGACATTGACTCCTTCATCCTAGAGGCTTGGAGGTTGATTCTTCGGATTCTTTCTTGATTGAACTTTCAAGGGTAGAACATTTTGACTGCGTCTACATTAACCAGGTGGATTAATTCTTGTTCCTCTGAGTCTACTAGTACCAAGGCTCCTCTTGAGAATGCTTTCTTGACTACATATGGTCCCTCGTAATTAGGAGCCTACTTGCCCCGCGGGTGCTTGACGTTAGGTAGCCTCTTCTTGAGTACAAAGTCCCTTTCCATGAGCACTCTAGGCTTGACTCTTCTATTGAAGGTATTCTTCATCCTCCGCTGATACAACTGCCCGTGGCATACGTCGGTTAGGCATTTCTCTTCTATTAAGTTCAGTTGGTCTAGCCAACTCTCGACCCATTCAGATTCGTCCAACTTTGCCTCAGCTAGGACTCTCAGAGAGGGAATTTCTACTTCTACCAAGAGAACCGCCTCTGTACCGTACACTAATGAGTAGGGGGTTGCCCCCGTGGACGTACGCACCGATGTCCGATATCCATGTAGGGCATAGGGTAACATGTCATGCCAATCTTTATACGTCACCACCATTTTTTGTATTATTTTCTTTATGTTTTTGTTGGCCGCTTCTATAGCTTTGTTCATTTTGGGACAATAAGGAGTGGAGTTATGATGCTTGATTTTGAATTGTTCGCATAACTCGGTCATCATCTTATTATTCAAGTTTGTTCCATTGTCCATGATGATGCAAACTGGAAGACCGTAGCAGCATATGATGTCTTTCTTGATAAACTTAGTCACCATGCTTTTTGTCACGTTAGCGTACGAGGCGACTTCCACCCACTTCGTGAAGTAGTCGATGGCTACTAGAATGAATCTATGTCAATTGGACACCTTGGGCTCTATCAAGCCAATCATGTCTAATGCCCACATGGAGAATGGCCATGGAGAGGTTAGGTTGTGCAAGATGGAGGGTGCCATGTGGATGTCGTCGGCATACATCTGGCAATTCATGCATCTTTTCACATGTTGGCAACAGTCGTACTCCATCTTACTCCAATAATATCCAGCTCGAAGGATTTTGTGGGCGACGGTGTGGCCATTAGCGTGGGTACCGAAGGCTCTCCCATGCACTTCCATTATTTCTCGAGCTTCACAATCGTCTACGTAACATAGGAGAGTTGAATCAACACTTCTTTTGTAGAGGATTGCTCCACTTAGGAGGAAGCCTATCGCCAACCTCCTTAGTGTCCTCATGTCATTTTCAGTTGCTTTTGGGGGATATACACCCCTCTTTAAGTACATCCTGATGTCATGATACTAGGGTTTGCCATCGATTTCTGCCTCGCCTACTTGTTGATAGTGGGCCATCTTAGTCTTCTATCGGACATGTATAGTCATTTCTTTGCTTCAGTTTGCTTGGAGCATGGCTGACAAGGTTGCCAAGGCATCAGCCATTTGATTTTCGTCCCGTGGGACATAGAGAAAGGATGTTTCATCAAAATGCTCCCTCAGTGCCATTATGTGTTCATGGTAAGGGACCATCTTGGCATCTCGTGTTTCCCACTCTCTGCAGAGTTGGTAGATTACTAACGTCGAATCACCAAAGACCTTAAGCCTGCTGATTTGGTGCTCGATAACCATTGTGATTCCCATGGCATAGGCCTCGTATTCTACCATGGTGCAATCAAAACCCAGCCTTGCCGAGAATGGAAAATACTGACCTTTCGAGGATGCCCAGTATGGCTCTATCCCATTCCCCAATAAGTTTGAGGCTCCATCGAACCAAAGTTTCCACTCGTCTAACTCAGCCTCCTTTTCATCTTTTTTTGCCATCATGATATGCTCGTTCGAGAATTCGTGTGAGAGGGGATGGTATTCATCCAAAGGGTGATAGGCTAACTATTCAACCAGAGCACTTCCTTTAATGGCTTTCTAACTTGTGTAGACTATGTCGTATTCTGACAGAGCCATTTGCCATCGTGCTATTCGTACCCTTAGTGCTGGCTTTTCAAAGATATACTTGAGAGGATCCATTTTAGCAATAAACTACATGGTGTGAGCTAGCATGTATTGCCTTAACCTCTTCGCAACCCAGACCAAAGCGCAACATGTTCGCTCTAGTGCCGAGTACCTCTGTTCGCATTCTGTGAACTTCTTGCTGAGGCAATAGATGGCTTGTTCTTTCCCAAAATCATCTTGCAGTCCTAAGATGCCCCCATGGATTCCTTCAACACTCTTAGGTACAATATTAGAGGTTTGTCGGGTATTGTTAGAATGAGAATAGGAGGTGACTCTAGGTACTGCTTGACTTTTTCAAAGGCTTCTTGGTATTCTTGATTCCACTCCATCTTTTGGTTCTTCTGTAGGAGTTTGAATATTGGGCTGTAGGTAGTCGTCAATTGAGAGATGAATCGGGCTATGTAGTTGACCCTTCCCAGGAAGCCTCTTACTTTCCTTTTAGTTTTTGGGGTCGACATATCTTGGATGGCCTTGACTTTATCCGGATCTAGTTCGATCTCTCTTTTGTTGACTATAAATCCGAATAACTTCCCGTCCCAACCTCCAAAAGTGCACTTGGCGGGGTTTAGCCTGATCCGATATTTTCGCAGCCTGATCCGATATTTTCGCAGCCTTTCGAAAAGTTTACGCAGGTCATCGATGTGTTGCCTTGTGTTTTTGACTTGGCGATCATGTCATCCACATAGACTTCCATTTCTTTATGCATCATGTCATGGAAGAGGGTGACCATGGCCCTCTGATAGGTTGCCCCGACATTTTTGAGTCCGAATGGCATGACCTTGTAACAGAATGTTCCTCGCGTGGTGATAAAAGTTGTTTTTTCTTTGTCCTCAGGGGCCATCCGGATTTGGTTGTACCCGGAGAATCCATCCATGAAGGAATAACATGAGTTTTGAGTAGTGTTATCCACCAATAGGTCAATGTGGGGTAGAGGAAAGTTATCCTTTGGGCTCACTCTATTGAGATCCCTATAATCAACACACATTCACACTTTTTTCGTCCTTCTTGGGACTGGCACGATGTTGGCCACCCATTGGGGGTACTCCACCACTGCCAGGAAACCGACCTTCTACTATTTTTCCACTTCTTTGATTTTTAAGGCCACTTCTGGTTTCATTATCCTCAACTGTTGTCGTACTAGGACGGCGTTGGGGATTAAGGGTAGCCTGTGTTCGACAATGGCAGTGTCTAGTCTTGGTATATCTCGATAAGACCATGCAAAAATATCTTCGTATTCCCTCAGGGGCTCTGTCAGCCTTTACTTGAAATCCGGCGATATTAGTTTGCCTATCTGTATTTCTCTGGTTTCTTCTCTTTTGCCGAGATTGATGATCTCCAGCTCCTCAATGCCAGACTGGAGCTTTGGCCTTTCTTGTTCTAACAACCTCTCGAGTTCTCTTAAGGCTTCTTCCTCCGTCTCTTCCTCTTCATCTTGCCTACTGGATTTGCCAACATCGTCAGGCACAAGGGCCGTGTTATTGATTTGGGGTAAGTTTTTTGTGTTTGGGCTGATTATTATTTTGTCCACATTTTAAAAAGAAAGCAGAAAAAAATATGCTTTAGATGCAACTTCAATGTAAATGAAAATGAAAATGAAAATGGGAAAGGAACGAATATGCAAGCAGGTAAATGGAAGTATTCACATCTTTTATTTTTACGATATTGTTTGGAATTGGCCTCGAGGCCCCTTTTTTACATGTTTTTAATTACATTTTCCAAAAGGCCGGTTCGCGCAACGCTTCAACGGTCCAATTCTCCAACTCTTGCGCCATGGGGTACACCCACTCTGCCGGCTCCACCGGTTGATTTTCTATCGTTGCTACGTGTTCTGGGGTCACGATGCCCCCACTAAAGAAGTGGTGGTAGAGACTAGTCCTTGATTGTTGCTTGCTTTGGACCTTCTACCCTGACTTTGCTTTCCTTGCAGCCCCGCTATAGTCGAGTCCGACTCGTCTTGGATTTTCTTGTATTGCCACCAGGTTGGCTATGCCATCGAGTCTTCTTCCTAACCCTTTGCCAGGTTCGAAGTCGTTAGTGATCAACACCTTTGCCGCCATAACCGCAACTTTGGATGGCTTATTGTCACCTCATCCTGTTTCGATGCTAGTTGTACCTACTATTTCATGTGCTTGAAAAGAGGTTTCGAGCTTCTTCATCTTCTTCTATGTATTCCATGGGAAAGGGTGTGCTGACCATCATTTCTTTCTCTCCAATGAAGTTGATCAACTGTCCATCGACTATGAATTTGACTTTCTGGTGTAGTGATGAAGGGACTGCCCCCGCAGCATGTATCCAACGTCGGCCCAGCAAACAGCTATACGCTAGCCGGATATCCATCACCTGGAAGGTGATGTCAAAAGTTCGTTGGCCTATGCGTATTGGGAGAGTGATTTCACCCATCACTTCTCGCTTGGAGCCGTCGAAAGCCATGACCATAACTGGACTGTTTCTCAGGATGGCGCTGATGAGTCATAAAATACACATCTTAAGTGCACCTAAGAAGAGTGCCATTAAGCAACTCATGAACTTAAAAGATGATTGTTAGCTAAGATCCAGATTAAGGGCCTAGAGATAGAGAAAAGCACAATCTGTGTTAATTCAAGGCATTAAGCTAACTATTCCTTCATTGCAGGTCCAGCCAAGCTCACAGCCTGCCATTGGAAGCCCAGGCCAAGAGCCTCTCAACCAGGCCGAGACTCGGCCCATACAAGCCAATAGCACAATCAGGAGTTAGGTCCAGGTGGCGCTCCACGTCAGCGATACAGAGCCACCTCGACGCCAACTCAAGCACCGCGTCATCTCCTGGAGTAGCTTCCAACACAAGTCACAATAAGGGTAGAATAGGGATTTCACTTGTAATTTTGTTAGGTTAGCTTAGCTTCTCGTATAAATAAGAGAAACTCTGAACGATTAAGGGTCTTTGGCATTCATATTTTCCCGCTTCCATTATCTTCATTTTCTCTCATTCTTCATATCCTACGCTCAAGGTGGTGCACGGTGCTATTAATGGCATTCCTCTCGATCGAGGAAGTGCAGGCTAGGAACTGAGAAGCTGAAGGTTACCAGAGGAGACCGATTGGAGCACCAATGCACTCCGGTGGACCTGATCCTCAGCGTCCTAGCTAGCAGAGGTGGATCATCGCCATAGGCCATGGCGATTGCCGTGGAAGATGGAATCACCGAATCCAGGCCCTGTGTTTGTATTTCGTTTTCAATAATATAAGTGTTTTCTGAATTCTGATCTCTCTTGCATTCCTAATATCTAATTCAATTACTGCGTAGCGATTGCACGTAGTAACATGAACAATGTTGAACTAAGCCGATTGAAACTGGTTTAACTAATTCAGTAGATAATCATTTAACGATTGTTGAATGAGAATCTAAAATCAACTTGAACGTAACCCCTGCCAACTGATGAGGTAGCGATTGTGTAAATCCTCAGTGTGGCAACGGACAAACCTTTGGCGATTGCCATAAGAACTCCCAAGGCTGATACGGACTGTAACTGGAGTGATTGAACCAGAAGGACCTTGATTATTAGAACTAAACATGAACACAGTAATAGCAATATCACTAGGAGTAGCGTAATTGCATTTGCATTGTAGTTAATTTCTGTTTCGATTTCGATTGCATTCTAACCCCCTCATTTACCATTTTCAAGTTTGAGACAGAGATAGTCCACCTCTGTAGCGTCTATCTGCACTTAGCCGAGACCAAGCCAGATTGTCTCTGCCGAGATCAACTCGGCTCAGTCTCTGCCGAGAGCGACTCGGCCGGTACCGAGGTGAGTCAGTACTTTACACTTAGATTTTGCCCCCGTCTATTACACATTGAAACACATCACGAACGCACTGTGTCCTTGAGAAGAATGACCTAGGGTTGACTATACTATAGTTAGCTTTAGTAATTTGATAAGCACGTAAAACGACTAAAAACGAGCAATCATCAAATTGGCACCGTTGTCGGGGATACAAGTTCCTTTGTGTTTTCGTGTGCCAAGTAAATCGGGCCGAATCCGAGTCTGTAGAGTTTTGTTTAGAGTCTGTTGAGTCTGTATCTGTCTAATAAATCTCTACGTGAATTCACTGTTAAAACAAAAATATGTATACATATAGATATATTAGAAACATTTAACTCTGCATTACATATTAACTACATTCATTTCCTTACCTATTATGTTTTTAGTAGAATTAACTGTTGTTTTAATTACTTTAAGTTTGCATGATGCATGACTAGGAGCAACACTGACCCGTTGTATACTTTTGATCCAGAGATAGAGCTTACCTTGCGTAGACTACGAAAAATTAGAAGTACCACAGTAAATATTAGTAGTAGTGTAAATTCTGTTAATAACTCTGACCAATCTTATACTGACAATTTTGTTGCTAGTACTAACATTTTTTCAGAGCCAGGGCAGATGGAGAACCACGACAGGACGTTGAAAGAGCTAGCCACTCCCGATGTGGTGTACCAACCGTGGTGTATCCAATATCCACAACTGGAGCCGGCTCAAACTTATGAGTTGAAGTCTGGTTTGATACATTTGTTGCCCAAATTTCACAGTCTTCCACGTGGTTTGTTCCACGATGAGGCCGCAGGGAATCCCAAAAGACTACATCAAGATGAAGGCGTTCCCATTCTCCCTGGATGGAGCCGCAAAGGACTGGCTATATTTGTAGTCAGCACTCTTCAACACCTGGGGAGATATGAAACGGACCTTCCTAGAAAATTTTTTCCCAACTTCTCGGACTGTGACCATCAGGAAGGAAATTTATGGGATAAGGCAGCACACTGGAGAAACTCCGCATGAGTATTGGGAGCATTTCAACAAGATCTATGCCACCTGTCCCCACCATCAGATCAGCGAGCAACTGCTGATCCAGTACTTTTACGAAGGACAGTCAATGATGGGCAAGAGTATGATCGATGCAGCTAGTGGAGGAGCTTTAATGGACAAAACACCAGCAGTAGCAAGGCACTTGATCTCAAACATGGCGAGCAACACTCAGCAATTTGGGATCAGAGGGCCGAACCCGTCTCGATCAGTGAATGAAATCGGTGCATGATAAGCGCGTTGAAACGACTAAATACGCCACACATCAAATTGGCGCCGTTGCCGGGGACGCAAGTTCTTTTGTGTTTCGCTGTGCCAAGTAAACTGAGTCAAATCCGAGTTGTAAGAAGTTTTGTTTAGAGTTGTTGAGTTTGAATCTGTCAATAAATCTCTACGTGAATTCACTGATAAAATAAAAACAAATATATACATATAGATATAGAATAAATTCTTAATTCTGCATTGCATACATTAAATTTTCTAACTCTGCATTGCACTTAATTCAGCATTACATAGTGACTACATTCTGTTTCAGTAGAATTAATTGTTGTTTTAGTTACTTTACATCCCGCATGATGCATGACTAGGAGTAGCACTGACCCACTGTATACTTTTGATCCAGAAATAGAACTAACTTTACGAAGACTGCGAAAAATTAGAAACACCACAGTAAATAGTAGTAGTAGTGTGAATTCTGCCATTAACTCTGACCAGTTTTGTACTGACCATTTTATTGCTAGTACTAACAATTTCACAGAGCCAGGGCAGATGGAACACCAAGACAGGACGTTGAAAGAGCTAGCCACTCCAGATGTGGTGTACCAACCATGGTGTATCCAGTATCCACAACTGGAGCCGGCTCAGACATATGAATTGAAGTCTGGTTTGATACACTTGTTGCCTAAATTTCATGGTCTTGCAGGAGAAGACCCCCACAAGCATCTCAAAGAATTTCACGTGGTTTGTTCCACGATGAGGCTGTAGGGAATCCCAGGAGATTACATCAAGATGAAGGCATTTCCATTCTCCCTGGATGGAGCTGCAAAGGACTGGTTATATCTGCAACCAACACTCTTCAACACCTGGGGAGATATGAAACAGACCTTCCTAGAAAAATTCTTTCCAGCCTCTAGGACTGCGACCATGAGGAAGAAAATCTGTGGGATAAGGCAGCATACAGGAGAGACTCTGCACGAATATTGGGAGCGCTTCAACAAGCTTTGTGCCACCTGCCCCATCATCAGATCAGCGAACAGTTGCTGATCCAGTACTTTTACGAAGGACTATCAATGATGGACAGGAGCATGATTGATGCCGCCAGTGGAGGAGCATTAATGGACAAAACACCAGCAGCAGCAAGGCATCTGATCTCGAACATGGCGAGCAACACTCAACAATTTGGGATCAGAGGGCCGAATCCATCTTGGCCAGTGAACGAAATCGGTGCAGCCTCCAACCAAAGGATGGAGAACCAACTAACCGAGTTGACATCTCTGGTGAGACAACTGGCTATTAGTCAACATCACCCAGCCATGGTAGCAAAGGTCTGTGGCATATGTACTTCAATGGAGCATCCAACCGATCTGTGCCCCACTCTTCAAGAGACCGAGTCCGGCCAAACAGAAAGTGTTGGAGCCGTAGGAGGATTCCAGTACGGGAAGCAGCTATACCAGAACCGGCAGTTCGATAATCAACCATATGGGAAACAACCATTTCGGCCCAGCCCACAACAAGGACCATATGCAGCTCAAAGAGCTGGATCCATGCCGCATGCACCCTATGGAGTATCTGGTTACCAGCAGCCGAGTCCGCAATACCCAGCACCATCCTTCCCGCCTCAGTAGCAGAGAACTCCTACCCAAGGCAATTCTCCATCACTAGAAGATTTAATGAAGCAGCTGGCAACAAGCAATTTAGAATTCCAACAGTCAGTAAGTTCCAGCAACCTACAATTCCAACAGAATATGACTGCCACCATCCAGGATCTCAAGATGCAAATAGGACAGCTGGCAAATACTGGGAGTGAACTACAATCAGCCGGCTCAAGCAGCCTTCCCTCCCAACCCATTCCGAATCCGAGAGGGAACGCCAATGCAGTAATACTCAGAAGCGGCAAAGAATTACCTCAGCCTGCACAGCATCAGGTACTGCAGCCAGCTGAAGCCGACTCTGAAGCAATGGCCGATTCACCGTCTCACCCACAGACCACTGTCCCCTTGCCGTTTCCATCCCGGACCATCTCGGCACGGAAACCAGATTCGGATGACGAGCTGCTGAAGATGTTCCGGAAGGTGGAAATCAACATTCCACTTCTCGATGCGATTAAGCAAATTCCGAAGTACGCGAAATTCCTTAAGGAATTATGCGTACACAAAAGAAGAAAGATGAAGGGGAATCGAGAACTTGGAGGTGTGGTCTCAAGCTTAACTAGGGACAATCCCACTGCAGGGATTTCACAGGTCTTACCAAAGAAGTGCCGAGACCCCGGTATCTTCTCGGTCCCATGCACTATTGGTGATTGCACATTTGTTGATGCTATGCTGGACCTGGGAGCGTCAATCAACGTCATGCCCGCATCAACTTATAGGTCCCTCAATTTCGGAGATCTGGAACCCACAGGGATGACCATTCAGCTTGCTAACAGAAGCATAGTGCAACCCCTGGGAGTTCTCGAAGATGTCCTCGTCCAAGTGAATGAACTAATATTTCCAGCTGATTTTTATGTGCTTGACATGGAGGACGAAGCATCCGAAAAAGGATCAACATTGATACTGGGGACGCCATTTCTAATGACGGCAAGGACGAAGGTCGACGTACATGCCGGAACACTCTCTATGGAATTCAGTGACACGTTGGTGTAGTTCAACATCTTTGAAGCCATGAAACACCCCACCGAAGACCACTCTCTCTTTGGTTTGGATACAATGGAAGAATTAGTAGAAGAATACTTCCAACTAGACAGTTGCAGTGGAATAATGGAAGACCTTGCAGGAACTGCTGAAGTCAGTAGCTGCCCCAAGGCCGACCATAATGGAGTACTAGAGTCCCCAGACTCTGAGGATGATCATAGTGACGTCAGCAACTTGGCATTTGAAAAAGAACTAACCAGGTTAATAAACCAAGTTTGCTACCCTAACCCCTCAGAGAGTGAGAATAGTGCAGAGATAAAAGTTGCCGAGACTACGAAGCCTCTACCTGCACAATTGGCAACTATATTCACGGCCGAAATGAAGTCGGCTAAAGAAGACCGAGTCAACGCAAGGTCAAAAGTCAACTCGGCCGAAGAGTTAACCACGTAAGCCGACACACTTGCCGAAACCATCTCGGCCAGTAAGGACCAGACTCGAGCCAAGAAGCTCATTACTCCACCCGGATCCGAGATTGAAGCTACAAAGAAAACCGAAGCCGACCTCAATCCGAGTCGGCTGAAGCAGTACAAGGCCGAGGCCATGACGGCAGTCCTAATGCCGAATCGGGAACAAGTCGGCCAGACGGATCCGAGAGCTGTAACTCAGGAATCTCCAGTTCCATCTCCACCACCAACAGAGCTAAAACCATTGCCTAGCCACCTGAAATATGCCTTTTTGGACAATGAACAGTAGCTCCCGGTCATCATTGCAAGCAACCTCCTCTCGGAGCAAGAAGACAAGCTACTGGAAGTCCTTAGGCAACACAAACAGGCAATTGGGTGGAAACTTTCTGACCTTCCAGGTATTAACCCCTCCATATGCATGCATAGAATATTAATGGAGGAGGACATTAAGCCCATAAGGCAACAGCAACGAAGGCTGAATCCTACCATTCTAGATGTGGTCAAGAAAGAAGTCACGAAACTGCTTGCTGTAGGCATCATCTACCCTATCTCAGACAGCCAATGGGTGAGCCCTATGCAAGTAGTACCAAAGAAATATGGAATAACCGTCATGAAAAACCAACAAGATGAGTTGGTATCTACAAGGATTCAGAACAGCTGGCGGGTGTGTATAGATTACAGAAGGCTGAATCAGGCAACCCGCAAGGATCACTTCCCTTTGCCTTTTATTGACCAAATGTTAGAGAAAATAGCAGGGAAGTCCTATTACTGTTTTCTGGATGGATTCTCAAGATACATGCAAATACACATAGCATCGGAGGATCAACATAAGACCACTTTCACATGCCCATTTGGTACTTTTGCGTACACCCGCATGCCATTCGGCCTGTGCAACGCTCCGAGCACATTTCAACGTTGCATGATGAGCATCTTCTCGGATTTGCTACAGGACTGCATGGAGGTGTTTATGGATGACTTCACGGTGTATGCAGAATCATTTGACGCATGCCTGAACAACCTGTCCAAGGTGTTCAAGAGATGTATGGACACGAACTTGGTTCTCAACTTCGAAAAATGCCATTTCATGGTGACCGAGGGAATAGTGTTGGGACACCTGGTCTCCAACAGAGGCATCGAAGTGGACAAGGCAAAAATAGACATAATCACTTCCTTCCAAACCCCGCTCAGGTGGGAAGTTCGCTTCATTCTTGGGACATGCAGGTTTTTATAGAAGGTTCATCAAGGACTTCAGCAAAATAGCTCTGCCTCTATCCCAACTTCTCTGGAAGGATGCAGATTTCAACTTTGACCAGCCCTGCATTGAGGCATTTCAGGAGCTGAAGAATAAACTCACATCTGCACCTATCCCGCAAGCACCGATGGGACCTGCCATTTGAGCTCATGTGCAACGCATCCAATTCGGCACTAGGAGCTGTTCTCGGCCAGAGCGAGTCGGCCAACCAGTCCATGTTATTGCGTATGCGTCCAGAACCATGGACTCGGCCAGCAAAATTACCACGGCGAGAAGGAACTTTTGGCAATTGTGTTTGCCTTGGATAAGTTTCGCTCCTACCTTTTCGGTTCTAAGATAGTCGTGTTCTCCGATCACTCGGCTCTAAAGTACTTGCTGAAGAAGCCGGATACCAAGCCGAGACTGATCCGGTGGATGCTTCTTCTCCAAGAATTCGACTTAGAAATCAGAGATAAGAAAGGTGCTGAGAATTCTCTAGCGGACCACCTCAGCAGGATTGAAAGAGAAAGCGAACAATTGCCTATCCGAGACGAATTCCCTGACGAGCAACTCCTGCACCTCAAGACGGCCACACCATGTTTGCAGATATTTGTAATTTCGTGGCAACATCTCAATTTCCACCTGAGGCATCTCGAACGTACAAAGAGAAGATCAGAAGTGATGCTAAGTACTACGTATGGGATGACCCCTATCTATGGAGATTATGCAGTGATAAGATCATCCGCAGATGCATTCCTGATACCGAGATCAAGTCGGCCCTCCACTTCTGCCATTTGGCCCCTGGAGGAGGCCACTATGGCTCATCTCGAACTGCTAGGAAAGTGCTTGATTGTGGCCTTTATTGGCCTTCTATTTTCAGAGACGCTCATCAATTCGTCTCCTCCTACGACAGATGCCAGAAAGCAGGGATGGCCTTGAACCAAAAACATGAAATGCCCCAGCAACCCATCCTGTTTTGTGAAGTCTTTGACGTCTGGGGTATCGATTTTATGGGGCCATTCCCAATCTCCAATGGCTATTCATACATCCTGCTTGCCGTCGATTATGTATCAAGATGGGTAGAAGCCATTCCCACCAGAACCAATGATGCCAAGGTAGTAGTGGACTTTCTTAAGTCCAATATTTTCTACAGGTTCGGTGTTCCAAAAGCGCTCATCAGTGACCAGGGAAGTCACTTCTGCAACGGCGCCAATTTGATGTGTGGCGTATTTAGTCGTTTCAACACGCTTATCAAATAACTAAAGCTAACTATAGTATAGCTAACCCTAGGTCATTCTTCTTAAGGACACAGTGTGTTCAATTGTGATTTAGTGTGCAGCAAACGGGAGTAGAATCTCAGTGTAAAATACTGACTCGTCTCGGCAATGGCCGAGTTACTCTCAACAGAGACTGAACCGAGTCGATCTCAACAGAGACGATCCGGCTTGGTCTTGGTTAAGTGCAGACAGACACTACAGAGGTGGACTATCTCTGTCTCATACTCAAAGGCAGTAAACAAGGGGGGTTGGAATGCAATTGGAATCAAAACAGAGGTTAACTATAATCAAATACAATTACGCTACTCCTAATGCTATTACTATTACTGTGTTCATGTTTAGTTCCAATAATCAAGTTCTTTCTGGTTCAATCACTCCAATCACAGTCCTCATCAGCCTCAAGTGTTCTTATGGCAATCGTCAAAGGTCCGTCCCTTACCATACCGAGGATTTACACAATCGCCACCTCATCAGTTGGCAGAGATTAAGTTCAAACTGATTTTAGATTCTCAATCACCAATCGTTAAGTGATTACCTACTGAATTAGCTAAACCAGTTCCAATCGGGTTAGTATAACATTGTTCCGTTACCAGGTGCAATCGCAACACAGTCATTGAACTTAAATTTCAGGGATGCAATGGAGTTCAGAATTCAGAAAACACTCATAATATTGACAGCGAAATACAAACACAGGGCCTGGATTTGATGATTCCATCTTCCACGACGATCGCCATGGACGACGGCGATGATTCACCTCAGCTAGCTAAGACGCTGAGGTTCAGGTCCACTAGAGTGCGTTGGTGCTCCAATCGGTCTGCTCTGATAACCTTCGGCCTCTCAGTTCTTAGCCTGCATTTCCTCAATCGAGAGAAACGCCATTAACAGCATTGTGTACCACCGTGAGCGGAGGAGAAGAGAACGAGAGAATTCGGAATTATGAACGCGGGAAAGTTTGAATGCCAAAAGCCCCTATTCGTTCAGAGTTCTATCTATTTATACATGAGTGGACACAGCTAACGATGCTAACAGAATTACATGTACAATTCCTATTCTGCCCTTGCTGTGACTTGCGTTGCAAGCTACTCCAGGTAGTGACGTGAAACTAAGCTGGACCCAAGGTGGCTCTGATTGCTGACGAGGCGTTCCACCTGGATCTTCCTAACTGGGCTCCCTGCATGGGTCGAGTCAACATTATCCAGCCATTGCAGCTAAGGTCTATGGCATATGTACTTCAACGGAGCATCCAACTGATTTATGCCCCACATTACAAGAAACAGAGTTGGTGCAAATAGAAAATGTTGGAGCCGTAGGAGGATTCCAATACGGGAAGCAGCCATATCAACCTTGACAATTCGATAACCAACCATATGGGAAACAGCCATTCCGGCCAGGCCCACAACGAGAACCATATGTAGCTCAGAGAGCCGGATCCATGCCAAATGCACCCTATGGAGTAGCTGGTTACCAACCGCCGACTTCGCAATATCAAGCACCATCCTTCTCGCCACAGCAACAGAGAACTCCTACTCAAGGCAACTCATCATCACTAGAAGACTTGATGAAGCAGCTGGCAACAAGCAATCTAGAATTTCAACAATCTGTAAGTTCTAGCAACATGCAATTTCAGCAAAACATGACCACCAACATCCAGGATCTTAAGATGAAAATAGGACAGCTAGCAAATACTGTGAGTGAAATACATTCAGCCGGTTCGAACAGCCTTCCCTCTCAACCTATTCCAAATCCGAGAGGGAATGCTAATGCAGTAACACTCAGAAGCGGCAAGGAATTACCTCAGCCTGCACAGCATCAGGTGCCGCAGCCAGCCAAAGCCGACTTTGAAGCAATAGCCGACTCACAGTCGCATCCACAGACAGGTGTCCCATTGCCGTTCCCATCCCGGAGCATCTCGGCAAGGAAACCAGATTATGATGACGAGCTGCTGAAGATGTTCTGGAAGGTGGAAATCAACATTCCACTTCTCGACGCGATCAAGCAAATTCCGAAGTATGCAAAATTCCTCAAAGAATTATGCGTACACAAAAGAAGAAAGATGAAGGGGAGTCGAGAACTTGGAGGCGTGGTGTCAACCATAACAAGGAATAACCCCACTGTAGGAATTTCACAGGTCTTGCCAAAGAAATGCCGAGATCCCGGAATCTTCTCGGTTCCATGCACAATTGGTGATTGTACATTTGCTGACGCTAACGTCATGCCAGTATCAACCTACAGGTCCCTCAAATTCGGAGATCTGGAACCCACAGGGATGACCATTCAGCTTGCTAACAGAAGCATCGTGCAACCCTTGGGAGTTCTCGAAGATGTCCTCGTCCAAGTGAACGAACTAATATTTCCAGCTGACTTCTATGTGCTCGACATGGAGGATGAGACATCAGGAAAGGGATCAACCTTGATACTTGGGAGGCCATTTCTAATGACAACAAGGACAAAGATTCACGTACATGCCGGAACACTCTTGATGGAATTCAGTGACACCTTGGTGCAGTTCAACATCTTTGAAGCCATGAAGCACCCCACCGAAGACCATTCTCTCTTTGGCATAGACATAATAGAAGAATTAGTCAAGGAGTGCTTCCAACTAGACAGCTGTAGTGAAAAAGTGGAAGATTGCGCCAAACTCACTGAATCGATCAGTTGTTTAAAGACCGACCATGATGAAGTACAAGAGTTCCCAGACTCTAAGGGTGATCATAGCGACGTCATTGACTTGGAATTTAAACAAGAATTAACGGAGTTAATAAAACAAGTCTGCTACCCTAAGACCTCAGAGAGCACAAACAATGCAGAGGTAAAAGTTGCCGAGGCTAAAAAGCCTCTACCTGCACAACTGGCAACCATATTCACGGCCGAAATGAAGTCGGCCAAAGAAGGCCAAGTCAACGCAAGTCAACTTGGCCGAAGAGTCAAACACAGAAGCTGACAAGCTTGCCGAAACCATCTCGGCCAGTAAAAATCAGACTCAAGCTAAAAAGCTCATTGTTCCACCTGGATCCGTGTCCGAAGCTGCACACAAAGTCAAGGCCGACCTCAATACGACGAGAACCGAAACCACCATGCCGAATCAGCCGAGGCAACACAGTGCCGAGATCATGTCGGCAATCATGATGCCGAATCGAGAACAAGCCGGCCAGACGGATCCGAGACCTACAATTGAGGAATCTCCATCTCTACCACCCATGGAGCTGAAACCACTACCAAATCACCTAAAATACGCCTACTTGGACAGTGAACAGCAGCTCCCAGTCATTATCGCCAACAACCTCCTCCTGAAGCAAGAAGAGAAGCTGCTGAAAGTCCTAAGGAAGCACAAAAAAGCAATTGGGTGGAAACTCTCTGACCTTCCAGGCATAAATCCCTCCATTTACATGCATAGAATATTAACGGAGGAGGACATCAAGCCTATGAGGCAACAACAACGAAGGCTGAATCCTACCATCCTGGATGTAGTCAAGAAAGAAGTCACAAAGCTACTTGTTGTTGGCATCATCTACCCTATCTCGGATAGTGAATGGGTGAGCGCTGTACAAGTGGTGCCAAAGAAATCCGAGATGACTGTCATGAAAAACCAGCAAGACGAGTTGGTACCTATGAGGATTCAGAATAGCTGGCGGGTGTGCATCGATTACAGAAGACTAAATCAGGCAACCCGCAAGGATCATTTCCTTTTGCCTTTCATTGACCAAATGCTGGAGAAAATAGCAGGGAAATCCCACTACTATTTTTTGGACGGATTCTCGGGATACATGCAAATTCATATTGCACCTGAAGACCAGCACAAAACTACCTTCACCTACCCATTTGGTACCTTTGCGTACACACGCATGCCATTTGGCCTGTGCAACGCACCGAGCACGTTTCAACGCTGCATGATGAGCATCTTTTCAGATTTGCTACATGACTACATGGAAGTGTTTATGGATGACTTCACGGTGTATGCAGAATCATTTGACGCATGCCTGAACAACCTGTCCAAGGTGTTGAAGAGATGCACTGACACGAACTTGGTTCTCCATTTCAAAAAATGTCATTTCATGGTGACCGAGGGAATAGTGTTGTGACACCTGGTCTCCAACAGAGGCATTGAAGTGGATAAAGCAAAGATAGACGTTATCACATCCCTTCCTAACCCCACTTCTGTACGAGAAGTTCTCTCTTTTCTAGGACATGCAGGTTTTTACAGAAGGTTCATCAAGAACTTCACAAACCTGGCCCTGCCACTGTCCACACTGTTACAAAAGGATATGGAATTCCATTTTGATCAGTCCTGCATCGAAGCATTCCAGGAGCTGAAGAGCAGACTCACATCCGCACCTATCCTGCAAGCACCAAGCTGGGACCTACCATTTGAGCTAATGTGTGATGCATCCAATTCGGCATTGGGAGCTATTCCCGGCCAGTGAGCTAGAGTCGGCCAACCGACACATGTAATTGCCTATGCATCCAGAACTATGGATCCGGCCCAGCAAAATTACACGACAACTAAGAAGGAACTTTTGGCAATTGTGTTTGCCTTGGATAAGTTTCGCTCCTACCTTCTCGGTTCCAAAATAGTCGTGTTCTCTGATCACGCTGCTCTTAGGTACTTGCTGAAGAAGCCGGACGCCAAGTCGAGACTGATCCAGTGGATGCTTCTTCTCCAAGAATTCAACTTAGAAATCAGAGACAAGAAGGGTGCCGAAAACTCTGTAGCAGATCACTTAAGCAGGATTGAAAGAGAAAGCGAACAATTGCCTATCCTAGATGAGTTCCCTGATGAGCAACTCCTGCACATCAAGACGGCCACACCATGGTTTGCCGACATCTGCAACTTCGTGGCAACATCTCAATTTCCACCTGAGGCATCCCGGACCTACAGGAGAAAATCAAAAGTGATGCCAAATATTACGTATGGGATGACCCTTACCTATGGAGACTATGCAGTGATAAGATTATCCGTAGGTGTATTCCTGACACTGAGATTAATTCGGTCATACAATTCTGCCATTCGGCCCCTGGAGGAGGACATTACGGATCATCTCGGACTGCTAGGAAAGTGCTGGACTATGGCCTTTACTAGCCCTCTATTTTAAAAGACGCCCATCAATTCGTCTCCACCTGCGAAAGATGCCAAAAAGCAGGGATGGCCCTGAACCAAAGACACGAAATGCCCCAGCAGCCCATCCTGTTTTGTGAAGTCTTTGACGTCTGGGGTATAGATTTCATGGGGCCATTCCCAATCTCCAATGGATATTCATACATCCTACTTGACGTTGATTATGTTTCAAGATGGGTAGAAGCCATTCCCACCAGAACCAATGATGCCAAGGTTATAGTGGACTTTCTTAAGTCCAATATTTTTTGCAGGTTTGGCGTACCAAAAGCGCTCATCAGTGACCAAGGAAGTAACTTCTGTAACAGAGCCATGGCCTCCCTTCTTCAGAAATATGGGGTGGCGCACAAGATAGCCACAACATACCACCCCTAGACAAATGGGCAAGCTGAGGTGTTTAACAGGGAAATCAAGCATACATTACAAAAGATGACAAATCCTAGCAGGAAGGACTGGAGCAAATTCCTTGAGGATGCTCTATGGCCACATAGAACTACATACCGAACACCTCTAGGGATGTCTGATGATGAGCGTTTTTACAGTCGTTTTACGCGCTTATCAAATAACTAAAGCTAACTATAGTATAGCTAACCCTAGGTCATTCTTCTCAACGACACAGTGTGTTCAGTTGTGAATTGGTGTTTAAGTGAAGTGACGTAGAATCTGAGATGTAAAGTACTGACTCCCCTCGGCACTGGCCGAGTAGCTCTCGGCAGAGACTGAGCCGAGATGATCCCGGTAGAGACAATCCAGCTAGGTCTCGACTGAGTGCAGACAGACACTACAGAGATGGACTATCTCTGTTTCAGACTAAAAAGCAGTAAATAGGGGGGGTTGGAGTGCAAGTAATGCAGAAAATAGACTAAGACTACGAATGCAATAAACGTATACTACTGTTACTAGTTACCTATTATTATTATTATTTAACTGTGCTCGTATTCAGTCCCATTAATCCAAGTTCAATCCAAGCTCCACACTCCAGTTCTCAATCCATATCAGCCTTGGGAAGTCTTATGGCAATCGCCAAAGGTTCGTCCATTGCCATACCGAGGATTTATGCAATCGCTACCTCATCAGTTCGCAGGGATTAAGTTTAGAGATGATTTTAGGTTCTCAGTTAACAATCGCCAATTGATTACCTACTAAATTAGTTAAACCAGTTCCAATCGGCTTAGCTTAACATTGTTCACAATTTAATTGCAATCGCGGATCAAATCATGAATTAAAGTAGAGGAAGAGAATGGAGATAAGAGTTGTAGAATGAAATTGATTAACAGAAATGGAATACAAATACAGTGGTCCTGAATTCAGGTGAATCCATCTTCCATGATGATCGCCATGGTTGATGGTGGTGGTTCACCTTCGTTAGCCTGAGCGCTGAGGATCAGCTCCACCAGAGTGTGTCAATAGTCTGATCGATCGCCTCTGGCAGACTTCGGCTTCCCAGTCTCAGACCTGCACTTCCTCAATCGAGAGAAATGCCAATGCAGCACCGTGCACCACCAGAAATGGAAGGATGAGAGCGAGGAAATGGAGTAAATGAAGTGTATTAAGAGTGAATTCAAAAGATCCTTAAAAAGTGCACAACTCCTCCTATATATACACGAGCTGAGCAGCTAGATGACACTACAAAATATCCTAACAGAATTACAATGTGAATTTCCTATTCTACCCCTATGAAGATCTTCCAAAATGACGTGGCAGATTCTTCAAGAGTGACATGGTGGCTGAGCTGGCGCCGAGGTGGCCTCTGAGCTGGATAGCTGACCTGGACAAGCACAATTGGGCCGCTCTTTATTGGGCTGCTGGACTGCAAGGCATGGGCTGCCGAGACGAATCTGGCTTGGCCAAGATGGAGTCGGTCTGGCCGGGACGACTTCATCTCGGCTGAGACTCCTCTGTTGACCCTGGTCAACTCGGCTTGACCTGTAGAAGAAGGAGTGATACTTTTTATTAGCTAAGAAATCTGAATTAACACAGATTTGTATTTTCTCTGTATTTAAGCCCATAAAATGAATCTTAGCTAACAATCCATTCTTAAGCACAGAATAGTCTTGCAAACCTCCTTCTTAGGTGTCTAAAAGATGTATAAATTGTGACTCATCACACCCCCACACTTACCCTTTTGCACTCCTCGGCAAAATAAAATGAAAATCAACAAGGGGAAATTTTTAAAGATTGAAAAGAATTTTTCACTTGGCTTCCTTCAGTTCAATCGAGACAGAGTCGGCACTCATTCACCCTGAGATCGAGATACTCTAACAATCCAGAAATTACTCCTTCCGCGCTCTAGGCAAATTCATGACCTGCAAACAAGAGAAGGTAACCAAGAGTGACAGAGCTCTCTTTTAGGCAAATAACTCCCTCATTTCTCACGTGTTTGGGCTTGTATTTACACTCAACATTCATGGAACTGGTATTACCATACTTTGGCAAATCTCTCTTCTTACACCTGCAAAAACACACACAGTTATGATCACTAGGACTTCTTTTCGGTTTGTAGCGAGGCCAGGTCACGAGTAGGATAAAATATGGGAAAACTAGCTTCAGGACCCACGAGGAAGAGAGGAGCAATGGGGAGTAAGCTTTATCGGCCTGAGGGATAACCTAGGATGCTGTCAATTCCTCCTTCTTGCTGCTACCAGCTCATTTTCTTTTCTTTTTCTTATTATACAATTTTGTGCAGCTATTTCTCTCTTTGTCCGTTTCAGCTCAGATTTTCAGCTACTGCTTCCTCTTTTTCTCTTTTCTTTCTTTCGCTCGCTTTTATTCTTTTTCTTGCATTTTCAAGCCTTAGAGGGTGCTAAACAACCTTTTGCTTCCTGGAGTTCCTCCACACTTGATCATGACTTACTCCCAAAACAATTCCAAAGCTCCTCTGCTCCTCGATGGTGAGGTTGATTCATGGTTTTTCTGGCCTTGGCTTGTAGTGAGCTATTAGGAAGAATGGTTACATTAGGCTCAAAAGGGGTAAACAACAGACACATTTGTTCAGGTAGGCTTTATTTGGCTCAGGGCTTATAAGAAACATGGCCTAGATCATGTCATTCCTGCATGTGAGAACAGTTGTATCCAGAGAGTTAAGGCAAAATGTAGAATATAAAGTTAACATGAATGCAAAAATCATATTAGAAGAAGAAGAGAAATGGCAAGATGTAATCCATCAATATTTACAAGGGCTCAAAATCTCACATAGGTTGTATTTTTGCTCTATCACAGAGGGTTTCCTTTTCAGTTTTTCAGTCAATTACTGACTAGGGCACAAAAGTTTTATTCCCTTCAAGCTAGAGGAATCTCTTGCTAGAGTTGCAGAATTACTTCCTACTTCCTTTTTCAAACTTTCAGAAGCCAATTAAAAATTCTTTTCAAACAAAATTATTTCGACAATCCAATTTGGAATTCTGCTAGGAGAAAATCAACAAAAAAAAAAGAAATAACAGAATTGAAATCCTTCCAGGCCGAAGTCACTACGGATCCGGCCAAGATGGCACAAAGCTAGAATGGATTCGGCTTGGACAACTTTTATTGAAAACAAAGGGAAATGCTGAAAAAACAAAAAAAACTCAAAAAAAATTCAAAACAAAGCAATCAAAACAAAACGATTAAAGCAAGATAAAACATGGTGGATAGAATGCAGCAAGCTTAGAAGATTTCAACAGTATCCCTCCCCCACACTTAAAATTTGCATTGTCCTCAATGCATGCTATAACCAGAGAGAGGATAGCGGAGCTGGGTCAAGGTATGCTATCTGCCGAAGTTAGTTCCATCAGAAAATGATCTCCATGCGCCTTCAGATGATTTGGCAATGATCTAAGTTCCATGGGTGGTGGCGGAGACAAAGAAGTATTAGTTGATGACTTCGGATCTGCCTGGCTGACTTGATCTCGACTCGACACCAGGTGTGCCGACATGATTTCGGCCTTTGGCTGCTTTGGCCGACTCCTTCTCACTGAAATAGTTCTTACCGAAATGGAGTCGGACTCGGCCCTTTGTTCAGCTATGAAGTCGGATCCGAATGGAACGAGACTTCGGCTCTTGCTTGCTTCTTGTATTTATTGACCGAGGTGGTCTCGACTTCATGTTGGCCTTGGCTCTTAGTTACTTGGCCAAGTTTTTTTTTTTTTTTTTTTTAAGAAATGCAAATATTCTTTCTCAAGGTGGAAAGAACGTGCAAAATTTGATTTCTATCATTTTTGCTCCATTCCTGTTGATGATAGCCTGGGAAGCTTTTTCCTCATCCATCTTGCCAAATGCCACATGAAGCCTATTGGTGACTCTTGGAGCAAAAGACTTATTGGTAAATGTTTGATCAAGTAGCTATACAGGCTTCTTGGTCTCTTCTCATCTTGGTGCAGTTCTTCCTGTTGCTCAGTCTGGATCTAGGTGCTTATAAATACCAAACATGTATTTCCGCTCTTTCTGGTGAACTTTGGACTCAGATGCCGAAACTGGATTCACCATTTCAAGTGTAGAGTTGGCCGATTCAGCATCCTTTCGACATTTGCCCGGGTTCTGCATTGGATATTGCTGATTGACTCGGCCTCCATATCTCCACTCGAGTCAAACTCGGGTGGTACTCACTTTCGGGTTCTATTGTCCGAGATGGAGTCAGCTCTAACCCATGTCTCCTTGGGCAAGTCGGTTTCGTCTCGCCTCAACTTCATTTGGCCGACTCGATCTAGACTCGGCGCTTGGTTGGCCGAATCTGTCTCGGTCTTTGTCGAATCTCGGTGGTTGGGAGTCGGCTTATTCTCGGACGACTCATCAGCTATAGAAGCAATGTCCTCAGCTCCTTCGGCAAAATCAATGTCAGCATATCCCAGATCAGCAATCTTGGCATCAGTGCACTTAGGCTTAGTAACGTCGGCATCAGCACTTGCAGGATCAGCTATTTCGACCCCAGGAACCTGGTCTAAATTCTGGACAATGGATTGAGCACAGTCATCAATCTCAGCCATCGCAATAGAGTCAGTAGCAACAGGTGTGGAGTTGGTAGGGCTTGGCACAATGGTTGAATTCTCTGAATCCAGATTTCCAGAGGATTCACATTGTATACGAACGGATCGTGGTAGCTCCTCACCATCTTGTCTGGTTGTGCTACTCATATCTTCTTCCCTCGGATTGGCGATGGGTTGAGGAGAACTGCACCCAAACCTTTCAAAGTGTAGCTGGTTCACCGTGGCAGTCAATTCAGCAACTTGTTTTTGCAGCTCCTGTAGCTCCTGCAATGTGGTGCACCTTTCTTTGTGGGAGTCCGTGTTGCTTATGGGCATGTGGTCGGTCCAGTTCCCCATGGAACTCTCCTTCTGTTTGTTCATGACCCTCTGCTGCGGTGTAAATGGAAGTGGTGGTTCTTGCAAAATGGGACAATCATGGGTTTGATGTCCTACAGAGCCACACATACCACATCCATCTATGTTGCTGCCCAATCTCTGGATGTTCGCAGCAATTATCCCATTCTCTCCTCTAAATGTTGTGACTCCCATAGTGTTAGAAGGATGAATGCCTCCTACAGAATCATATAACTCAGGCAACACAGGAGTTAGCTCAATTGGATATTGTTCGTACGATCGAGCTTGTTCCCATTCGGGATATGGGGGAAACCATGGTTGATACATCATGGCATCAGCATGCAACTATTCCCCTCTAAGAGTAAAATTATCAAAATCAGAATGCACATGCGTTATTAGCAAGATTGAATTTCAGAAAGAAAAATGAAACAACAGAAAAAAAAGTAATGGAATTGGAATTGGAAAAATGAAACAACAAAAAAAAAATAGAACTAAAAACAGGAAAATAGAAAAATATAAGATGGAGAAATAGAAGGGAACATAAATTATAGAATCAAGTATGCAGAAAGTAAAAATCAGTTATGCAGAAAAATTTACAGTTAGTCATGCATCGTAAAAAAAAAAAATTACAGAAAAGTGTCGTTAGTTGTGCTGATCAGTAGATAAGAACAAAATCAATGGTACAAGAGAAAAGTTAGATAAAAAAGTTAGAACAAACGTATCGTAAAAAGATAATTGCTATATTAACAGACAGATTTTTATTTTATTTTATTTTTTTTATTTTTATTTTATATTTATATATTTTTTTTAGTGGTGAAACTCACACCACAGAGTTTTAACACACACTCAACATGCTATATTATTGTAGAAAACAAACACAGACAAATTCAAAAGACTCAAGACTGACTTGATAGACACACTTTACAGACTCGGGATTCGACCTTTCTTAACTTGACACACAAAGACACAAAAGAACTTGTGTCCCCGGCAACGGCGCCAATTTGTTGATGAGCGTTTTTACAGTCGTTTTACGCGCTTATCAAATAACTAAAGCTAACTATAGTATAGCTAACCCTAGGTCATTCTTCTCAAGGACACAGTGTGTTCAGTTGTGAATTGGTGTTTAAGTGAAGTGACGTAGAATCTGAGATGTAAAGTACTGACTCCCCTCGGTATTGGCCGAGTAGCTCTCGGCAGAGACTGAGCCGAGATGATCCCGATAGAGACAATCCAGCTAGGTCTCGGCTGAGTGTAGACAGACACTACAGAGATGGACTATCTCTGTTTCAGACTAAAAAGCAGTAAATAGGGGGGGTTGGATTGCAAGTAATGCAGAAAATAGACTAAGACTACGAATGCAATAAACGTATACTACTGTTACTAGTTACCTATTATTATTATTATTTAACTGTGCTCGTATTCAGTCCCATTAATCCAAGTTCAGTCCAAGCTCCACACTCCAGTTCTCAATCCATATCAGCCTTGGGAAGTCTTATGGCAATCGCCAAAGGTTCGTCCATTGCCATACCGAGGATTTATGCAACCGCTACCTCATCAATTGGCAGGGATTAAGTTCAGAGCTGATTGTAGGTTCTCAGTTAACAATCGCCAATTGGTTACCTACTAAATTAGTTAAACCAGTTCCAATCGGCTTAGCTTAACATTGTTCACAATTTAATTGCAATCGCGGATCAAATCATGAATTAAAGTAGAGGAAGAGAATGGAGATAAGAGTTGCATAATGAAATTGATTAACAGAAATGGAATACAAATACAATGGTTCTGAATTCAGGTGAATCCATCTTCCACGACGATCGCCATGGTTGATGGTGGTGGTTCACCTTCGTTAGCTTGAGCGCTGAGGATCAGCTCCACCAGAGTGCGTCAGTAGTCTGATCGGTCTCCTCTGGCAAACTTCGGCTTCCCAGTCTCAGACCTGTACTTCCTCAATCGAGAGAAATGCCAATGCAGCACCGTGCACCACCAGAAATGGAAGGATGAGAGCGAGGAAATGGAGTAAATGAAGTGTATTAAAAGTGAATTCAAAAGACCCCTAAAAAGTGCACAGCTCCTCCTATATATACACGAGCTGAGTAGCTAGATGACACTACAAAATATCCTAACAGAATTACAATGTGAATTTCCTATTCTACCCCTATGAAGATCTTCCAAAATGACGTGGCAGATTCTTCAAGAGTGACATGGTGGCTGAGCTGGCGCCGAGGTGGCCTCTGAGCTGGATAGCTGACCTGGACAAGCACAATTGGGCCACTTTTTATTGGGCTCCTGGACTACAAGGCATGGGCTGCCGAGACGAATCTGGCTTGGCCAAGATGGAGTCGGTCTGGCCGGGACGACTTCATCTCGGCTGAGACTCCTCTATTGACCCTGGTCAACTCGGCTTGACCTGCAGAAGAAGGAGTGATACTTTTTATTAGCTAAGAAATCTGAATTAACACAGATTTGTATTTTCTCTGTATTTAAGCCCATAAAATGAATCTTAGCTAACAATCCATTCTTAAGCACAAAATAGTCTTGCAAACCTCCTTCTTAGGTGTCTAAAAGATGTATAAATTGTGACTCATCAATGTCTCCCTACCGGATTGTTTTCAGGAAGGCCTGCCACCTCCCTGTTGAGTTAGAACATAAAGCTTACTAGGCAGTCAAACAATGCAACATGGCCTATGACCAAGCAGGTGAGCATCAGAAAATCCAACTCCAAGAATTATATGAACTTCGCTTGGAAGCTTATGAGAATGCCAGGATCTACAAGCAAAAAGTCAAAAATTCCATGACCAAAAGATCCTGAGAAAAGACTTCCATATTGGCCAAAAAGTGTTGCTATTCAACTCCAGATTAAAGCTTATAGAAGGTAAGCTTCGCTCCAGATGGGACGGACCTTTTGTTATCACTAACATATTTCCCCAGGGTGCTGTGCAGCTAAAAGAGGAACAGACCAACCGCACCTTTCAGGTCAATGGGCACCAAGTCAAACCATTCCATGAAGGTCCAGCACCAATTGGAGAGAACACGGAGATCATTTCATTGGTGGAACCAACTCCACCAAATGGCACAGCCTAGGCTATCTCGGCCACCCCTTTTTCATCTTCGCATTGAGGACAATGCCGAAATTAAGTGTCGGGGGGTTTCTGACCATTTGGAACTGATCACTCATATCGGCCCTTCTCTAACTTTCTTATTTTCTTTAGTCTAATTTTTTCTTTTCCACATTTGTTATGATGTTTCTAGTTTCATTAGTACTTTTAGTTTCTGCATACCTGCACTTGTTTAATAAGAGCTTCCCTGCGAAGTCGGCCACAGCCGGAATGGTCTCGGCCTAGCAGAATTACAAAGCCAAATTAAAAAGAGAGAAAATTCTTGATTAAGTCCTGAAGTCTGACGAACCAGCAGAGGCAATCTCCTCATTCCCGCATAGAGGTAGCCCCTGCCTGAAAGGGACCAAACCTTTGGGTTCTAAGTGGTAAGTGACGAAAACGAGAAGAGGAAACCATCAGAGTGAAGGAACAAAAGCAACCAGTGTGAGAATTTGAGCCTTACAGTAGTGATGGCTTACATTCCTGCCATCTCCCTTCTTCCTGAGCAATTTTTGCAAAGCATGTTAATTGTGTATGCTATACTTTGCCTTAACTCTCCAGATACAACTGTTTTACACATGCATGGATGACATGATTTAGGCCATATTTCTTATGAGCTCCCAGCCAAATAAGTCGTCCGAAAACAAGCTGACCCTTGTTCACCCCCTTTGGGCCTAATATGACCATTTTTTTCTTGCAGCTCACTACAAGCCGAGACTAGAAAAACCATTATCTTACCTCACCCTCGGGAAGCCGAGGAGCCTTGGAATCATCTTGGGAGTGAGTTAGAATCAAGTGTGGGAGAAGTCTAGGGAGCAGAATTCGGTCAAAAAGCATCTGGGAAAAAAAAAGGGCAACTGAGATAAACAAGTTGAGCTAAACAAAATCAGCAAGCTGCATGAGTAGGAAGAAGTTAACAAGGGGAGAGCTAATAAAGATGGAAGGAGACCACAGCAACCAAGACTACCCTCATACTGATAAAACCCATTCCCCATTGCTCCTCTCCTCCCCGCGGGTCCTGAAGCTAGTTTTCCTACATTCTATCCTACTCGTGACCTTAGCCTCACTACAAGTCGAAAAAGTCTTAGTGATCATAACTGTTGTGTTTTGTAGGAGTAAGGAGGAGAGCTCTGTCAAGATATGGTAATGCCAATTCCATGCAATGCTGAGTGTAAACACAAGCCAAACACTCGAGAGAATCGAGAGAATTTGATCACCTAGTGAGGTTTTATCACTCTAGGTACTTCTTCCCATGTGTAAATCATGAAAGCCTCTTAGAACCAAGGAAAGTAACTCCCTGATTGCATTAGCACTTGGAACCAGGATGAAGAGAGACTGACTCTGTCTAGTCAACTTAAGGAAGTCAATGGAAAAATCTCGCCCCCTCAACTGAATTCTCCCTTGTCCAAGTCATTACATTTTGCCCAGGAGTTCAAAAGGCTAAGTGTGGGGGTTTGATGAGTCATAAAATACACATCTTAAGTGGACCTAAGAAGAGTGCCATTAAGCAACTCATGAACTTAAAAGATGATTGTTAGCTAAGATCCAGATTAAGGGCCTAGAGATAGAGAAAAGCACAATCTGTGTTAATTCAAGGCATTAAGCTAACTATTCCTTCATTGCAGGTCCAGCCAAGCTCACAGCCTGCCACTGGAAGCCCAGGCCAAGAGCCTCTCAACCAGGTCGAGACTCGGCCCATACAAGCCAATAGCACAATCAGGAGTTAGGTCTAGGTGGCGCTCCACGTCAGCGATACAGAGCCACCTCGGCGCCAACTCAAGCACCGCGTCATCTCCTGGAGTAGCTTCCAACACAAGTCACAGTAAGGGTAGAATAGGGATTTCACTTGTAATTATGTAAGGTTAGCTTAGCTTCTCGTATAAATAAGCGAAACTCTGAACGATTAAGGGTCTTTGGCATTCATATTTTCCGACTTCCATTATCTTCATTTTCTCTCATTCTTCATATCCTACGCTCAAGGTGGTGCACGGTGCTGTTAATGGCATTTCTCTCGATCGAGGAAGTGCAGGCTAGGAACTGAGAAGCCGAAGGTTACCAGAGGAGACCGATTGGAGCACCAACGCACTCCGGTGGACCTGATCCTCGGCGTCCTAGCTAGTAGAGGTGGATCATCGCCGTTGGCCATGGCGATTGCCGTGGAAGATGGAATCACCGAAACCAGGCCCTGTGTTTGTATTTCGTTTTCAATAATATAAGCATTTTCTGAATTCTGATCTTTGTTGCATTCCTAATATCTAATTCAATTACTGCGTAGCGATTGCACGTAGTAACATGAGCAATGTTGAACTAAGCCGATTGAAACTGGTTTAACTAATTCAGTAGATAATCACTTAACGATTGTTGAATGAGAATCTAAAATCAGCTTGAACGTAACCCCTGCCAACTGATGAGGTAGCGATTGTGTAAATCCTCGGTGTGGCAACGGACAATCCTTTGGCGATTGCCATAAGAACTCCCAAGGCTGATACGGACTGTAACTGGAGTGATTGAACCAGAAGGACCTTGATTATTAGAACTAAACATGAACATAGTAATAGCAGTAGCACTAGGAGTAGCGTAATTGCATTTGCATTGTAGTTAATTTTTGTTTCGATTTCGATTGCATTCCAACCCCCTCATTTACCATTTTCAAGTCTGAGACAGAGATAGTCCACCTTTGTAGCGTTTGTCTGCACTTAGCCGAGACCAAGCCGGATTGTCTCTACCAAGATCAACTCAGCTCAGTCTCTGCCGAGAGCGACTCGGCCGGTACCGAGGTGAGTCAGTACTTTACACTTAGATTTTTCCCCCGTCTATTACACATTAAAATACATCATGAACGCACTGTGTCCTTGAGAAGAATGACCTAGGGTTGACTATACTATAGTTCGCTTTAGTAATTTGATAAGCGCGTAAAACGACTTAAAACGAGCAATCATCAAGTGCCAGGGGAGTCGTGTTTATCCAGTGTGGTTTTTTGCATGACGTTGAGTGAGGACCCATTATCTATAAACACCCTTACTATCATGTAATTTCCACACTTGACTGCAATATGAAGAGGCTGATTATGGTTTTTTCCCTCATCGGGGACCTCTTCTTTAGAGAACGACAGATGACGACTGGTGGTGATGTTGTTGATGATACCTCCAAATTTTGCGGGTGTAATATGTTGAGGTACATGGGCTCCGTTCGGTATTTTCAAGAGGAGTTCACGGTGGCTCTCTGAGTTGATCAACAGCGAAAGGAGTGAAATTCGTGCTGGTGTTTTGTGCAATTAGTCCAGCATCTCGTATTTGTTGTGCCAGATTACCTTAAGAAACTCCCGAGCCTCTTCTTCCATCACCGTTCTTTTGGGCGATTCTATTGTTTTTTCTTTTTTTGCGAGAGCCGGTTCTTTATTTCTCAGGGCGTCTAGGGCAAATATCCTCCGACTCTATGTCATGCCCCCTATTCTAGCTATGTTGGTGATTTCAGAGGCTGTAGTCTCTTCCTTTATTTAAGGTGCCTATGGCTCCTCCGTCAGATACCTCCACGATACAACATTATTATTGTAAACAGGCTTGGTCGCGACCTGTATGATAAAAGGCGTCGGTCTAGGAGCCGAGTTATATTGAATAATTAATGGTTTGGGGCGATGGTTGTCGTTTCCCTTAATGTATGCAACTATGGTGATATTGTCCGACGAATATAGGTGGGACCCTTCCTCCACTCGGTTAGTTGGATCTATGATGAGTCATATTTTATACACTTTATGTGGGCTTAAGATGGGTGTTGTTAAGAATATTTAATGATTAAGAGTCTTGTGTTAACCGAGATTTGAATTATGGGCCTGAAAACAGGAGAAATACAAGTACGTGCTAAAATAAGATTTTTAACTAACAAAAAGATTAAGACTTATTTTGTAGGCCCAAGTCATCTCGGCCCAAGTCATCTTGGCCCAAGCCGAGAACATCCCGGCCAGTCCAGCGCTCCCGGTCAAGCCAACATCGGTGACGAAAATCTTGCCTAAAATCACCCCAGCAAGATGCAAATATGATTTGTTAAGATGCAAATATGATTTGATGCAGATATGACTTGTTAAGATGCAGATATGATTTGTTCAGATGCAAATATGATTTGTTAAGATGCAGATATGAATTGTTGAGATGCAGATATGATTTGTTAAGATGCAGATATGATTTGTTAAGATGCAGATATGATTTGTTAAGATGCAGATATGATTTGCTAAGATCAAGGAATCTGTAATACGGGTAACTAGGAATGCATATATGATTCTACTAGAAATTAGGAAACTGGGAAGCTCCTAAGATTGAGGAGATTGTAATCTGTAATTCGAATTGGAATCTTTAGGATTTGAATTTCTGTTATTAGGATTAGATTTAGATTTATCCAGCTTGTGTATAAATAAGCACACCAGGCCACGTCTTCAGGTGTGGAATTTTTAGCAGAATTTAGAGCTAGAGTCGTCAGCAATCGCAGACACTCCAAGCTAGTACAAGGGTACACGAAGCTGCATGTACTTCTTCTAGGCTTGATGGATCTTCTTCAAGTACTCTCCCTCTTGTATCCCTAGACCATGGAGGATGAAGGGCGCCACCGCCTCCTCCGACGGAGGTAAGACCGTAGGATATCCGGCTTGGCGGAGTGTCAATTCAGGAATATAGTTAATGGCTCCCTGGGTATCCATTAGAGGGATGTTCGGGAATCCTCCACAACGGATGATCACGTCTTCTCTTTCATTCCATTGTGGGTACCACCGGATTGACCTCTTTGTGGCCTCGTCCAGGCGTGCAGTCCACTCCGCCTTCGTTAGGGGCTTAACGCAACTCCAATAGTGGTCTTCTATAGGACACCTCGTCCTCTTGCCACTATGGAACAAGTGCATAGTTAACCATAGGAAGAGCAATGTAGTGCAACACCTCAACCCTCTTCCGTTTTCTTACTACAATAGTCCAAAGTATAGTAGGTGTTGGCCAAGATTGCCACAACAGGGTGTTCTCCCTGGTCTCGTTTTCCGAAAAAGGCAACTATGGCAGCCAAATCTACACAAAGTTCTATTTGAGGAAAGAGCATTATGCCATAAACCAAGAGTCTGTACACATCCACAAAGGCTAGCTAATCTTTTTCCTCCTGAAGCTATTGGAGCCTCTCTTCCAAGGCCGCTTCTGGGATCCCTTCCACTCCGTTCCGATTTTTCTTCAGCTTTAATATTTTTGACTCAAGCACCTTGAGTAATCTGGCCACCAAAGCCCAGGAGGGGTAATGCCCCCTAAAGAGGTAGGGTGGAGATTTATCATAGGGTATTCCTATCAACCTTTCATACTCTTCCAGTGTGGGGGCAAGTTGAAATCCATGAAAAGTAAAGCACCCGAGAGACGGATCATAATATTGAGTGAGTGCTGACAAGGCTGCGGGCTGTACTTCTATGTTGACCAGGCCCAAGAGATTCCCATACTTCCTTTCGAAGGTTCTTCGCCATTGACCTTTGAGTTGTCCGCCCCAATGTTGCAGGGATTGAATATTGGGGGTCCCAGTTGGAACGGGTCGCAACTTTTGAACACAATGACAGGTATTTCCTTCCATGTCTAAAATGATTCACAATTAGTATGTTGATGCTATCCATGTTTTTGTTTTCTCTTACTCTTTCTTTTATCCCCTTTTTTTTATTTTCTTTTTTTATGCATACATGCAATATGCGTCTGATCGTCGGGTGTGGGAGATTAGGAGGGTTGAACCTATGGTCCCTGTCTATTCCTAGGGTGGTTGGGGGTATCCCTGAGTCCTAGGGCTTTTACGGGTTCCTTTCTTGGCTCTACACACTACTCACATAGGTCACTAAGGCTTAAGACCCTTATCAGGAATATTCCACAGACGAGAGTAACTCCCAGAATGTGGTCGTCCTTTAAAGGCCATACCTTAGTCGGATTACCACGATCACCAGTCTAGGGATGTACCCAAAGATGATTACCACTACATATCCATCGCTCACTTACTCACAGGTCCAGGAATAGGACCCACTCGGGAATCAAGGCAAGTGCTTTTTGCTTTTTCAAATCTTGCCCTAACAAGCTCCCCAAAACAAAGAAACAAGCCAGCCAATATAATCGCATGCAATATTATGGGGAAGGTAAAAGGTTGTACTGCTTTATGCAAGTCGTTTGAATTGGGCTCGACCCTAGCTTTCACTTGAATATCCCTAGTGGAGTCGCCATCTGACGTGACCAAAATTGCACTATGAGGTGTTTTCTTCGTTGTTTTAATTCTTCTTTTTAAGCATCTTTTTCGAATAGAGATAGACCGGGGACTAGATTTGCTCACTAACCCAGCGTCGAGTCGGTATTGATTCAATCAACCCGGGGGTGGGGGGATTGACTGAACTTGTACTAGCTCTTATTGGAGTCGCCACCAATGTTTTAATGGTACATTGGGAACCTAAAACGGATAAGGCAGGCAAGCGAATCTGAGATCCAGGTAAGGGGTCGTTTATGCATGGAATGGTACGCCATATATGTTAGCATAACCTTCACTTCCTATAGCTTGACTGGATCGAAATATGTGAAACAAGATGTAGATGATTTTGGACTTGACGAAAGTGTGCCTCTCGCTCTTACGCACCCCTCCTAGCTGGGAGGAATCAAAGTCGTCGTAGTTTTGTGAGTGCATGCAGGATTAGACTTTCCACCCAAACATTCCGTTACCCGAAAGTGTTAATTTCAGCGTTTTTCGCGTTAAAATTTGCATAGCCCCTTCAACCCTAGGCTTATTCCTTAACAGCTTTCCTCGACACTAGATTTTAGTTCTTAACTTAGAAAAAAATGAAAAACACACATTAAGCCAAAAGGAAGTTCCTTCATTTTAGTAATATAAACAATAGTTGGGCCCCTTACATTGACCAAAAAGAAAAACAGGACAACACCAATACTACAATCAATCCTCAGGCAGGAAAATAAAAATAAGTTTGCCATCAACAACATCTTGCTCGATGGTGCACTCACTGAAGTCGACTGTGGGAGCAATTAAGGCAGCCTGCCTTAAAGCTTTGGCAAACCTGTTGCCATGCTCAGCTACAATGGCCTGCTCCAACTTGTCTAGGCGGCCAAGCACAACGGTCTTAAAATCGAAAAACTCAGCCTTGTTCTTGTTCACCTCTTCCCTCAACTCTGCAGCTTCAGCTCTCAATTTTTCCATTTCCTCCTTGGCCTTCAACTCTGCGGCTTCTCGGTCGTCCCATGCCTTTTTTATGTTTTCCTTCATAACCTGCAAAGTAGCTTTGTCCGACACCAAGGCAGCCTCCACTTCCGCCAACCTAAAGTGTGTCGCTCTCAAGTTAGCAGACATGGCATCGGAAGTCTTCTTGACAGAGTTTATAGTAACCTTCGATGTTGACAATTCCGCCTTGAGGTTAGTGTTGGTAGCTTGGGAAGAAGACAGGTCTGCCTGAGCCTTCGACAGGTCATCATGTTGGCGATGGTTGGCCCCCTATAGCTCAATATTATCCTCCAATAGCCGCTGGTTGGCCCTTCTCAGTTCATCGTTTTCACTTGATAGTTGTTGAAGAGCCTTCCTCAAATTGGCGTTGTCTTCCAATAACTGCTGGTTAGCTCACTTTATTTCCAAATTATCATTTAGCAACTTCTCCATCTCCTGCCTGCTCCATATCCCCTCCCGGGCTAATTTCTCCATTTGAAGTAGAGCAGGCTTCAGGGCATTCATAATGGTTGTTGTGCGAATGCATGATGCCGCCACTACGTTTAGTGAATTCTTGGTACTAGTGGAGAGCAGCGACTCACGATCATGAGCGCCAAGTTTTACTCCCAACCTCAAGGAAGGAGGGTCCAATCATAGCCCCACAAAGATCTGGTTCTAGAAGGACTTGTGACGGTATTCGAGACTTTTTTGTTGGAACTCATGGAGTGCTCAACTCGATCAGCAGATTGAGTAGACATAAGAGCAAAAGAGTCGATAATGGGGATGGCAGTAGAGGTGCCCTGATCAGCAGCTACAGGGGGCACCTTCTCAGGAATGACATTGGCTTCTCCAAATGGCCCTAAAGAGACCCCTCCTTCATCTACAACCACAATCTCAAACGGGGCGGTAACTAGAGGAGGCTCGACTGCCAAAATTACTTTTGTTGGTTTTGTTTTCTTGACTTTGCCCTCATGGGGAGAGGAAGCCACTTTCCTCTTTGGACTTGGCGGAGGAGGTGGGGTTGGCATTGGTTTGAAGGCCAGTTTTTGTTGCACAACTGGAGTCATGGAAATAGCCGGAGGAGGTGTAGAATCAACGGTCGGTCCAACCGACTTGTTCCCGGTAGCTGTCCTGCCTCGCTGTATCATGGCACCTAAGTTGTAACTAGACTTCTTGAAGATAGCTGCAATACAGAAACCAAAAAACATGTCAGTAGTTCGGCACCTGGCCATGTCAATTCAAAAGTTGTGAAAACAAAAATAACTATCAAATAGAAGTTAGGGTCGTCAGTGAAAGAGGCTGCCACCACTTATTTGCAGTTCACACCGTGGGGAAGTTGGTTGAGGATGCCCCAACTTACTTGGTCTTCGACACTTACGTCTTCTGAATTTAACCCCTCTACCAGATTTGGCATATGCTAGTACCAAGAGATGGATTCCTCGGCCATAGTAAGGGGGGCATCCTTCACGGGAAGCACCTTCACGTAACGGGTTTTGAAACCCTTGTAAGATTCCAGATACGAGCAAAACAAGTTCATGCGGTACATGGCCGCAAGGGATACCCAAGTAGTGTCCTGACTAATCTGGGCAGTATAAAAGGAGAAAAGGAGAGGAGTCATGAGCTCGAATGAAAGGGCGCAGCAAACGGTTTCAAAAGCCTGGAGGACAACCCAACTGTTAGGGTGAAGTTACGAAGGGGCTATCCCCAACGTCCTAAGGACCTTAGCGAAGAAGAAGTCAAAAGGCAGTGAAATTCTTAAATCTTCAAAGACCGTCTCATACATAAAAATAAAATCATCCTCGTCCGCCTGAGCAGCGTGGTAGATGCGCTCTTCCGCAAAGGGCACCACCATCATAAAGTCACGGGCCAAAGATTGGTCCACCCAAGCACCCTTCGTAACCAGTGTGTTCACCTCAGTAGGCGTCATGGTAGAGACTTGTTTAAGGATGTTTGAACTCACCCACTCTTTGTAATGCTCCTTCGAACAAGAAGGAGCACGAGCGGGGACCATTGATTCCAGCACAGATGCCAGAGGAACCGATCCCATAAAAGAAAAAGAAGAGGAAGACTCAGAAGATACAAGGACCGGAGACTTACACTTAGATTGGCCTACCATGAGGAATGAGAGAAATGAGAAGGCTCGAAAAGGAAATCATAAGATGCAAGGAATCAAAGAGAATGGTTGTGTGGAAAATAAACGCTGAAGAAGAGGGCCCTTATTTATACCCGAGAGGAAGCGTGTAAAGGAAGTTGGGGACAGGGCATGAAGCTCCAAGGGGGCATTTAAGAAGAAAATGATAAGACGCATTCAAAGTGAAGTGAAACGATGTGACTCTTGTCATTCCAATTTTAAAATGCATAATCCCTTGGCTCTCAAAAGTCACGACGCCGAAAGGGTGTGTCGCCTCCACGCATGACTCGTGAATCCCCAATAGTCATGTTATTTGACGAGAAGGTGTGGCGCCTCCACGCGCGACTCCCCAGTTGCAACGTCACTAGACGTATAGGCGCGTCACTCCCACATGCAACTTTCTACTTTCTAGCAAATGCATCATATCCTCAAACTGGCCACCCGTCAAAACGGTTCGACCTACCAGCGCGTCGGCATCACTCCCTAATGGATTGCTGCCCCCCCGGCTGACCACTTAAGCGGCCCTGCCATTAACAAGTCGGCATCAGTAAGTTCCCCACCAACGAGGCTATCAATCAACTCGGCACACAAACAAGGACTGAGGACAAGCGGTCTTAGTTTTGTCACAAAGTTCGACACTTTGTCACCCGTAGCTAGCCTTGAGTAGGATCGAACTAGCTTCGGTCCTTCATCCCTTAACACACTTCACCAGTGTCCAAGTTACTGAATATACGTCCGAGTCATCCTAGCACACACTCAAACACAGCATTATACCATGGTGGATGCCTAGTGGATAGTCCCCTTTACTAGACCCTAAATCCACGTGAGTTGAATGCCTAATGGAAAGTTCAAGCTCCACGGCCGACCCCTGAGGACAGGTCCCCTACATCGAGTCTAATAGCACATTCTTACTTGAGAGAAGGACACCTAAGGGAAAGTCTGACTTTATACCCATTTCACCATAAGAACTACGTGAACTTTGATCTCTCCCAGCTAGGAGGGGTACGTAGGAGCGAGAGACACCCTCTCGTCAAGTTTTGCATCTTCCACATTCCTACTCTATCTCAGGTCCTACTAAAACAAATAAAATGGAAATAACAAAGGTTGTGCTAGCTCATGCAAGTCGTAAGGTAACTACCAGATGGTAGGCGGATGGGATGATACATCATTCCTATGCGTAACCCACCCTTTTCCTAGATCACTGTTCGTACACTTGCCTTATTTGTCTCGGTTCCCGACGTACCATTAAACATTGGTGGAAACTCCATGGCCAAGTCGGTTTGGGCTCAATCAATCCTCTGGATTGGTTGAGGCAGTATCAACTCATCTCGTCGGGTCAAGGACTCAGATCCGACCTTTCGACAATTTCCCCCACATGTCTCACTCAATAACTGTCAAAAAAATATTTTCCATTTAATTCGTGGTCGGCATGATTTAGGTAGCGTCAATAACCACAAGATCTGATATAACAGATTTAACCACCTGATATAACAAAAATAACTACTCTAACTACTTTCCTAACTACCACGTGCTCAATTACATTTTATGCACGTGCTTGAATCTGTCAAAGTGGAGTCGGTCTTCTGATGCTGAGATTAATACGAACGAATGGGAGTCGACATCTGCTTTGAGGTCGACATCCGGTTCTAGAGTCGGCATGCAAACTGGAATTAGTGTCTGCTTTGAAGTCGGCATCCAGATAGGGCTTGGACATGGAGTTGATCTTGTAAAGTCGGCTCTACAGAAGTCGGTATCTAACTGTTGATGATAGAGTCGGCATCACGGTGTCAGCTTCATCTGGCCGAGATGCATCCGACCTTAGCTGGGATGACTTCATTATGACCGAAACAGAGTCGGCCTAGAGGGTTTTGTTTGACCTGGACGACTTCCTCTAGCTGATTTGACTTTGTCCAACTTCTCTTTTGACCTGCAAAACAAGACTTCTACTTTTGTTAGCTAAAATCAGTAACTTAGCCTAGATTGGTATTTTCCCTAGTTTAACCTTGGAAATCTAAATCTTAGCCAATATATGATTCTTAACTATAAATTATAGTCTATTCTACCCACCTAAAGACCTTATAGGCAGTATAAAATATGCATTATCAAGACTTGAGCTACGAAATGTAAGAGAAGCCTCATGAATCATCTAGAAGAGCCTAGGTTCATTCTGTGCGTCCAAAGGTAGTGTGGCTTCAATAGTTGTATCAAAAGACGTAGTGGCTTCAATAGCCGCGTCCAAAGGCCTTTAAGCTTGGTCCAAGGTCCAAAATGACTTGTAAAGTATGTGTCCAAAGTTACTTGGATTAAAGGAACAAGAATCCAAATGGTAGCCTTCTTGTGTCCATTCGTATATTAGCTTCCAAGATTGTCGATTGGACTCAATGAGTCAGAACGAGGCTTAAATGTTCACCCAACCTTACGAGGTCATTCTATTTATTACAAGGAATGAAAGAAATGCTATACAAAGGTTCCTAATTACACAAGGACAACAAAAACAAGGTAGGTCCTGCTTTGGATGCTCTTTTCCCTTTAAGGAGGTCCATGTTCTCTATACGTCAGCCTTTAATTTTCTTTAATCTACCCTTGATTAGGTGGTCGTTGAAGGCTGCACCCTATAGTTCATCCCATGTCCTTTTTGGGCTTATTTTGGCCTCCTCGATCACTATCACTACCCTAGTTGATCTTTAATGTTAAGGATGAAGGACCTATGTGATGAATGTATGAAATGTTCATTATTGTAGAATTAAGCTTCCACATCAGGCCCATTTACAATGGTTTACGAAAGAATAAAGTAAATAAAAATATAGTAATGTTTTTGTAAATATTTTGAAATATTTACATCGGTTATATTCCAACCAATGTAAAAGTGGCTTTTTACATTGATTAGAATGTAACTGATGTAAATAGTCACCTTTTACATTAGTTGCATTGTCAATCGATATAAAAAGTGGATATAAACATCCTCATAGCAAACCCTAGGTTCATATTAACCTACCCATCTTCTTCACCAAAACTTCCTTCTTTGCGAATTCTGCCCCTTTTCTAGGAATGCCACTACTCTGTCACCACCTAATGAGGATGCCACCACGACTCCATCACCATGTTGCCACCATGCCATCTCTCTCACCATCATTGGCAACCTTTTCGTCTTTGTCCCTCTTTTGTTTTTTTCCCTTTTTTCACCACTTTATGATGCAATCCTAGCAACCATTGAAGAAGAACCTTAAGCAACAAAGAAGGACAAGAAAAACATGGACACCAAAACACTTCAAGGCCCCATGATAAGGGATAGGATGAGAAGATTGCAAGAAGTCCTTAAGGAGATGAGCCTTCTCAAGAGTTTAGAAGAGCATTCCCAAAGGCCAACCATATACTCTATGTGGGTTTGTAAGCATGAAGACTATTCCCCAAGACCTTACAAGTCTTTTGAGAGCATCTTTGCTCCCTACTCTACTTTTCCCATTTTTATTTCTTTTCTTTGTTTTTCTCACTTTTTATTTTATAGCCTTGCATTGCATATTTTTCTTGCAACTTTTTTCTTTTGCTGTTTTTCTTTTCTTTGATTCATCTTGCATTTTTTTTTCTTTTCAACCTTTTTCACCACAGTCGCCACTTCTTTTTCAGATGCATTACTCTTGCCATGTCCCCAGGTGTCACCCCCACACTTAAGTGAGACCCATTCCCAAAACAATTCCAAAAGTCCTTTAATCCATAAGGTTGAGATTGGTCATGGTTTTCCAGCTTTTGGCTTGTAATGAGTTGTCATATAAGAAAAATTGGTTATACAAGCTCAAAGAGGGTAAACAAGGGATTCAATTTGCAAGGTAGGTCCATTTGGCTCATAGCTTGAAATGGCAAGATGTCCCAGCACAATTCCCTTAGTCACCATGAAATAGCATTTTTGAAGTTAAGCACCATACTTGTGTCTATGCATCTAGTTAACACCTTGGATAGATTTTCCAGACATGCATCAAATGATGTGGGATACACTGTAAAGTTGTCCAAAAAGACTTCCATGCAATCCTGTAGCAAGTCTGAGAAGATATTGATCATGCATCATTGAAATGTGCTTGGTGCATTGCATAGGCCAAACAACATGCGTGTGTATACAAAGGTACCGAATGCGCAAGTGAAGATAGTCTTGTGCTGATCTTCAGGTGCAATACGGATTTGCATATATCCAGAGAATTCATCTAGGAAACAATAATAGGATTTTCCTACTAGTTTTTCTAGGACTTGATCAATGAAAGGCAAAGGAAAATGATCCTTGTGAGTCACTTGGCTCAATTTTCTGTAGTCAATACAGACTCGCCAGCTATTTTGTATCCGCATAGATACCAACTTATTATGTTGGTTCTTCATTACGGTCATCCCAGACTTCTTGGGTACTACTTGCACAAGAGTAACCCATTGGCTATCCGAGATGGGGTAGATAATCCCGATAGCATGTAGTTTCGTAACTTCCTTGTTGACCACGTCTAGGATGGTCGGATTCAACCTTCTTTGTTGTTGCTTATTGGACGGGCTTCCTCCTCCATTAAAATTCTATGCATGCAGATGGAGGGTTTTATGCTTGGATGGTCAGATAATTTCCACCCTATTGCCTTCTTATGTTGCCTCAGGACATGCAACAATTTCTCCTCCTGCTCCTGGTGGAGATTGTTAGCAATTATTACAGGGAATTGCTAATCATTTCCCAAGTAGGTGTACTTTATGTGGCTTGGCAACAGCTTAAGCTTTGTGGGTGGTGATGGAGATGAAGAGATATTATCAGTTGGTTTCAAATCCGACTGGCCGACTGGGTTTAGATTTGACACCAAGTGTGCCGACATGATCTCGGTCTTTGACTGCTTCCAACTCAAATTGGCCGAGTTATATTCGGCTCCTAGAGTTGGATTTGTCTTTCCTCTTCACATTAAAGTCGGATTTGGATGGAACTAGGTTTTGGACTCTGTTGTCTGAAATAGCTTCAACTTCAGCGTGCTTTCACCCTTCACTGTCCGAGTTGCTTTCGGCTTCTAGATGTATACTCATGTCAAATTTGACCTTGATCTCTTTGACTGAGTCGCCTTCAGCCTTCATCAGATCTCGGCCTTTCTTCGCCGAATCATACTTGGCAGTAAACATTGTTGCCACTTGTGCTGATAACGGCTTCTTGGTCTCGGCAACTTGGACTTCTGCACTCTTTGAGCACTTCAGTTCTTCATGCTTGCACACTTGATCAACCAAATCAAGAAATTCAGCCTTATGACCTAAGTTAGCAAGGTCGGCGATATCATCCTCAGAGTTAGGAAGATTGAGTACTTCCCATAATTTAACATAGTTGGCGTCATCTGTTATATACCCTAAGTAGTTAAATACATCAATGTCTCTAGAAAAATTTGAAATTTCATCACTACCGGTGTATAGTTGTAGGTGTTCTTCAACTAGTTCATCAATTAGATCTATGCCAAAGAGTGAATGGTCCTTGGTGGGGTGCTTCATCACTTCAAAAATGTTGAATTGCACCAAATTGTCACCAAATTCCATCGACAGCATCCCGACATGCACATCAATCTTTGTTCTCATAGTCATAAAAAATGGTCATCCTAGAATCAAGGTAAACCCTTTCCATGATGTCTCATCCTCTATATCCGGAACATATAAGTCGGTTGGGAAAATCAGCTCATTAACTTGAACCAGTACATCTTCGGGAACACCTAAGGGTTGAACAACACTTCTATTTGCTAGCTGTATTATCATCCTGGTGGGTTCTAGATCACCAAAATTCAAGGATTTGTAGATTGATATTGGCATGACATTTATTGAGGCTCCTAGGTCCAACTTGGCATCGACAAAGGTACAGTCGGCAATGGTGCATGGGACAGAGAAAATTTTGGGGTCTTGGCACTTCTTTGGCAGGGCTTGTTGTGATCCGACAATGATGTCATCATTTTTGGTCAACACCGACACTATTCCTTCCAATTCTACCCCTCTTTTCATCTTTTTCCTTTTGTGCACATAACTACTTAAGGAATTTTGCGTACTAGCGAATCTGCTTTATGACGTCCAGGAACTGAATATTGATTTCCACCTTCTGAAACATCTTCAGCAACTCTTCATCAGATTTGGGCTTCCTTGTTGATAGAGTTCATGTTAGAAACGACAATGGGATAGATTTGTCTTGTTGAGGAATCTATGAGTTGGCATCTGGCTCAAAGTCAGCATCAATTTGTCTCGGCCTTTGCTACAACGCTGCTTGTGGTAATTCTCTCCCACTTCTTAGTGATACCACACTCGCATTCCCCCTCGAATTCGAAATTGTTTGGGAGGGAACGTTCCCAGACCCAGCTGACTGTAGATGACTCATAGTGTTGTCCAACTATCATATCTGCTTCTTGAGGTCTTGGATGGTGGCACTCATATTTTGCTGCAACTGCATGTTGTTGGAGTTCATGATTTGTTGGAACTCTAGATTGCTTGTCGCTAACTGCTTCATCAGGTCCTCCTGAGATGGTGAGTTGCCTTGAGATGGAACTCTCTATTGTTGCTGTTGTTGGAACGGTGGTGCTTGGTATTGTGGACTCGACTATTGATAACCACTTTGATTGGGAGGTACACTTAGGGTAGATCCACATATTGCCCTTGACTCAAACTCGGCCAAAATTGTTGTCGTCCACATAGCAGCTCCATCTAAGGAAAATGGAAACGCCTTCATCTTAATATAGTCTTCTAGTATCCCCTACGACTTCATTGTGCAACAAACCACATGAAATTCTTTTAAGTGCTTGTAGGGGTCTTCTCCTACAAGACCATGAAATTTGGGCAACAAATGTATTAGACCGGATTTCAATTCATAAGATTGAGCTAGTTCTAGTTGTGGATACTGGATGCACCTAGGCTTGTATACCACATTCAGCGTGGCCAACTCCTTCAAAGTTCGATCATTATTCTCCATTGGGTTTAGCTCTTGAAATTTACTTAAATCAAAATTATAATCAGACTTAATGTTAGGGTTACTGCACTCAAAAAAATTAGAATCGTTAGTTACAGAAATACTATTGTCAGAATTAGAAGCAGAATTAGAACTACCGCTATTACTTACTACAGTACTCCTAACCTTCCTTAACCTACGTAAAGTTATTTCTATCTCAGGATCTAAAGCATGTAATGGGTCAAAACTACTGCTAGTCATGCATCATAAAAAAATTATGCAGAAAATTGCAGAATCAAATATGCAGAAAAATAAAAGTCAATTATGCATAAAAGTTAGAGTCAATTATGTAGAGAATTAGTGGTCAGTTATGCAAAGTAGAAACAAAATCTGTTATGTAAAAGAATGACAAAATCCAAATGCAAAATTAGAAATTAGAAAATAATGACTCACACAACACAAACAAAAAATTCTACTAACTTCTCTCTTTTTTTCTACTTAAAACACAAAAAATTTAACACAGACTAAGCATGCTGTAAAAATTCAGACTTAAAAAACAAAAATAGATAAAGACTCAGCAATTAAATCAAAAGAAAATAGATTTGGTATACCAAAACGATACACCTAGCATTCCACAGACTCGGGGTTCGCATAAGAATTGGCACACAAAGACATAAAGGAACTTGTGTCCCCGACAACAACACCAATTTGATAACTCATTTTTCAATCGTCTTACGTGCATCAAATAAAACTAAGGCTAATTATAGCATAGCGTAACCTTAGGTCAAATCTCTCAAGGACACAGTGTGTTCGATTATGGCATAATGTGGAAATCGGAGTTTTACGCAGAAAATACTAAGTGTGTAGCATACTGACTTGCTCTCAACTAAGCACAAACATGGACACTGACAAACGCGACGGAGTCAGACTAGACTCAGTCTCGAACTGAAATGCAAGAAATAGGGGGGTTTGTAGTGAAATGCATAAAGTAAATTAAGTATAAAAGTAAATGAAATCTGAACTATACTAATTAACTACTACATCAACACAGAGGTCAATAAGCAATTAGTTCTAGGTTCTTCCCTCAAGTTGCGATTTCAAATCAACCTAGAGTTCTTATGATGAAGGCAGAAGATTTTTCCATTGCCATATTAAGGATTTACACAACCGCTACCTCATCAGTTGGCAGGGAGTATGCACGTTGTTAATTTTAGGATCTCTTATCGATTACCTAATTAAATTGTTAAACTGGTTCCAATCAGCCTAGTCTAACATTGATCTACTCTTATGAATGTGCAACCGCGACACAGTGAAAGAAGATTAAAAGTAGGAACCAAAATCAAAAGATAAGAAACGCAAACCAATTGTATTATTGAAACAGAGTATTGATACAGGGAGTGAATTCATGGATTCCACCTTCCACAACGACCACCATGGAAGAACGGTGATGGTTCACCAACATTGGCTAGAACACCGAGGTTTAGTCCACCAGAGAGCATTGGCTACATGGAGCGATCACCTCTGATAACCTTCGGCTTCCCAATTCCTAACCTGCACCTCCTTGACCGAGAGAGACGCAATACTGAAGGACCTTGTACCACCAATGGAGTGAGAGCAAGAAGATGGAATGCAAATGGATTGGATAAACTCTAAATTTAACAACCTCTAATCGTGCACTAACGTATCCTATATATACATGAGATGGGTAGCTTGTGACGCACGCCTAATCCTAACAAATTTCCTAACTGAATTACATATTCTTGCTTTGACCTTTCTACCCCTAAATGATCATCCGTGTGCTGCAAGCTTCTCTTGGAGTGACGTGGCAGCTGAGTTGGACTCGGAACTTGCCTTGGTTGGATCAGCTTAATTTGGGCAGCACACTCCTTTTTTGCTATTGGACTGAGGAGTCGGTCTGGTCTAAGGAAGGAGCTACTCTGGCCGGGATAACTTCTCCTGAACTAAGATGCTCTTTATGGCCTAAGACGTCCTTAGCGTGACCTACAAAATGAATCCAATATTTTTATTAGCTAAAATCCTCTTTTTAGCATAGATTTATATTTTCCCTATTTCTAGGTCCATAATTTGAATCTTAGCTAAGATGTGATTCTTAATTACCAAATAATCTCAATAATACCCATATTAAGCCCTTGTGTGGTGTATAAAATATGACTTATCACTCAGTCGTACAAGCTAAAGTCCGGACTCATACATCTATTGCCCAAATTTCATAGCCTTGTGGGTGAGGATCCACATAAGCATCTGAAGGAGTTCCACGTGGTTTTTTCCCCGATGAGGCCGCAGAGAATCCCAGAAGACTATATAAAAATGAAGGTGTTTCCATTTTCTCTCGATGAAGTGGCGAATGATTGGTTGTATCTGCAGTCAATCATGTTCAACACATGAGGAGACATGAAATGTATGTTCCTAGAAAAATTCTTTCTGGCTTACAAGACTACGACCATTTGGAAGGAGATATGTGGAATCCGACAACACTTTGGGAGATATTGCATGAATATTGGGATAGGTTTAACCAATTGTGTGCCACTTGTCCACACCACCAAATCAGCGAACAACTTCTATTGCAGTATTTTTATGAAGGTTTGCTGATGATGGGCCAAAACATGGTAGATGCGGCAAGTGGGAGAGCAGTGATGGATAAGACCCCAACGATAGTGAGACATTTGATCTTGAACATGGTGAGTAACATGCAGTAGTTTGGGACCAGAGGAGGAGCATGCACCTCAAGGGTGGTGAGTGAGGTTGGCGTATTTGACAACCTAAGATTAGAGAATTAGCTAACAGAGCTAACATCCCTTGTGAGGTAGCTCACTGTCGGCTAGCATCAACAAAATACACAGCGAGTATGTGGAATTTGCACCTTAGTGGAGCACCCTACAGATATGTGCCCCACTTTGCAGTAAATAGAGATAGATATCATTGAATATGTTGGAGCAGTAGGAGGCAGATACCATTATAAAAGGTAGCCATATCCAAACCGGGTGTATGATAATCAACAATTCCAAAGGCAGTCATACTAGCCGAATCCAAATCAAGGGCAACATATAACATCAAGATTTGGACCAGTTGGGAGCATGCTAGGTCTGAGTCGGAGCAATTATCAATAGTAGAGCCGAGATACCAAGCACAATGATTCTGTCAACAATCGCAACAACAAGTGCCACCTTGAGAAAATTCTTCCATAATGGAAGATTGGATGAAACAAATGTCTGAATGTAATATGCAATTTCAACAAAATCTAACTACCACAATACATGATTTGAAAATACAGGTAAGGCAGCTGGCCGACACTGTAAGTCAGATGTAGTTGATTGGTTCCAGAAACGTCCCCTCCCAAATGATTTCAAATCTGAAAGGGGGAGGAGTAGGCACCATGTAGTTACGAAGTGGTAGGGAATTACCACAACTGGTCACACTACAACCGAAGTTGATATCGAACAGGGAGCCGACTCCCAAGTACAGAAACAACCAGAGGCATCCCACTGCCATTCCTCAACTGAATAGTCTCGACAAGGAGATCTAAGACCGATGAAGATCTGTTGAAGCTATTTAGAAAGGTGGAAATTAACATCCCACTTCTCGACACAATTAAACAGGTTCCCAACTATACGAAGTTCCTCAAGGAACTCTACATCCATAAAAGAAAGAAAATGAAGGGAGAAGTTGAGACAGGAGGAATCGTGTTAGCATTAGTCAAACATGAAGATCTCAGTGCGAGAGTTCAATGAATCTTGTCGAAGAAATGCTAAGACCCACCAGGCATTTTCTCCATTCCATGCACCATCGACAACTGTACATTCACTGATGCTATGATGGACTTAGGAGTCTCAATCAATATGCCAGCATCAGTATATAGGTCGCTCAACTTTGGGGATCTAGAGCCAACAGGGATGGAGATCCAACTTGCCAATAGGAGTGTTGTGCAACCCTTAGGCGTGCTCGAAGATGTTCTCGTCTAGGTCAACGACTTGATCTTTTCAGCAGACTTTTACGTGTTGGACATGGAGGATAAGGCACCTAGGAAAGGATCCACACTGATTTTAGGATGACTATTCTTAATGATGGCAAAAACGAAGATTGACGTGTATGTCAAGACCTTCTCAATGGAGTTTAGGGACAACATAGTACAATGCAACACTTTTAAAGCACTAAAGCACCCCGTTGAAGACCATTCCGTCTTCAGCATTGACATCATTGATGGGCTCGTCGAAGAACATGTCCAAATGGACATTGGCAGTGCCAATTTAATTGATTTTGTTGAAATTTCTGATATAATTAACTATTTCTATAATGTGGAGGCGATAGCCAACTCTATTAGCTGGTCCCATGAAAATGCTTCTTTTATACCCCCTACAAGGTCTTTCGATGGGTATAATAGACTATAATTTGTAGTTAAGAATCATTTATTGACTAATATTTAGATTTCTAAAGTTAAACTAGGGAAAATACAAATCTAGGCTAAGTTACTGATTTTAGCTAACAAAAATAGAAGTCTTGTTTTGTAGGTCAAAAGAGAAGCTGAACAAAATCAAATTAGCTACAGGAAGTCATCTAGGCTAGACGAAACCCTCCAAACCGACTCCATCCTGATCATAATGAAGACATCCTAGCTAAGGTCAAATGCATCACGACTGGATGAAGCCAACTCCGTGATGCTGACTCTATCATCAGTTGTTAGATACCAACTCCTGTAGAGCTGACTTTGCATGATTGACTCCATGTTCGAGCCCTATCCAGATGCTGACTTCAAAGCGGATGCCAATTCCAATTTGCATGCCAGCTCTAAAACCAAATGTTGACCTCAAAGCAGATGCCGACTCCCATCCGTTCGGATTCATCCCGGCATTAGAAGACCAACTCCACTTTGGCAAATTCAAGTGTGTGGATAAAATGTAATTAAGCACGTGGTAGTTAGGAAAGTAGTTAGAGTAGTTATTTGTTTTATGGTTATAGAGTTAGTTAGTTGATGCATGTATAAGTAGAGATGCATGGCCATGTTCATTGGTTAGAAAAAGTAGCAAGGAAATACACAAATACAAGTAGCCTAACGCATACACATTTTCCATCCCTCAAGCCTAAGTTCACTTTGTACCTCAGTAGTTCCACGGTGCTTTAGTGTGGTGTCTAGTCGATTGAGTAGGCGCAGATTAGAGTTTGAGCTAAGCAGAGTTGCTAGAGATAGACTAACCAAGAGGGACAGAGCCATCTATCTTCATGACACGCTCTAGAGGGTACTGCCTCTCATGCTCTCTGGTCATCTTTGGTGGAATGCTACAACTACCACTAGCAATCATCGTGGGAAGTTGATCCACACTCCATCCATACACTACACACTTTTTCTTGTATTGTTGTACAAGTTAATCAATGAATGGTTATAGTCTTTTACTACTATGTTGTGATTTCTAGAGAATAATTTGTTCTTGCTTATTCATGATAGTGCGTAGTAGGAATAAGCTACGTTAGTTTAGGGGCCGGTCGGAACCATTCTAATAACAAAATAGTTAATCAGTAGATAACCTACATCAACCAAGGGCATAGTGAGAAAGATTTGGCATAGTAGAACTCAGAATTCAAACTAGTCAAGTGATAAACCAGGATAGTGATAAGATAAATATGTCCTAGTAATTGTAGTAACCATAGGTAGCTTTTTATTTCCTAGTTAATCTTTACTGTTCTTGCAAATTTACTTTACTAGCTAAACCCTCGTTACGCTTCTTGTTGAGTCTGCATCCTACATCCCAGATCCGCATCTTTTCTAGCCTTAGACATTAGAGAAAAATTAGAACCATGTATCCTTGAGAGATATGACCTAAGTTGACCCTATGCTACCCATAACAAAGGTAAATCTAGTATTGTGATAGGAGAAATAACGACTAAATCTTTAGCTATCAAATTGGCACCGTTGTTGGGGACACACATTCTGTGTTCCTAGTGTGCCAAGTCTGATAAGAGTCGAACCTGAGTCCGTAGAATGCTTGTCTTTAGATATACCGAGTCTGTCTTGTTTTCTTTTATTCAGTGATTCTATTTTTACACTAACTTCGAGTCTGTTTTCTATTAATTGAAAAGTCTGTTTTTATGCATGATAAGGTTGTTTTTGCTGATTGGCCGTTGAGTCAAGTTTAGTTGTCATACATACCAAGTTTGTTTTATTTCTTACACTAACTTTTGAGTCTATATTATCTGTCAATTTACATATCTGTTTTGATTTGTATAGTGTTTGTTCTCTGTTATTACGTATCGAGTTTGTTGTAATAGTAGATAAGTCTGTTTTGATTGAGTGTGAGTCTGTTGTTTGCTACAAGCAATCTATTGTGTTATTTTTTTATTATTAAGTCTGTTTTTGTTCAAGTCTAAGTCAAAATCTTGTTTTCTTTGCATGTCGAGTCATTTTTGTTGATAAGTCCAGGTCCATATGCATATGTGGTTTGAGTTTCCATTTTTGTTTGTAATAATTGCTATATGTGCAGAGATCGTCTAGACTAAGTTTTTCATGTGCCATGATCTGTATGTGTAAAATTAGTATAGGCCAAGTCTGTTATGCATGTTTAGTCGAGTCTATGCATGTTGTATTTTGTGCAGTCGGGAATTTTTTAGTTTTATGTTCAGTATAATTTTGCTTTTATAATCTTGTAGTTCTGCGTAATTTTATTTCTTGTATTTTGTAAGCAATTTTTTCTGTAATAAAGTTTTTTCTATTTCTTGCATTATCTGCATAATCTTTTTCTGTAATCTTGCAATTTCTTTCTGTTAATATTTCACGATATCCTGCATGTATATTTCTTTCTACATAACTGTCGTTCTAGTCATTTAGGTAGAATTCTGTTAATATTTACTTTTTCACTCAAGAAGGCAATGAGGTGCCCTTCTTGTAACAACACCACTCCTATGCCCACATTGGACGCATTGCACTCAAGTTTGAAAGACATGAAAATTTGGGAGTGCTAGCACTAGAGCATTAGATAGCTTTTCCTTCAAGGTCTTGAAGGATTTTTCTTTGTCTTCTTTCCACTTAGACCCGCATCATTTTTAATAATTTCATTTAGAAAGGCAACAATAATGCTGAAGTGCCCAACAAAGCATCTATAGAAGCTTGCCAACCCATGGAAACTTTGCACATCACTGACATTTGTAGGAATTGCCCAATTCTGTATGGCCTTCAACTTTTCTTTGTCCATATGGACCCCTTCTAAGCTTACAACAAATCTTAAAAATATAACTTTAGTAATGCAGAAGATGCACTTTTCCAAATTAACGTACAAAGATTCGTTCTTTAGTAGTTTTAACACTTGGTGGATGTGCTCCATGTGATCATCCAAACATTTCAAATAGACCAATATATCATCAAAGTAGATGACCACACATCGTCCAATAATACTTTTAAGAACGTGGTTCATAAGTCTCGTGAACATGCTTAGGGAATTCGTCAGCTCAAAAGGCATGACAAGCCACTCATAAAGACCAAGCTTGGTCTTGAAGGCTATCTTCCATTCATCGCCTTCCCTTATTCGAATATGGTGGTATTCGCTTCACAATCAATTTTTGGAAAGATACATGCACCACATAGTTTGTCCAAAAGATAATCTAAATAGGGAATGAGATGCATAAATCTAATAGTGATAATATTTATTGGATGACAACCCATACATACCCTTTAAGACCTATCCTTTTTGGGTACTAGGATCACGGGCACAATGCATGGGCTCTTGCTTTCCTAGGCCTAGCTTTTTTCTATGAGCTTCCTCACTTGTTGAATTTCCTTACTTTCCTCAAGGTTAGCTTTGTATGCAACTCTATTCAGTAAGGTAGCTCCCATAGTGAAGTCAATTTGGTGCTTTATCCCCTTGTTAGGTGGTAATCCGTGTTTGATTTCCTTAGGGAAGATTCCTTTGAAGCCTTCTAGTGTTTTTTTAAAACCTATAGGTAAGTCAGAATGTTGTGCAGACAAATGGAAGCACACATTAGTTTGTAACAAGTAAAGTGGTTCCTTCTTGGCTAGTAACATTTTCCTCACTAATCCCTTACTCATACATTCCTTCATTGCCTTTTGCATTTTATTTTTATTTCATTTTCTATGCACTTCGCCCTTCAAGCGCTCATCATCCATTAGATGCCCATCGTCCATAGGACGTTTTGTCCCTTTGGATGCTTTGTCCTTCATTCTTTTCTCATCTTTTTCTTCTCGTCTTTTTTTTTTCTTTTTCTCTCCTTAACTTCATTTTAATTTGATCTTTGCTCATATCCTTGGTGATAGAGGCTTAAGGGTGACCTTCTCTCCTCTATAGAGGAACAAGAATCTATTTTAACCCCATCATAGGTCACCTTGCGGCATATTGCCATGGGCTTCCAAGTAGGATGTGGGATGCTTCCATGGGTACCATGTCACAAACTACCTGATCTTCATATTTCCCCATTGTAAAGGCCAAGGATACCTATTTAGCAACCGTTATCTCTCCCTCACTATTCAACCATTACAACTTGTATGGCTTAAGATGATTCAAGGTAGGTAGTTTCAATGTCTCTACTAGCCTAATGTTTGCATGTTAACACTGTTGTTACAGTCAATGATAATTGAGCATAGTTGACCTACAACATGACAACATCATCCTTCCCTATTTGCGAATTCATCAAATGTCTCACCTTGAACTAATTTCCCTCCTTATTAGGTAAGTATCACAGGATGCGTTAGAGTCGCTTATGGATGATGACTTAGATTTTGGAGCTATAACTATCCACAGGTCCATATTCTAGCAAGACCATGCTCCTCTTGTTAGGACATTGCGAGGCTATATGCCCCTTACCTAGGCACTTGAAGCACCTCATGTTGCTGCTTTTGGACACTTGTCCTTTCAAAGCCTTTCTTTCTATTTTTCTTTACCCCTCCAATTGCTAAGAGTGATGGGGTATGTTTTTCTTGAGGCCAGAAGTCTTTTGTATTGTGCCTTTGTTCTCATTGCCCGGTGTACTAGATCATGCATAGATTAGTATTGACTTAACTCAACTATGTCTTATATGTCTCGATTTAGCCCGTGTAAGAATAGAGTCATAGTTACTTCGCTAGATTCTAGTACGTTGGCCCTAACCGAAGCCACCTCCATCTCTTTGTGGTATTCTTCCATACTTTTGGACCCTTGGTGCATGTGTTACAATTTATTGTATAAGTCCCTTGCATAGGAAGCCAGCACGAACATCATTCTCATCTCTCCTTTTAGGTCTACCCATGTATCAGCATGTCTCCTCCTCACTTCACAAATTTCCCAAAAAAAATGGTTTGATTATATTAAAGCATACCTAGTGAAATCATAGGTGACCATCCTGACTTTCTCATAGTCCAAATAATAAAAAAATGATAGCACCTAGTCCACCTTCATTTCCCAGTTCAAGTAGGTTTCTACATCTCCTTTTCCCTTGAAAAGAGGACAATGACATTTGAGAGCATCCATTGGAGATCTTATATTCTTCTCTATGTATGGATGATAAGGTGAAACATCATTTCTCCTTCTACATTTAATGTGGGGTTCTTCTTTATGCCTCTTCTCTCTCTTTTCCCTATAAGGCTCTTCCTCCAACCTTCTATCTCACCTTGGTCTTTCACCTTACTCACTATGGTGTGACCTATGGGCACGAGCCCTTTCAACTCTCAAAACTGCTTGTTCCACTATCAACTTTAAATGAGGTAGCCTTCTCTCTTGACTTGCTAAGTGCCTCTATCTCTACATTAACACTAGCAATATTTGCTCAAACAACTTCCAATCCTCATCCTTGATGAATGAATTGCTTTTCAAGATGGGCCATATGTTCCATCATCTTCCTAGATTTTGGAGAGTGACTACTAACTTCGTCACTACTACTACCAGCCACTGTTATACCTACTTTTTGATTGATAATTTTTCATAAAAAAAGTTAGTAATACAAGGCAAAGCTTACCACTTCTCATATGTTAGCGCTCGTCACTCTTGTATTCAATCTAGGTGGAATAAAGAGAACCTAAATTCTACGAATCAAGTTCTACAATGCAAATGTAAACCTTTTTTCTCTTAACTCTCAACTACGTCTTGAACGAGAACCTAAATTCTACGAATCAAGTTCTACAATGCAAGTGTAAGCCATCGAATCAAGATGACTCTTAAGAACATAAATGAAAATGAAAAACCCAAAGACAAAAAACTAAAGGAACCAAAGAAGACAAGCAATAAAAGTGATAGAAAGAATCGCTTCTCAAGTTAAGAAGTAATAAAGAAGACAACACGAAGACTCAGAATTAATGATGCTACTAAATATATATAGAAAACAAAACAAACTTTTTCTCCTCCAAACCAAGCATCCAAGCAATATGTCCGTCAGGTCAATGGATAACTGTAGAAGTCAATGGACGATTGACAAAGTCAATGGATGCAAACTGAAAAATAGTTAGAAAAATTAATCGAAAATTTTAAGCACGTGTTAATTGTCTATGGATCTGTAATGAACTTTCTATTATGACTTACCTTTCTTTAAAATTCTATTTTTATGCATGCTTTGTTTTTGCAGCAATACTTGCAACGATGGATGATCAATAATTTTTCTAAATTTTTTTCCATTTTTTATCCAATTCTTTTTCCAGACAATTAGCATAATGTTTTCTTAGCAATTTACAATCAATTTTGCAATCAAAGAGTTCAAGCTTGGTCCAAGGTCCAAAGTGACTTTAGGAGTTCATGTCTAAAGACTTGGCCTAAAAACCAAAAGATAGCCTTCCTTCATCCATACACATGCTAGAGTCCATAAGTGCATCCATTGGACCTAGTGAGCATCCATACAGGACTTAAGCATTCATCTAGCTTTGCAAGGCCATTCTACTTATTACAAGGAATGAGAAAAATACTTTATAAGGGTCCCTAATTACACGAGTGATAATATTGTCGACACACTATCAAAATCACTAGATTCCCCTTACTTTTTGCAATGTAGGGACTAACCTAGGTCGAATCTCACAAGGACACAAACATGCTATGCATAATCTTCTTGATTAGAAACCAAACTAAATGTTAAAAATGGGGTTTGAGTGAAATAGGATTATGCAGAACAAGTAATTATACAAAACAAAATATATACAAAGAAAAATTGATCTCAACAAAATAATGTAACATCAATCGAAGGATTCAATCATGTAGTTCTGTTATCATGGTTCTAACAAGAGTGAAAGTTCATATCACAACCCAGGATTCATTAGATAATCATCTAACATTAGTCCATACTGATTGAGATCACAATTGCAGTCCCTAATTAGCATTGATTCAAGCACATAATTGGTTAATTTTAGGTGATCAATCAATTACCTAACATAACCCAATCCAACACTTCAAGTAAAATCACAATCATGAACACAAGTTAAGCATTTGGAAAGGAAAGAACATATTAGAAATTGCATAAGAAAAGATTAAAGAACTCAAACCGAGTTGCATTCTTGAAACCTTGAATTGACAAAGAAGCTTTAGCCTTCCATGGCCATTGTCATAGAAAACTCAGAAAAATATAGAGAAAATGCAATAGAAAACAATTAAGAAGAGAGGAAAACTTCAAAAATGTGAGAGAACCTCTCCTAAAACTCCAAAATGTCAAAAAGTCTCCACACAACGTCTAACATCTCTAACTTCTCTATCTAATTAAGAACTAACTACTAACTACTACCACTAACTACTAATTACATGTCCAAAATGCCAAGGAAGGTGGGCTAGGTCAAAAGAATTCGCATCCCAAAGGCCACTGATGAGTCACAAATTATACATCTTTTATGGACCTAAGAAGAGTGTTGCAGGATTATTTTGTTCTTAAGGATTAATTGTTAGCTAAGATTCACATTAAGGACCTAAAAATAAAGAAAATACAAATTTGTGTTAAATTGAAGGTCTTAGCTAATAAAAAGCTTTCTTCTCCTCTTCTGCAGGACTGAGCCGAGTCCACCACAGCCAAGAGAGCCGTCTGGGCCAGGCCAGGCCTCGCATCCTAATGAAGAGTGGCCCAATGGCGCCTTCCACGTCAGCTACCTAGCTTAGAGGCCACCTCAGCTACAACTCAGCTGCCACGTCACTTTTGGAAAAGCTTGCAGTGCAAGTTACGCAAGGGTAGAATAGGAATTCAATTTGTAATTTTGTTAGATTCGTAGTTAGCACACTCAACTCTTGTATATATAGGAAGAGCTATGCACTTTTTAAGAGTCTTTGAATTCACACTCTACGCATACCCATTTGTATCCATTACCTCACTCTCATCTTTGTTCACGGAGGGGACCGCTTGGGATTACCAACGCACTCTGGTGAATCTGATCCTCAGGCTCACACTATCAGAGGTGAACCACCACCATCAACCATGGCGATCATCGTGGAAGATGGAATCACTCGAATTCGGACCACTACGTTGGTACTCTGTTTCCAATGATCAAATTCACTCTGCATTTCTGAACTCTGTCCCTCTTCTCTTCTTTAATTCACAATTTGAATCGCGATTGCATTTAGAACGTGAACAATGTTAAGCTAAGCCGATTGGAACTGGTTTAACTAATTCAGTAGGTAATCAACTAATGAATGCTAATTGAGAACCTAAAATCTGCTGTGAACCTAATCCTCTCCAACTAATGAGGTAGCGATTGCGTAATTCCTCGATATGGCAATGGATGGACCTTTGGTGATTGTCATATGAATTCCCAAGGCTGATATGGACTGAGGACTGGAGTACTAATACCGGATTGGACTTTGACTAATGGGACTGAACATGAACACAGTACTATAGTAATAATAAGAATAGTAATATTCATAACAATAGTATACTCTTTCTACATTCATAGCCTTAGTTTACTTTCTGTTATTCTTGCATACAAACCCCCAATTTCTTTATCGCTTCCAAGGTTTAGCACTGACGAGTCAACACTCTGCACTTTCGATTCTGCATCATTTCGTTTCACACTAATTCACAGTTGAGCACATTGTGTCCTTGAGAAAATTCGACCTAGGGTTGACTATGCTATAGTTATCTTTAGTATTTGTTGCACGTTGAGATGACTAAAAACGCTCTTATCAAATTGGCGTCGTTGTCAAGGACACAAGTTCCTTTGTGTCTTTATGTGTCAAACTAAGTGAAGTCGAATCCCGAGTTTGTAGAGTGTGTCTGTTGTGTGAGTCTATTGAGTCTTTGAAATTGTTTATGTCTGTTTCCTATTGGAGTAATAAAGCATGCTAAGTTTTTGTTAATTTTTCTGCGTGAATTCACTGCCAAAAAAAAAAACAACAAAACATTTGTTTCTGCAATGCATTCCTACAGTTTTATTAGGTAATTGATTAATAGTTGTAGTTTACTGTTTCTGTAAGTACTAATTCAATTCTAATTTTCTGCATGATTTGTACAATGCATGACTAGGAGTAGCACTGATCCTTTATATGCTCTTGACCCAGAAATAGAAAGAACCTTACGTAGATTAAGGAAGGCTTGGAATCTAGTAGTAAATAATAGTAGAGGTTCTAATTTTGTCACTATCTCTAACCAGTTTTTCACTGATAATTTTGTTGCTAGTTCTAACATTTTTGCAGAGGCGGGACAGATGGAGAATAATGACAGAACATTGAAAGAGTTGGCCACTCCAAATGTGGTGTATCAACCGTGGTGCATCCAATACCCACAACTGGAGCCAGCTCAAACTTATGAGTTAAAGTCTGGTCTTATTCATTTGCTGCCAAAATTTCCCAGACTTGCAAGAGAAGACCCCCACAAGCACTTGAAAGAATTCCATGTGGTCTGTTCCACGATAAGACCGTAGGGGATCCCAGAAGATTATATCAAGATGAAGGCGTTCCCATTCTCGCTTGACGGAGCTGTAAAGGACAGGCTGTACCTTCAACCAACACTTTTCAACACCTGGGGAGACATGAAGCGCATCTTTCTGGGGAAGTTCTTTCCGACATCTAGAATTGCGTCCATCCGGAAAGAAATATGTGGGATCAGACAGCATACAAGAGAGACTCTGCTTGAATATTGAGAGAGATTTAATAAACTCTGTGCCACCTATACCTATCCACACCATCAGATCAGCAAACAACTGCTAATCCAGTACTTCTACGAGGGACTCTTAATGATGGACAGAAGCATGATTGATGCAGCCAGCGAAGGAGCATTGATGGACAAGACACCAGCAACAAAAAGACACTCGATCTCCAATATGGAAAGCAATACACAACAGTTTGGGATCAGAGGGCCGAGTCAATCTCGGATGGTGAATGCAATCGGTGCAGCTTCAACTCAAAGACTAGAGAATCAGTTGACCGAATTGACATCATTGTTAGACAACACCAACCCGCCATGGCAGCAAAAGTGTGTGGCATTTGTACTTTTGTGGAGCACCGCACCGATATGTTCCCCACGCTACAAGAAATAGAGTCGGACCAACCAGAGAACGTTGGAGCCATAAGTGGATTTCAGTACGAGAAGCATCCGTATCAAAGTCGGCCACTTGATAATCAGCAGCATGGAAGACAACCATTTTGGCCAGGATCGAATCAAGAGCCTTATGCAGTTCAACAATTCGGATCCACACTGAATGCATATCAAAGACAAGCAGGTTATCAACAGTTGACTCTGAAATATCAAGCGCCACCTTTCCAACAACAGCAGCAATAGAGAATGCCGCCTCAAGGCAATTCCCCATCTCTAGAGGATCTAATGAAGCAGCTAGCTACCAGCAATCTGGAGTTCTAGCAATCTGTGAGCTCTAACAACATGCAATTCCAGCAGAATATGACCACCACCATCCAAGACCTCAAGACACAAATAGGATAGTTAGCCAATATTGTGAGCCAATTACAGACGGCCAGATCAAGCAACCTTCCTTCTAGAACCATTCCAAATCTGAGAGGAAATGTGATGAGTCGTATTTTATACACCTCACAAGGGCTTAAGATGGGTGTTGTTAAGAATGTTTAATGATTAAAAGTCTTGTCTTAATCGAGATTTGAATTATGGGCCAAAAAATAGGAGAAATACAAATCTGTGCTAAAATGAGGTTTTTTAACTAACAAAAGGTTAAGACTTGGTTTGCAGGACCAATAGGATCATCTCCGCCCAAACCATCTCAGTCTAAGTCATCTCGGCCCATGCCGGGAACATCACGGCCAGTCCAGCGCTCCCGGTCAAGCCGACATTAGTGACGAAAATCTTGCCTAAAATCACCCTAGCAAGAATGTAGATATGATTTTCTAAGATTAAGGAATATGTAATGCAGGTATGAGTTGCAAAGATCAAGGAATCTGTAATTCGGGTAACTAGGAATGCAGATATGATTCTGCTAGAAATTAGGAAACTGGGAAACTCCTAAGATTGAGAAGATTGTAATCTATAATTCGAACTAGAATCTTTAGGATTTGAATTTCTGTTATTAGGATTAGATTTAAATTTATCCAGCTTGTGTATAAATAAGCACACCAGGCCACGTCTTCAAGTGTGGAATTTTCAGCAGAATCTAGAGCTAGCATCGTCAGCAATCGCAGACACTCCAAGCTAGTACAGTGGTACACAAAGCTTCAATACAGTGTCTCTCTCGATTGAGGAGGTACAGGACCAGGATTTGGGAAGCTGGAAGCCTTTAGAGGTGATCGCTCGGTATAGCCGACGCACTCTGTTGGACGGAAACCTCAACGTCTGGAAACCATTGATGCATCACTGTCGTTCTTCCATTGGCGGTCGTCGTGGAAGGCGGACTATCTAGAGACTCTGATTTCTCACCTTTGTATTCGATTTGGTATATCAATAAATACAACTGCTTTGCAATTCTGAATTTTCTTATAATTCCTACACTTTAATTCTACTCTTAACATTGTCGTGACACACTGTTAGGGGTAGATCACGTTAGATTAGGACCGGTTGGAACTAGTTTAACAATCTGATTAGGTAGAGAACCTAAAATCAATCAAGTGCATACTCTTTGCCAACTAATGAGGTAGCGGTTGTGTAAATCCTCGGTATGGTAGTGGACAAACGTTCGACGGTCGTTGTAAGAATCTAAGGCTGATTCGGAATACAATTCTAAGTAAGAATAGTAAATTTTCGTGTTTTGATTTCGAATTAATACCAGTAGTTAGTATATAGTAGTTTAGCATAATTTAGTTTACTTTCAGCACTTAGTTTATTTTCTACACTTAAACACAACCCCCCCACTTTATTTACTGCTTTCTAGAGTCTGAGACCAAGTCAGTCTGACTCGTTGCGTTTGTTTAAGCTGACCGACAGTAAGTCGACATTTCACAACAATTAGCGTTTTCTGCATTAACTCTGATTTTTACACTTAGCACAATCTGAACACACTGGGTCGTTGAGAGAATCGACCTAGGTTAGCTATACTATAGTTAGCTTAGTAATTATTTGAGGCGAGTAAGGTGACTAAAAAGCCGCTTATCAAATTGGCGTCGTTGCTGGGGACACAAGTTCTTTTGTGTCTTTGTGTGCCAAAACTGAGTTAAGTCGAATCCCGAGTCTATGGAATGTTGTGTTTGTCGATTGAGTCATAGAGTCTGTCGAGTTTGTTGAGTCTGTATTTGTTTTCTTTTCGGTCGAGTCTAAAAATAATATAGCATGCTGAATATTTGTTAAGTTTTTGTTGCGTATGTGTGTTGAATTTTTGTTTACGTGAGTCTTTACATTACTAAAAAAAACAACAACAACAATCATCCCTGCATCATTGCATTTAACTGCATATGCATAATTGATTTTGCTTTCTGATAGCTACTTGTTTTCTATTTTCTGATTTGCATAACTAACTCTAACTTCTTCTACATAACCGATATTGATTTTTCTGCATATTTAATTCTGCAATTTCTTTGTATGATTTTTTCCCCATTTTTATGCATCAATTTTTTTTAACCTTCTGACCAGTTTTTTATTGTTTTGTTATTTTTCAATATTTTGTTGCCTTTTTGTGCCTCTATTTCTTTTGCCGCATATTTTTCTATTTCTATTTTGTTTTCTTTCTATTTTTCTGTCTCTCTATCTTTTATTTTTCTATTTTTCTATTTTTCATTCTATTCTTCTATGATGTTTTTCTATTTTAATTCAATTATCTTTCTGTTTTTCTATTTTTCTAATTCTGTTATCTTTTTGTTCTTCTTTATGATTTTAATTTTGTTAACAACCCTTGTGGATTCTGATACTAGTATTATTCCTACTTCTTCTGATCTTGATAATTCTGCTCCTAGCTCCAATGAAGAAAGGAATCAGTTGCACATTGATGCCATGATGTATCAACCGTGGTGTCTTCAATATCCTGAATGGGATGGAGCCTGGTCATATGAGATTTATCCATCTGAGCTAACAACTGTGCTGCTTGAGTTTTATGATTTTGCAAGTAAACATTCACCATTTTGACAATGGGGGATCCACGGCATCCAGAGGAAGGAATGAGATTGCTACTGCTGACAATAAGAGATTTGAAGGATACATAGATGGATGTGGCATGTGTGGTTCTGTAGGACATTCATTCAATGATTGTCCCATTTTGCAAGAACCACCACCTTCATTTAGACCACAACCGGTATAAGAAAGTTCCTTAGAGGATTTAGTAAAGCAATTGGCCATGAATAACATTCAATTCCGAAAGAATGTGTCTGCCACACAACAACCAGTACAACAGCTTAACAGTTCACCTTCTCTGGAAGATCTGGTGCAACAGTTTCAACAAAAAAACAAGCCGTTTCTACAAAATATGAATGCTACAATGAAAGAGCTGAAAGCACAGATTGGTCAACTGACCACCACGATAAACCAGCTACAATTCGAAGATTCTGGACAGGTTCCTTCCCAAGCCATTCTCAGCCTAGAGGAGAATATAAGTGACATAACCGTGAGGAGTGACATGGAGCTGCCGCAACAAAAATCACTAGAAGTGCAATATGGATTTTCTGGAAATCCAGATTTAGAAAATTCAACCACTGTGCTGGGCTTTGCTGACTCCAGTAGTGTTACCAACTCCATGCTTATTGCTACCAACTCTACTAAGATGGCTGAGATTGATGAGTACGTGCCAACTGTTTCTGATCCGGCTGATGTGGTTAACATTGCAAATTCTATTACAGATGTTACTGATCTTATTGATATAACATTGGATGAGATTTTGAACCAAGTTACTAGGGTCGAGATAGCTGATCCTGCATGTGTTGATGTTGACATTACTAATCCCATGTGTGCTGATGCCAAGATGACCGATCCCAGATATGCTAATGTTGATAATGCTTTTGCTGATAGAGCTGAGGATGTTGATTCTCTAGTTGACAAGTCAGACAATGTTAATATGACTGAAAGTGCCAACTCCATGATTGAGGGCCTAGATCTTGATAAGGTTGCAATTTCGGATCTTGCCGACTCTAGAAAATGGGATAAAGTGATGATCAACTCTAACATCCAGGAGGAAGCCATAGCTGAGTCCAACAACTTAGAAGGAGTCGATTCAGAGTCGAACAATCAAGAGGCCACTAAGCCCAACTTCGGGAGCCACAACCGTAAACAGGCCGAGAAGGAGCTACTTCCCAATTGTTGAGACCCGACAAGAGCTGAGAGCGACACGAGCAATAAGACAGATACCGAGTCTAATTCAGACAAACAAAGTCAGAAGTAGCTAAAGGACGAGACCAACTCGGTAACCCAAGTACCAAATCCTGACCGAGTCGGC